>BRZM01000015.1:687500-1063287 GCA_033238685.1 Lates japonicus | reverse complement strand
TCGCTTCCTCTGGCTGTGAAATGAATCTATACAACCCTAACTAAGTGATGACTTAGCCAGGTCCTTCCATCTCTATGATTTCATTGAAAAAATCTAGATGTATTTGGGAGGAAACAGGTAATTTTGTTCATCTGTTTCAAACAGAGGTCTCAAATAGCTCATCATGTGGTGGTTTTAGTTTGTCTAATGATGGATATATACATTTAAATTGAACACTGACCAAGCAGTCGTCACGCAGTATCATTTTATTACATGAGTTAACAAGGCGACATCTCCTTCTTCCTCATTTGAACAGATCAGAAAATATTCATCTTTTTCTTTTTCAGAATTTGTCATTTGTACAAATGGCAGACACACACATAATTTGTTTCTGAATTTCATCACAAATGATTGAGTGGACAAGTAAGATATACAACGTAAAGCGAAATAAACTTTCTGAGGTGATAATATGTAATAATATGTCTAAATGAAAAATGTGCAGTGCATTACCGACGTGAATAATATTCTCAAAAATACTGTTTTGATTGGCAGCTAGATTCAAGTTTTGCCCATGAAGTGGACTCAACTGCAAAACAATGTTGCATTCACATGAGTGTAGTGAAACAGAGGCAGACAGGAAGCCAGACAAAGACAAAAACAAAACATCACATGCCAGAATTTTTGTTTGAGTCCACTTCAGTGGACTCACTGAAGTTTTCTCCTGAATGCATCTGTGACGATTCTGCAACCTCATAAACATTGGCACTTTTCACTGGAGTTCCTGTTGGCACTAACTGGAAGACAAGCTTGTTTCTCTGAGGAACCAGAACAGTTTTTAAGGTTCATTCCTATCATTGGCTTTTTTTTCTGTAGCTATTACACATTGAAAGCACATGCATCAGTTTGCAAAATGTAAACAGAAAATATTAAAGTCATCACATCTGGACTCAACTTCAGCACTGCAAGTAAGTTTATATCTGCCATACGTGGAAAAATAATGCTTTACTTTGCCCTCCAGTGTGATGACACACTTTTCTGTTACTTCTATCATTCATAAATGAAAGGGGGGGCATATTTGAATAAAGATTACCAGCAGTTACAAGGGTCAAGCCACCACAATAATGGAGTGACAGCAAAAAAAGAGCATTATGTCATCACCCCCTCCTCTCTATCAAAACAAAAACTAAATTTCTGGGAGGTAGATTGGAGCTTTATATCATGTTAACACCCCCTTCACAATGACTAATTCAATGCTTATGTGGCAAAACTCAGTGCTGAATAACTGTTTTTTCTGTGTGCAAATTTCACTATCAGTACTTTTAAGTCCACACAGAAATCTTTTCACCTACTGCTCTCCTCTATTTCCACATGACATGAATACATCCATTCTACAAACCTCTCAGAGCTGCTCTTCAAGATGAAATAATCTCAATGGTCGAGTTAAACAACTCTTTGAAGCCAAAAGACAATATTCTGGATAAGAAAGCTATCTCATCTTGCACAAAAGGCAAAAGATATGAGAGGAAGTGGGGGGGGGGTTATTAACATGTTCAAACTAGCCACAGTTGTCTACATCAGTACAGATAAGCAAGTTAGCAAGCATGCTAATCATCAAAAATCATGGACGCCATGGTCATGAATCAACACAGAAATTACATCAGTTTCTGAGTTCATTCCTTGCACGTCAGTGTTTTTGTTTCGCCTACTGAAATTTAATCAACTAATGACACTATCTCTGCCAAACCAGCAGCTCTGCCTCAGAGACCAATTTCTATTAAAGTAAAAAAAAAAATCCTCTCAGATAATAACAGCTCAGGGAGAAAAATGTCACGGTGGACTTGACTCTTCCTCCAATATGGTGGTGAGTACCTTGTAACCACAGGTCATCACACTGCAGACCGTCTTTGACAGCCCACTGGTATCAGGGTTGATAAGGAAAATCAAAATGGGAGGTTGGTGGTGGTGGTGAACAAGGTGGCTCATGTGTAATGAAATCACTCCACCAGTTTACATCAGGAGCTGGAGGACACGATGTCCGAAACATGGAGAGAGTCGCTCCATTTTCAGGGGTTATGTCTTCTCAGTGGCTTAGGCTTGATTAACCAGGGAGTGTGCAGAGTCAAAAGGTCAGTCAGTATTTGACTAGCAGAGAGTACACATGTCGTGATCTGTTGTCGATCTGTACGGCGGCCCGGTTAAAACCTGCAGTGAACACTGATGAATCACAGTCCACTGAACCCTGTAACTCAACCTGCAGAGTTACTCCATGATGTTTCTGTTGTAGTCGTACGACAGCCGTCGCTTGGCGGCAGCGTTGTGGTTGGCTGAGGGGAGGCCAGGGGAGAGGCGTCGATTGGCTGTCCAGGAAGCAGGTCTGCTTTCCTGCAAAGACACCAACACAATGAGACATAAGAGTTGTCATATTAGACAACTAAACATTTTCTACAGCCAGCAACATAACCCAGGGGTTTAAAACACAAATGATGAAGTTGATAAATCGATTAGTCAACAGTCAAAAAATGTATCTACAACAATTATGATCATTGATTTATTCATCAAGCAAAAATTCTATATATTCTTTATTTCCATGTGTTTGCATTTATTTTTTGTGTTTGGACTGATGGTCGAACAAAATAAACTATTGGAAGACATCACTTTTGGCTTTGCTATTTTTTTTTCCTATTTTATTGAGTAAATAATCAAACAGATCAATCAATAAATACACAAAAGACACCACTGTCCTCTGCTAATCGATTACCTTACAATCCCAACCACATTAAAACTAAACTAACGTAACTAAACTAGAAGCGTATATTTCTCTTTATTTCATAGCAGATTTAGTGGCTAATTAATATAACAGCAGTAATTTATTATTTATTTAACATGGAGCATTTCATCACCAGTAAATTGTGATTACATAAAGATACCATGGTATAATTTAGCACTAGACCTTTGCCTTAAGACTGTCAGGCTCTGGTGACTCCTAGAGTAACCTATTTCTATAATATTCTATGTTTAACACATTACATTAAAGTGGACAAAATCATTAGTTAGTTGCAAAATAAGAAACAAATATATTAACGTATGAAGAGCTAACAAGTATTTTCAGAATCTATAAGAAAAAAGAAAATACCATAATAAAACATTTGACACAGTTCTGACTCTAATGCCCTGCAGAGAAAGACTCTGGAGGAGGAAACCACACATTTGCATGTTTTGCAGGTGCTCTGTTGTTCTCTGTCATGGCTTGGTTCAGCTGTGAGATCAGCCTGCTCTCTCCGTTCATTTATCTATGACTGTGAAGTGTGGGGAGTGTTTTGCGTATAACAGCGGTCACATAATTTGAATCAAGCTACAGTTTTCAAGGCCATCAGTCAAACAGCACTATCAGTTCATTTTACATGCTGTTATGGCTGCATCTACAAATTCAGTTTTACAACCTTGAAGCTTCACAAATTGAAACTCAACACCAAGTGCTCTATGCTAATTCATCTGCATGAAATTATGTATAGAAAGCGTGTGTATCTGGGGAGAGGGGGAGCATTTACTGTAAATGCAGAACACTGAAACACGTCAGCGTTACGTGAGTCAACTGATACTTTGTTTCCTAAAAATTTTGTGCTGCCAGTCTCGTGTTTGTCAGAGAATGGAGCCAGTCTTTACTTACAGTGTGTGGCTGCTCCAGATGTAAAGTCTTCAACAGCAGGTCACGGGACACACCATTGGCTCTCTTGTATCTCTGGCCAATCATTTTGTTCAAGTCATGGAAACTGTCCAACAGCCTGCAAGGACAAACACGAACACACAGAGGAAACAATAATTTGATGCACAGACAGAGCGACAGATACTGGTTTGTTTTACATTATTGCTGTAAAAAAAAGGAACTGTAACTTGTACAGTAGACTGTGTGTAAAGCATATAATATTTTCTTTATCATATCAATACAGCTTCACTGGTTTTTCTCACAGAGTGACAGGTGAGTTGAAAGGTCAAAGATTGACTTCACTTACAGATGGATGGTTTTAAAGCTTGATGACAGAAACTTAAATTCTTACTTACTCATTAATTGAGGACAGTTCACAATACTTTATTCAAATATATACTAAGATTCAGATAACCACCTGCTGTACATTATCCATGTTATTAGGGATTTTCTTGGAGAATTTATGCATCACTTGATGGTGTAAATTCTCATTGTGAACTGTTAATTATTTTGTTGAAACTGATGATGCTGTTCACCACATTAACCACTTGGTGGCTACAATTTGTTCCAGTTTTTAACTAGAACTGCCAACCAGTCAGGTTGCAGGAGATACGGACACAATCTCCTCCTCTGTTCCTGAGTTATGGTGTTGAATAATGGCCAGAAAACAGTTTTTACAGAACGTTGTGATGTCACTGTGAAGTTGACCTTTGACCATTTGGATATAAAATATCATCAACAGTTTATCCTGTAAAACATTACATTTCATTATAATTAGTGTATGAATTCTTGAGTCATGGCCAAAACTGTGTTTTGTGAGGTCACACCGACCTTGACCTTTGACATATGACCACCAAATTCTAGTTAGTTCACATAGTATCTGAGCTCTCTCTATTAATAGACCTTTATTCATATAAAAGGTTTTTTTGTGGATTATAATGAAAATGACTTCACTCTTTAGAGAAATCAATTTGGTGGTTCAACAAATTAAAGACTATAAATTTGAGAACCCTGCATATCATTTTCCTAGAGCTAATTACAAGCGGATCATGTAGGATTTTTCTTTGGGCTCAGATATACTGTGTTATAAATTGGAGGAATGTATCAACACATGCAGTAAACCCTGCAGCAAATCGACTGATGTACAGTAAATCAAAATGACGTGGTGGGTTCAGTCGAGTTAGTTTACCCTACCCCTGGTCCTGGCTGGCTCTGCCCCTGAGGAGCTGGGTCAGAGTGGGAACAGTATCGAGGTCACAGAAGTCACTTGTGGACGAGCCAGGCACCGAGGGGAAGGCTTCAGCAAAGACAGCCGCCTACAGGAGAGACAGAGAGATTCTCCTCAGTTATTCCAACATCAGAGCAGAGCCCAAAAATGGTGCTGTCTCCTCCTGAGCACTTACATGGAAAAATCAAACGCTGACTGGAAAATAAAACTAAGTAAACATGCTGCCCAGAAGACACGATACATCCATAATCACTTTTCTCAGCTCTCTTCAGTTCATCATGTATGATGTTAATGCTTGATTTTCATTACACTATAAGCAAACAGAACAACTCTCAACCCAACACTCTCCCTCACTGCAGCTTTGGACAGAGCTTGATTTCCATCTGCATCTTTTCACTGAGTTTAACATCCACTGGGAGCCTCTTCCTGCAGTGCTGGCTTCTTTTATCCACTTTAACAAGAATACGCTGACAGCTCAGACTGGAATAATGTGAGTAAGACATTAGACACTTGGACAAAATACTGACTAATTTTAAGTCTAAAAACTTAGTCACCCAACCCCCAGGGCTATGTCAGAATGAGCTGTGTTTCTATGGCAACAGTGGAACGGTAACTGAAAAAGAGGGACAACATGGCTCATAATTACCTCTGCCAAGGAGGTTACAAATTTAGCTCTAATAGTTTATTTTTTTAAAATACAAAGTTAAAAAAGACCATGACCTAAGAAAGAAGATCTGCATTCAGGTATTATTATTATTTATTCAAAAAAAAAAAAAAAGTCAGATCAAGGCGTTGATTAACATATCTAGGAGTCCACAGCTATGCTCGTGACTCTGTGAGGCCGTACAGCAGGACTCTGAGCTGAATGCTAATGTCACTGTGACAATGCTAACATTCTGATGTGTAGAAGATATGATGTTTACCAGCGTTATTAATGTTGGTCGAACAGCACTGCCTTCCCTAGAGTCTCACTGTTAAGTGTTACAGAAGAATCCTAAACATTTTCTATACTCTGAATTGTACAGCCTGAGTACAGCTAACAATATGACCTCTCTGCTTTTTAGTTTGTGATTTGATAAAAAATAATGATGATCATGAAAAAAGAAAGTTCTTTAGCCTTTGAATAATGAGTAAATAGTGATAAACCGTTAAATCTGTCTAATTATGGTATCCTGTAGGCTGTTGCTCAGTCTGCCATGCTCGTAGTCTTGACTTGTGAAGAATACATAGAAAAAAAGGTTAATTTGGTCCCACTGTAATATTACAGTGAAAGGTGGCTAATAAAATATTCCCCTCCTCTCTCATAATAAAAGTCATCCCTCTGGATGGCATTTGGCCACTGGCAAACTGCAGGAGCTGGATATGTAACAGACAATGACATGCTGCAGTACAACCATGTGACCTCCATCACCAGCAGGCTTTGTATTACTTTTAATATTATCTAATGGCAATTAATTAGCTGCAACTTAAATATGAACACAGACTGATGCAAACTATTAATATATCTGTTTCTGAATGTTGATTAGTTTGATGTAACAGTTAGAAACAGACTACTATCTGAAACAGTGTTTATAAGTCTAATCTTTAATGCTTCCTTCATTGTATGAGACTGGTGTTTTTCTACTTCTTCATTGATCATACTGAGTGCTGAGCTGGTGCAACTCAGTAACGGGAAACACAGCTCTATCAGTAAAAACGGAGATACATGGCAATGTTTCACCCCAGACTGGACTTAAATTACACGAGGACCAGCGAGTTTGCTGAGTAACAATGGGTAATTCAGGCTGGAAATAAGACTGGGGTGGGTGAGGTGAAATATCACAGACAGATGTGCTCTGGACAGGATTAATATCACTGACCAGTGCAAGTAATAGTGAAATCAACCCAGTACCCCTAGAGAAATAAATCCTGCCTGGGTGGGGCTTTAGACATAGATCTTAAGTCTTCTGATGAATTGCAGTCAGTATATTTATTCAAGTAAAATGTGTTTTCAGTAGCAGGAGGACTTTTACTCTCTGTGTGGCTTTGTTGTTCAAAAGAAGTGGCTCCAGGTGGTCATAGATTAAACGATGCACGAGTCAAAATAATACTTATTAGTAATAATGGATTGAAATAATTTTGAATAATATATGGTAGTTTTGGCTGCCCTAGAAAGTATATACAGAAATATATTCCATATACTTAGTGTTAGGTTTACCCACAACTGGAAGTTAAGTGAGGAGAGGATGATGTCACCATATGAGCTAAAATTAGTGGCACAAAGATTTCAAAGCAACCTCAATACCTCCGCCTCAGATAACCTGCAGTGGATGCTTTTGTTTAACTAGTCTTGACAGTGAGGATTTTACGTTTGAGCTGATTTGGTGGGAATGGAAGTTTAAAAGCAGTTTTCTTTCATTTCTGTTTTTAACACTTTTGCACCACTTCTGTGACACACCTGTTCTATTAAAGGAGTCTTAAAGCAATATTTTACTGTGGTACAACAGACAACAATTTCACTTTAACTAGGTCCTGGAGCAATCTGCCTCCAACATTAGCTGTCGTGGGGATCTGCACTTTGGGATTTTCAATTTTCTGTCTGACTCTCAATATCAGTAATTGCAATTTGGTCTCATACAGACTCAAACTGCGCATGAGGAGTGAACACAAGGCCAGTTAAAGCTGAAACCTGTGAACAATTTGCTACCAAAAAAATTGTTAACATTAATATTCTGAAATTCTGTTTGAGGGAAAAGTAAAAGGATTTAAGTCATAAAAGATGCAAAAAAACAGAGATACTGGCAATGTGCCCATTTCAGGGAGCCTGCACATCAATGGTATAGGTTTGGTTTATACATGATCTAGGAACCGTGAATGTGTATAGAAAATTTTGTACCAATCTTGTAGTTGTTGGACCAAAGTGATGGACCAACTGACATTACCATCCAAAGAGCCATGCTGTTATCATGGCTGGATTAGTCGTACCTGCACACATTTCAATTCATGCACATATATTTCTAGTCATAACTGTCATATATTCAATGCTAACTTGATGACACACTGAATGAGACAAATTAAAAAATGTTCAACTGAATGCTGATTACCAAATGGTAGGTGAATTCTGAGAGAAATGGATGCAATGGACACTTATTGGTTCTCACTGAAAAAACACACACAGGGGCTCTGAAGGTGGATTTCTACTTTCTGGTTTCATGAGGACCATTTCAAAGACTCTGAGCGCAGAAAAATAACTGTACCATGTTCTGATTGGCCGAGAGCCTGTCTCTCCTCTCCTCCACAGCGCTGGTCGGCCACCACTGTCCCACGACGTCTCGACCCTCGTGTGACGAATCCTGAGGAAAGGCTGTCCAGGTGTCATCTGACTGGTGGAACGAGCTGTCCGTCCAGCCTGGTGTCCAGTGGGTTGACTCCCCAGTGATGGCCTGGTTTCCAAGAGCTGTTTTCAGGCACACAGAAGTACAATGTATGAGTATCTGTTGTAGATGTCCCTGTAGTGTTGTGGTGTGTGCAGAGAATAGCTGTCATGTGTCTAGCTTTGCCCTCATTCTGATGACCTGGATGGATGACAAAACTAAACTACATTGTACTGGGGGTCAGATGGATGTATTCCCTAGGCATACAAATGGCCACTGATGGGCAACTGACATTTTTTTATCATACACAATTAAATTTGTCTCTGCCTTTGAAGATGAGATTAATTATTAAGATTATCTCATAAAGAGTCAGCATTCGATCTTTATCAGCCAAAACCTTAAATGTGGTATCAAAAGGGAAGATGCAGGATTGTAAAATCTGGGCTTTTTCAGCTGCAGTGTGAGACAAGTAACCTTTATTATTATGTTGATCACGTTATTGCAAGGAAACAAGTGAGTGATTATTTGTGTTTCATTGTGTCATCTGTTGCTATGACTGTTGCCTGCTGTTGCTGAGAAGTTACCTGCCGTATCAGACACCGCGGGAGTGTTTGTGTTTGCGTGTTTGACTTCAATCACACTGCAACATCTTGCTGCGAGGAAACATTTCAGTGAATATTTGTGTCTCTTTCCTGCTGTCTTCATGCCTTTGTACGTTACCTTCCATTGCTCAGACATTGCACAATGTATCTATCAGACACTTCACTTGAGTGACACTGTGTTTATGTGTGTGTGACTCTTTCTCTTATATCTGTTGCCCCATAACCTCAGGCTAACAGGACCTCAGAGTCCCAGGCCCTGTTTGCCTCCTCCTCTCTTAACCCAACTCTGAATGATTAATACCATGTAGCGAGAGCGAGAGATTGGTTAGGAATCCAGGTCAGGACAAACTAGACTCTCATTTCCACTGCGAGAGCAAGTAGTGCTTATAAAGGCAAGAAAATAACTCCACACATTTATCACATGCTGGTCACATTGGTCAACAAATAAAAAAATTTGTGCCATCAAAATATGTTCTCCACATTTTGACAACTTAGTAGTTGTGTTTTGTGTTTTTAAATGTATTTTTCCAAGATTCCAGGAAGGCAGCCATTCTCTTCATTTCTGCACAGAATGAAAATTACGTAGCAGATTCAAAATGGTTTTAGTAAAGTCTCAGTCATTAAGGTACATTAGTCTTAAATTAGTGTTAGTAAATCAAGCTGCACTTTAGCTACATGCTATGTCATAATAATGTAATTCTGACAAACATTAATACAGACTTGATTTTTACAGTGACGTAAGGCTGGAAGTCTGGCGATTGTCAAATAATGAAAACAGTACTTAGCATATCAAAATTTTGTTTGAGATGCTCACAGCACTGAAAAATTGCATTAAAAAATGGGAATATCTCCATACCTGAACGAATAAAACCAAAACTCTCTGGATTAACAGATACCACACAAGTATGAAAATATATATTTTTGCGATTTGGGTGGAGTCACCATTTAGGAAGTTAAGGGGTTAAAACTTGCAAAAACACTGGAATGGTCCTTTAAGTCATGACAATTCACACATGGGACTTTTAAACAGTGTAGATAGGACCCTCTGTTAATAAATCCCCCATTGATAAATCTCCAATAACGTATTAAAATAAACAGGAATGTTTTTATGCAGATAAACAGAGAGAACATAAATAATGAGTAAACCTCAGCTTAGCCTTGTTTGGCCCCGCAGTGGAAACTGGGCTTAGGTGATTAACTAAAAGGAGCATAATGAGGGAACATAAGGACTGATTAACATTGGCTGTTAGAGAAAAAAACAAAGACACACAAACTCAAAGATGTCAAACACCCAGCTGCATGTGTGTCTGTGTTGCCTGTTCATATTGTCACGTTAGTAAATACTTTGTGAATACTCTACTCACTGTGAATGAGTCTCGTTATTCATTCTATTTTTTTTTTTGGTTTGTTTTTTTTGCAAGCACAACTCCTTCAAGGCCAAGAAAACCTGTTTTCAACCTCTTACAATGAGTGATGGGATCCAAAATAAAGATACATCTTTCTGCCAGCAGTTTTGGTTACTTCACATTAGATAAATCTGTGTTCTCACATACTTTCACATTCCTCTGTGCACAAATCCAGACATGGCAATATTTTAATTGAAAATCTGATGACGGTTGTAGAGTTGTTTTCTTATGTTGCAATTCAAATCTGATCAAACCAGTGTTAAGCTCCTTGCATGAATGCCTAGGAACTCATTTTTCCAAACTTAAAATTAAATTATTGATTATCAATAATAATATTGTAGAAAAATATTTTACATTTGAAACCATGTATTCAGGAGCTTTGACATGTATACTAATGTATACAAATGTATGTGATGTATAATGTGACAAATGTATACTATTTGCTGTTTAGTTTTAGATTTTTTAACTTAACATGAGGAAAATGCCTCCACTGCATCACCCCATAATGATAATGTAACTGCTAATAGATTTTAATATGTTATACATGAATGTGTATGTTATACATGAATAGAAACCAGGATTTTCCAAATTATTACCTGTGATATTTTACTGCATTTATTGTAGTAAATGGGCTAAAACATGGGAAACCGCTGGCATGGCCCTTTAAAACAAAGTGCATGTACACGCATTCCTGAAACTGTACAAAAGGTTAAAAATGCACTAATACTCTGAGTGAGTGTTATTCCAGCACAACAATACAGTGCTGATATTTTTATGTCTATAAATCTGTGCATTTCAGACGCCTTTCAAAGCTTCTGCTCTACTTCTGAAGTCTTTTAGTGTCAGCCTTGTCAACTTTAACCAAAGATCCTCTGTCACATGTCTACGGCAGACAGAAAGGCAGACGTAGAGTGAGAGAAATACTACAAAAGAAAAAAGAGGGAGGGAGGGAGAGAGAGAGAGAGAGAGAGAGAGAGAGAGAGAGAGAGAAAGGCTTGCTGGTAGATATAGGAGGAGACAGAGAATGACAAACTAACAACCATGAGACTCACCGACACTCTCTCTGCTCCCACAAGGCACTGAGGCAGACATGGTGAACCCCTCGCTCCAGGCCGGCTCTCCCTCCGCCTGCATGAACACTCCAAACTCATCTTCCTCCACCTCTTTCCTTCCTTCCAAAGCAGCCACGGTGGAGCCCCTCTCCTCCTTGCCCTGCTCCTCCAGCTCTCTCCCGTGCCTTCTCTTCTCTTCCTGAACTCTGCCTCCTGCCGTTGCTCGGAGCCCCCCCCCCCCTCCTCCAGACAGGGCAGTCCGGTTGCCATGGATCCCAGGGGGGGCGGAGAGGGGTCAGGATTAACTGGGGAGAGTGCAAGAGAGGTGGAGGGATCAGCACAGGCAACATTAGAGACGTTAGTGCTGGTCTCTCCATTTTCTTCAACATGAGTGATGCCTGTTTGACCGCATCCGTTTGGTGCACAGTTTCTCTTGACTTCTTTATAGTTATCTTCCTGTATGGTACCAAGTATCTCATCCTTTGAGTGCCATTCTTTGTCATCATCGACTTTACCATCACTATTGTCCAGCTCACCGCAGGTGAACTCTCTCCTCCAGATCTCCTCAGCTTCAACCCCTTCCCCAGGATTTAGTCTCTCCTCTATATTCTCTTCCTCTGACTCCAGCTCATCTCTCCGCTCAGACTCAATTGCCCTACAGTCGCAGCTGTTTTCTGTTACGATCCTCCAATCTGTCTCAAAGATGGGAGGATCTCTGTGTCTGAGAGATGAAGATGATGCTTCTCTCTCCTCCAGCTGGCTGTTGCTCTCCTCAATTTTAGAGAAAAGCTGAGGCTTGTTATTCTTGTCAGTCACACTGTTTGGTTCTTGGTGGTCAACATCCAGTTCTTCTACACCCATGATCCCAGGGTCTGCCTCCCCTAGATGATACCCCTCAAGGTGCTCCTCTTGCTCTCTCTTAAACCAACAAGCCTCACGGTCAAGAGTGCAGATGCTGCCCTCTAGAGAAGTGGAGGACTCAGGGGAGACTGCAGTGCTTATGGGGGCAGAGTGGGTGGAGACAGAGATGTCCTCATAGCAGTTAGACATGACTGAGAATTCAGCAGGAGTCTGATTGATGGTCCTTTCCTCCTCTTCAACATCCACTTTCTCCATCTCTTTCTCTGATTCTTCATCTGCTTCCATACAATCAGAAAATCCATGTACATTAGCCATTATTTCTTCACCTTCAGTTGGCTCTCTGTCATCAAAACTCGTGCTAGGTCTTGATTTAAAGTCAGCAGTCAACTGTCCAGAGTGGTCATGAATAAATTCACTGTTTCCAGTGCGTATTTTCATTATTTCAGAGTTTGAATCCTGCTCTTTCTCTGAATAGCTGTCCTTGCTGTGAGAGGTTTGCGTCTTCAGCTCTGCGTTGCTGTCAGTTTCTCTGATCTCTTCAACATCACAGCCACCAGGGGATTGTGGGTGAAAGCGGTTAGATTCTAGGTCAGGGTTTGGTAAAGCCAAAACAGGGTTAGAAGACTCTAACTCACAGAGTCCTCCCTTCTCCTCCTCCTCATTCTTTTGCCTCTCTTTCCTCATTCCTTTCACCTCACCGTTCGGCCCGTTTGAGGCGCCTCTTCCAGGACTTTCACCTCCCTCCCCTTCATCCTGGCTTTCCCTTCTCTGCGCTCGCCTTCCACACTGAGCGCAAGTTTTAGGAGAAACATTGTGGCAGCATCTGGGACTTCTGCATGCTCCGTCTTTCTCCTGTCTGGCTTTCCTGCCATCCTGCTGCAGGCTGGGAAACTGTTTACTGTCCAGGCCTCCTTTGTCTTGCTCTTCCTGTCTTTCGTCTGCAGGATCCTCTCTGCTCCTCTGCTGCCTCTCTCTGCTCACGCCTGTTTTCTCACGGCCTGCGGCATTACCGGACTTCCTCCACCTCCGGCCTGATCGCACTCTAACCCGGTTTGCTCCGGTCTGTGCCGGCAGAGTTTGTCCATTGTCCCTCCTCCCCGCTGGAGCGTCTCTGCCTCCTCCTCCTGTCTTCCCTCTCAGCCACCCTCCAACTACACTGGAGACTGCACTGGTAGTCGCCCCAGAACCAGGCTTAGATGTTGAGTACAAACAGCTCCCTTTCTCAGTCCGGAGGAAGAGGCATTGAGTCTGCGTCTTCCCGCTGCCCACTGAGGTCTTAAGAGTGGCAACCGTCACCAAAGCTCCAATCCCGGCCTGTCGGGCGTCCAGCCCCAAGGGAAGCCCATACCCCATGCGACCCCACTCCCCGCTCAGGTACACATCTGCAGGCCTGGGGCATGTGGTTGAACTCCCGTGGCCTGCAGGTGGTGCTGTGGGGGCCTGTCCTCCTCCCAGAAGACCACCAGCCTTGCAGCGGTTCTTGGAGCACAGGGCCCAGGCTCGGAGGCCCCGGATTAGCGGCAGGTCTCCGAGCCCCAGCTCCAGTCGGCTGGGGAAGGGCAGAGAGGCTCTGGAGCATTTCTGGAGCATCTCCCGGGTGGAGCCTGACACGTTCAGGCAGGGGTAGTTGTTGTTGTTATTCTGCTGGAGCATGATGCTTGCTGTTGGCCTCATCTATGTTTTATTGGTTTGTCCTCACTTATCCTTTATTCAAATGCAGCCTGTCAGGTAGTGTTGAATTCTCATTTGTGAGAGGGAACGCTGCCACTATCAAGAGTCTATTCTTGATTCAGAGTGTGGCAGCACAAAGGTAAAAAGATCATAATTTAGAAAAAATACACTGGGCATTATGAAACAGCTGAAATACTCTCAAGACTTTCTCACTGATTCATTCTGACAAAGAAAAAATACTTTGCTAGCACTGTTAACTCTCCTGTTAATCTCATGTTTTAACAGTTTATTCTGACAATGTCTGAGTTTTTTGGACCCAAAAAAAAGAAAAGAAAAAAAAACAAGAAAAACAGTAAGTTGTCCTCTGACAGAGAGCTGGGGTTGTGCTTCTGTTTCCCTTTATTGCTCCTCAGTTTTGAGAGTCTACTGGTGAAGAGAAGTAACGTCCAGGTCAGACATCCAGCTGTCAGTGCTGATGATAGAGAGGATAATGAGAAGTTTATTTTCTCCCAGATTGATGCTCAGTAACGCCATCTTCAGAGCTTCACCGCCCTCCCCATCGGCTGGCCTCTCATCGCTGTGGACTGATTCAGCTGTCAAAAATCAACCTGCAGGGGAGTGAGACAAAACAAGGAGATTAAAGATTCATAGCTGAAAAAATGTGATGTGTACTCATAAAGAAACAGCAGACATCAGCTGTTTGATATGGTTAAAATAGTCAGAATCATGGGAGGATACACAGTCCAGTCCTTTAGTGGATTTATCTGATTATTTAGAAAGCATTTCCGGTAGAAAAAAGGCAGATCTAACGAAATTATCAATAAAAACATTCATTTTATTTCATTTAAAACAGATAAGTTATTTTGTTTCACTTTGGTTTGGCTCACTGGATTACAGCTATCCTGTTTGTGGGGGTGTGAGTCTGTCAAAGGTCATATATTTGAATCCAAGTGGCTTAGTTTCATTCTACTCCTACACAAACAAGCCTTATTTTTATATAAAAATGTGCATTCATTCCATGTTCATCATGGTGCCAATTAGATTAGTTGTTGCATCAGCCATACAGAATCATGAAATGGACTGAAAATGAAACACAGGATTTACCCAAAGTGACTCAATAAACCGCCACATAAGAGGCAAAAATAGGTTTGGGCCATGCATATCACACTTAGCCTACTCACATCAGCAGGCTGTGTACCACTCTGATGAAGATAAACCACGTCAAACCACACACTGTACCAGCAAAACCAGTATCCTGAGCCAACATGTCCTGAAAGAGACACCAGAGGAAAAGCTTTTATTGTTTCTCACCTCAGTCGATGCCTCAGTGCCTCAGGTCCAGCCTCTGAATTACGTGTCCTTTACTTGATGTCTCTCTGCTTCCTTATTGTTTACAGACGAAGCCAATTCAGCCCTCCTCGGGCTCTGGAGCATCCTTAAGTGGGATCAGCGCCACCACGTCCTTCCAATCGGCCTGCACCACTGGCGGTACAGCGCTACAAATCAGTCAAATATGCGTTCAGGTCTGTCCCATCGTCTAAATTAGAGCCGAAGACAACGGTGAATCCTTTTTTCGGTCTCTCCCCCCACTGCGCATCATCTCATCCACCGCGGCTCGGCATCGTGCGTCGCCGCATCTTACCGCAGTAGCCTCCGGTGCGCTCGGCGAGCAGGATGACGGAGAGCTAATTTGACTTGCAGCCCACTCACCGATAGGAGGGGTGATTCGTGCCACGCTGAAGCAGGGAGAGGTAAGGCGAGCGGAAGTGTATGAGGGACTGTTGATGTCACACTCTGGGGGAGGGATTTTTTAAAATAGTAATAAAAAGTAAAAGAGTTTTAAAAAACTATATTATTTCTGTCACGCAAATAATAAAAATAATAACAATAATAAAACGTTGCTCAAGTTATAATTTCTTGGCATTCCTTGGCAGCTGCACTTAAATTAGTCTAAAATTGTTTCTTACTTTCTTTTTTAAATCAATTTCATTGAAAATCATGTGATAATATTTTCTTGTGATGATCAAAAGGAGCAAAGAGAGAGAGAGAGAGAGAGAGGACAACATGACATACTGGCCTTCATTTATGTTCTGTCAACTCATTGACAGAATTTAAATGTAACCTGGGCTTTCCTTCACCCTGTGCTGACGAGCACCAGGTGTGCTCACCGGTTAGCACCGGCTCGTTAGCTTAAGGTAAGGAAGCCTGACAGCTTCAGCATCAGGTGAAGGAGCTTGATACGGTTGTGATACTTAATAGTATACATTGTCATGATTAGTGACTAAAGTCCTTGCATGCTGTTGTGTGAACACAGTTTAGAACACATTTTTGGCTACACCGACCTGCCCGAACGATAGAAGCACGTATTATTATTAATTTATCCTCTTCAACATTTTAAAGCAATATGCACACCTGCCCTTGCCAAATTATTTACAAAAAAGTTTAATAACGCTAAACAGTCATTTATTAAAGGTTAGCTTACTTTGACCACAGAATAAAATTTGACAGGGTGGTAAGCGGTAGCGGTTATGATGTCGAGCATGCAAGGACCAGTCATTTTAATTTTCGTTAATGTTTCGGATAACGTTAAATGAATAAATAACCCACCGTTGTCACGAGCATTTCTAGTCCTGACAGTGGAACTGACCTGAGAGTCAGCGTTAAAACTGACACGACAGTGCAGCTTTGCAGGCAGAGCATCTCTTTCCGCCTTCACAGGTGCTGTATGAGAGATAAAATGGATTTGGAAGAGAAAACCAAAGGGGACACAGAACAAAAATTTCATATATAAGAAGACAAAAGCAGTTTTTATACCTACAATGACAACTGTTGCAGGGATACGTTATCAGCTGTAAGACGGAAGTTGCTGGTAAAAAGGGAAAATGGCTGCTGGACACCAGCAGTGCCTAGCAACAGTTGCTACGCTACAGTCGCTCTGGGGGCGTGGCTTACCGATCAGTCTTTTGGTCCTTTGTGACGTCATGTTTTTAAGTTCCCCTCACTCTAAAGCCTTTTCAGTTTTGTACAGATAGCATCCAGAGGATTCAAAGATTCTAGATTTGGGATAATTGAAACAAACACATTGATAGACAGTATCAGTCACAATGAATACGAAAGGAAGTGCACAGATGGAGGAGATACCGAGGGTTAGTGTCAACACTCTGCTTCCGGTTGTCGAATCCTTTTTTACAAGGATGACACCGGAACAGTGTAAAAGTTTGAAAGCAGGCAAACCTGACGAGGCAACAAAAATATTACTGGCAGAAATTCTCTTAGAAATAGTGGAGATATTGAGAAAGTCATTTCAGGCGGCTCTTCAGAACTCGAATGTAGCCGTGTCTCAGGAGAGTGTGCTGTCCAGTGTGGGCAACACACTTCCTCAGACCTTTGCCCAGGTTCTGGCCGTCACAGAACTTGTCCACACTACTAGCTCAGAGCGCTTGACTGCGCTGATTGTTGAGGAGGTGGCGGAGACTGTCAACTCTGCGCTCTCAGCTAGACAGAACAGTGTGGAGCCGGCAATTACCTCCCCATTCAGGCTTGATTTCATGGTTAGTCATGCCTGCAAAATGATTAAAGAATTCATGGGGAAGATGACCACTAGGTGCATGCCTCAACCATGCAAGAAGAGAAGTGAGGTCAGCACTGCACAAATGGACTTGGACGAAGAAGATCTGGATTTGGAGCACAGGGATGACCGCAGTCGGTCATCAGCCAAAGCTTTGGAAGGAGACAAAAGGTCTCAGGGTAAAATCTCCACAGTCTCAACAGAAGACAGGGGCAGCCTTGTGGCTGCAACATCGAAAACTGTCCAGGAGATAATTCAGAAAGAGATAAGAGAAATCACAGAGCCCATTTTGGATAATATGTCAGATGATGATTATGAGCAATTGGAATCTAGCTCCTCTCTGGAAATTAAAATAGTGGGAGATGAAATTGCTGAGGTGATTGTCGATGAAATTAAGAGTCTGGAGGAGGAAGATGCTATTGAAACACCTCAGCGCAATTTTTTTCTAGACAAAGTAGGGACAAAGATCAAGAGCTTTATCGCAAAGCAGTTTGCCCAAGCATCAATTTATCGCATTGTGGCAGAACTTAAGAACAAATACTTTCGTGACTCCAAAGTTGCAAGCAGGCAGTCGATGTGGTTTCTCAAGACTAGATTTGACTCTCTGCTTGGAACACCAGCTACTGAGGAAGAAGAGGATGAGGATGACATTTTCGAGCCTAAATGGGCAGAAGACATTCGCAATGGGAAAGTTATGGTATTCACAAAAACACTTAATGATTTTCTCAACAATTATGTGGATGAGATGTACCCCAAGCTTATCCCAGAACCAAATGGAACTGGTCCGTCTCGCGTGGCTGTCCACATTGCACGTGAAGTCATATCTGCTGATATAAAACGCAAAGTGTGGCATTTCCTTGGTCTGATGAGGTGGTGGCTTAAAACCCAGGCTGACACTCACAGTAACAAGGTGGCCATACTCGCTGTAGCAGAAACTCAGTCAGAGGCATCAATACAGCTGCCAGAGGTCATGGTTGTCAAGGCCAGTGAGTCTTTTGCAGCTGCTCCAATCTCTGACTCAGTTTATGAGGAGATACGTGCCAAATGTGAGGAAGATCAAAAAGCAGAGGCAGACAGAAACAAAACATCTGTCCAAATAATTGTTGAGAAGCTGGTTACACGTATCTTCCGCAAAGCAAGGCTGAACTGTGCTACCAGAACGCCAGAAACTATCATAAAGCGACTGTGTGAAACAACCTGGGCCGAACTCGAGGGTGAAGATTATGAGGTCACCCTAGAAATGTTGAAAGACCTCGACAAGGTAATTTTCAACAGCCTATGCGAAAACTGGCGCTGTGCTGAGATTGCGCTGATTGAGACTGATTTAGAATGTCCAGTAATTGAAAAATTCATTGCCTTTGCTATCAAACACCACCTGACAACACGACCAAAAAGATTTAGAAACATCCGCAGATTCTTCTCTCGTGTGCGCAAAGCCATCACCAGGCCCTTCAGGAAGTAGAAGTAGAATGGACGTTAGAGGCCAGTGAAACAGGAGGTTACTTAGAACTGTGCATGGGATTACTCCGGGTTTTGCAGTTTCTCCCGATAAAAAAAACATGCAGCAATTGGGCACTATAAATTGATTAATGAGGAACTAACCGTGATGTGGGTTTACTCTGGGTACTCCAGTTTCCCCCACATCCTTTGACAAACAACAAAATACAAAAAATAAAAACAAAAAATACAAATAAAATTTGAATTCCATTGTCATTTACTGTCAGATCTGTAAACATTCCACTCAGACAAGTCGTACTGATTAATTTTCACTGAGGTTAATTTTCTTGTGCAAAAAACAAAAGAAAAGACTTTTCATGTGATAGCATTTAAGTTTACCAGTGGAAATATTTTTTCCCTTGGGGCATTACCCCTGTAATATCTCAGTTCTTAAAAAATAATTTTTAATCTAGAAGAAGAGTTGTCATGAAAAGCGTCAACCATCAGAAGACACCAGCTATCTAAAAACACGGGCTATGACCAGTGGAGAGGATTTCTCTCCTTTCCTGTGTTGTGCAGATCTCAAATGATAAACCAACTAAAATCTGTAGAAAAGACACAATAAAATAAAAATAAATAATATCTGTTTACTTGTTATTAATTACTCTTTCACAATATTACATGTCCTATTAGATAAATTGGTCTTCATCTAAGAGTGAAGATTTTGGGAACTGGAAACATTTTCACTCAGTATTTAACATACAGCAAATATACAGCATAAAGCCTACAACGATTACTCTGATCATGATGTATAACCCTGTGGTCATTATCTGGATATACAAGTCTGTAAATATGGCAAGAGCATGGTGAGAGTGTATAACTGGTATCTTTATCATGAACCTGAAAAACTGATGAATTATGTAGGCTGTTTAGTCAATGTAATTACTCTAACTAGTGTTGGCTTGCAAGGTAATAATCAGCTTAACACTGACATTTGAAGTAGATGCAGTGCACTTAATGTTTCAGGAAGAAAGCCTGTTGAAAGTCTGTTGTCATGCGCACAAATTCACTGTCCCTTGATTTAAATACACTCAGTATACTGTCAAAGCTCATGATTACTGTACTACAAATATGCTATTTTTGATGTACTAAGAAAGTCCTTAGTATGGTAATGATATATCATTAGTTTTACTTAAGACATGGTGAAATAAAACTAGGTGTACGTACTATACTGTGTTGAGACACCATTAAGAAGAATATACTTAAGTACACCTTTTCTTACCAATGCTGTACTTTTTAAAAGTGTCCTTTATTTTAATTCTTTTTCAGCTTGAAGTACATTTGAATTATGTTTAATGTGCATTTAAAAGTCACTTCAAATTCAAATAAATTCTATTAAAAATGTATTATCCACACGTGGATTGAATTAGGTCTATATCTCTTATATATTGTGAGTGAATTACCAGTTACGTGAAAAGTGACTTGATATGTACTTGAAGTTTAAACAGCGTACACCTTTAAAAAGTACAGCATTAGTAAGAAAAGGTGTACTTAATAATATTAAAGTTCACCTTAATGATGTCTCAAAATAGCATTAAGTATTAAGCTTTAAAAATGCTTCATCTGGTGTTCTGTGTAAGGACAAGCTACTTTATTGACAGTGAGATATAATGCTCTTTGTTCTGTTAAATCAGCAGTAAAGGTGAAGCTCTTGCTTTTCACCCCTTCGCTCAGTGGCATTGTTTGCTCCTCATACAGCATTAATCTCTCCTCACATACACTCACCCTTGAAGCCTACGTCGCACAGCATCATCACAGCAGCAGATGAGTAGATTGGGAACACACACACACACACATATACACACGCACACACAATGGGAAGACGTCATGCACCCTGTGAATAGTTTATCACTTTCTCCTCTAAAGTCCCTCCTCTCCAGGCATTTTTTAATAAGACTCATTCATGCTCTTTTGTGTCTCTGCTCCACAGCAGAAAGCTATTTGCTCTCTCTCTCTTTTTTTGGCAACTGATTAAGGCGCAATTTAAAGGTGAGAATAATGTGTTCCTAAAATATTTTTTGCTGTGCTGTGCTGTGCTTGTGCTTTTGCTTCATGCCTACAGTACTGGGTTTTAGGTCTGTTTTAGCATCTGTTTTAACAGTGAATCTGTGTGAACAGATCACAGTGAGCAGTCTGTGCGCACATTGATGTGTGTCTGTATCTGCTGTTTTTATCCAGTCATACAGAATAGTGACTAGACCCAGCATATTCTTACACTGACCAAGATGTTAAAGCTGTGGCTGTGTCAGAGAACACTCTTTTTCCATTTTCCTATATTTCCATTTTTCTATATTCTAATACAGGGTCTCTTTGCTCTCAAAGCAGCTTCAGTTCTTCGTGACATGGATTCCATAAGATGTTGGAAACATTCCTTGGTCCTCCTTGGTCCATGTTAACATGACTGTATCACATTACAGCCTTCTCAAAAGTGTACTATTGAACTCAGATCTGGTGACTGGGAGGCCGCTGAGTTTTACTGAACTCACTGTCATGATCATGAAGCCAATTTGAGATATGGTCCATTATCATGCTGGAAGTAGCCATTAGAAGATGGTAAATTATAGCCATGAAAGGATGCACATGGTCAGCAACAACTGTCAGATAGACTGTAACATTCAGACTGTCTTTGATTGGTATTAAGGGGCCCAGAGTGTGCCAAGAACTTTTACCACTCCTATTATATCACCACCAACAGCCTGGAAAGTTGACACAAAGCAAGTTGGGTCAAGCTGTTGACACCATACTCTGACCTTACTATCTCAGAGATTCATCAGACCAGGTTATGTTTTCCCAGTCTTCATCTGTCCAGTTTTGGTGAGCCTGTGTCCACCACATCCTCAGATTTCTGGTCTTGACTGTCTGGAGTGAAACCTGACATAGCCCTCTGCTCTTGTAGCTCATCCACCTCAAAGTTCAGTGCTTTTCTGCTCATTACAGTTGTAAAGACTGGTTATCTGAGTCACCATGGTACCTCTGTCAGCTCAAACCAGTATGGCCATTCTCAGCTGACTTCTCTCATCAACAAGGCTTTTCCATCTTCAGAAAAGCTGCTCACTGGATGTTTTTTTTTTTTTTTTTTCGCACCATTCTGAGTAAACAGCTAGACACTGTTGTGTGTTAAAATCCCCCTCCCACAAAATCCCAATCTTTGGTCCACAATCCCACAGTGTTTTTTAATGAGAGACAAAATTATAATTTAAGTTAAAAAGTATGATAGCATGTCAAAGAGTTGAGTTACTATCTTATAACTTCTACTAATTTTGAATCACTGAATTAAACTATTAAGTCGTCATAATCATGACATAGTAATTCAAACTATTGAACGCTATGACGTAATTATTAGGTAGTAGTTACAGTTAGTTAGAATCTTGACTTACCCATCAAAAGTTTGAGTTAGTAAGTCAAAATTATGATTTAAACTCTGAGTACTTTTATTTAAATCACACACTTTTAAATGTGCTTGTATATCATGAATTTGCTTGTGGATGTACCTTTGCTATAGGCTCTAGCCCCCTGCAATAGATATGTGGGTAGATAATTGATGGATAACTGATTTTGGGTGGACATACACTGTAATGTACACAGCTTTTAGAACTAATTCAGCCACTGTGAGAGTCAAGGCATCAGTGAACAATCATTTAAACAATATTTGTGTGAATATTATTTTATTGATGTAACATCTTAAACAACATTCTTTCCAATGCAGCTTTGACAAAAACACTTGGCACTGAAACCCTTATATTCTATAAGAAAGTTGAAGACTTCATAAAACCAGAAAAGTAAAAATCTCTATACACATAGATACTACTCAGTGTGTGTTACCTTGACATGTCACCACTCTTGTCCCAGCTTTTAAAAATCTATCTCTCCCCTGCGAAACAGGCATAATGTTAAAAGTTGTTAAGATAAAAAAATGTGGGAGTGGATTTGTTGGGATTTCTTCATGCATTTTATCACACAGTTTCATTCCATCTACCAGCCAAGTAAACCAAGTAAAGTGATAAGTGTTCATTCTCAAATGCTTCCCATCAAGCTCATTACCTTGAAAAATTGGATTTTTGCATCCTGTGAGAGTGTTATTTTGCTTGTAAATGGCTATGAGTAGTGTATAGAATCAAAATTAAGTTTTGATTTAATGCTGGCAACATTAGAGAGGTTTTTTTTTTCTTTTCGAATGGTGGGCACTGCATTTGGGAATGAAAACTTTTAAAATAATATCTAAAGGACAGCAGAAGGCATTTCTCCCTGCATTTCAAAGCAATTTATATTTTAAAAGTGAATGACTTTTGAAAAATAAGGGGTGAAGACACTTAATCAAAATGCTTTTATTAATCTGACATTAATAATTGCAATATTAATTATTCTGTAGCATCTTCAGAAGTATTAATATAAGAAACAGAAGACTGTCAGATTATTAAACACATTTGAAAACATGCCTTGGTCCTCTTGCTCTTGATCCCCTCTCTTCTAGAGGACATATTTTGTGTGATGCCATTTGTTCAAGATCAAGGCTTACCACTCCATAACCAGTCTGTCACTGTAGAAGCCTTATAGTAACATGATTCAAGAAAAAGGGTTTATAGTTTTACCTTTTAAATGCCTCTCACTTTAAAGCGCCCAACAGCATGCATAGATCACAAAACTTCTTCCAACTTCTATTTTGAACCTCAACATGGTTAATAGCTGAGTTTCAAAACATCATTCAATCACAAAATATACAGTGGTGTCTTTTTCCTGGCAGTGTACAGTAAAAAACAGAAATATAAAATAGATTAGCAGCAGGTTGGCCTAAATGTTTGAGAGCAACCTGTAATCGCATGGTCACAGGTTTGATCCCCACAGCAGATAAAGTCCAGAGTGTCCTGTTCACTCACTGTGACTATCTCTGGGTAACAGCACTAGCTAAATGCTTAAAATATAAAACTATGGCAGAAAATGAGAATAGGCTATAATCTCAAAAAGCTCACACTTTTCTTTCAAGACAAACAAAATAGGTTATCAGGTCAAAAAATATAATTTCTACTCCTGACTCTGGTGAATATGAAAATAATTACATTTTGGATTGAAGGGCTACTGCTTCAAAAAAGCAATTATATAGTTGTATTTACATAAATATTACTCTGGCCTATACTGTAGTGGTTCAGAATGAATCATTTTGAGCTAATCATAAAATCATGGTCAAATCCATGATGCTGATGTGAATAAATGACTTATTCCAGCACATTTTGAATACACAAATAACAATAAATAATGGAGCAATCTGACATCTTACATTCAGAGTGAAAACCTTTAAAACCAAACAAAATCTGTTAAATAATTAGGACTAAACTAACAAAACTCAAAGAACAGTAACAAAAAATAGTCACATTTAAAATGAAAAAAAAAAGGAAGTATATATTACTCTGTTGCTATTATAATGACAATATTGCTGGTTGATGAAATGCCATTACTTTTCATCACATTCATACTCAAATATAAAATAAAGACTTTTCCTTAAGAGAGGTTTAGATTACAAGAACACTGCAACCTCACCAAAGAAAAACGAAAAAATTAAAAGACATCTAAGATATCATTACAGCATCCTCAGTAGTTGAAGTCTGACACCTGATGAGTTGTTGTTGTGGTTGCTGAAGTTTCACCTGTTCGTGTTTCCGTTGAAACTATGCGCTGGGTGATCTTGGTGGTCTTGGTCACCATGGTGACAGTTCCCTCCTCGCTGGAGGAGACTTGGTGCTCTTCTGACATTTCCTGGGTGGTGAGGTCGAGCCCTGAGCTGTGGAGGCAGAAAGATCCCAAGACGTCGGCCTCACCTCCCAGCTCCCCCTTCCGCTGGGCCTGAGGAGAACCCTCTGGGGTTATCTGGAGGAAGCCTGAGGGGAGGAGGAGAGAAAACAAGGATAGGCAAGTAGAGGGAAGGAAACAAGGAGAGTAGGAGAGGTTGAGAAATTGAGAGGGTAAGAGGAGAAAGGGGAAAATCTTAGTCTTATGCAGCAGAGACAAAACAGGAGAAAATATATTAATAATGTATAGAATAGAAACAAAAACATCAACAGTGATAGCAAGAATAAATTATGTATAATGTAGTGCATATTGCTACGTATATGACAATATAATGGCATAATGATAATGATTTGATTTGTATAAAGATTTGTTAATATAATAATGATTTATAATGGTATAAAGTACATACGTGTTGTTAAGTTTATACACAATATAAACATTATTGCTGATTCTGGAAGATCTGTGCAATGAAACAAATTCTCTTTTAAAGGAATACTTGGCTACGGTGGCTTACTATTGTACTCCCAAGGACAGATTTAGAATGGTAAAAATCAATGCAGCAGAGCCTGCAGAGATATACTAACTTTACGTTCTTAATGTGGATCCCACAATTCTCATAAAGCAGGCAGGAAAGGTCCACATTTCAATTTCAACTCTTGCAGTTTGAATTGTAGCAGCCTGTTAAAAATCTGTATTCTGAGAGGAGATGACTAGTTTTTTGGGGACTTTACAAAGCTCCACCAGAGCCACTTAAGAAATAACACAGGGTGAGTCGTACTAACTAAATACTATCAGCATAACTGTTTAATTTTTCAAATATTCTGTTATCCCAGTTCAAATAATCCTTTATCCTTACCTGTTGAGTGTGGTTTCAGGGTGAACTTAGGGACCTTGAACCAGGGGGAAGACTCTCTTTCTTCAGACTCTCTGCATTTGCTCTCCTCCTCACTCCAAGCCTGAACCTTTGTTGAGCTTAACTCCATGGCAAAACCAGAAGGAGACTCTGAGCTGTCCCTGTCCAGCATTTCTGTTCTGGCATGAGATGACACCACAACCTTTGAAGACTCCTCACTGAAACCTGTGAAGGCCATCTTGCCTGATTTTACTGCAAGCCCTTTAGCATCTTCCCTCGCTGCTGTTGATGAATCCTTTCCCAGTTTGACATTCATTTCTGTGTCCTCCTCCCCAGCAGCCATCTTGCCATATGGACTGGTAAACTCCACCTTTGGAAGTTTGATTTTACCACTGAATGTCCCTTTATCATCTTTGGAGCCCTTGTGAGGACTTGCATCTTTTTCACCGTTGAGACTTGAGCTTGAACCTTCTCCTTTGAATGTGACATCTAACAACCCTGATTTGTCAGGAGAAAATGACACTTTGGGCATTTTCATCTTTCCCCCCTTTGACCTCTCCTTTTCCTCCTCCTCTCTCTCTGTGCTCACAGCAGCTGATTTATCCTTGGACTTTCCAAAGTTTGGCTTCATTTTGATTTTGGGCAATTTCACTTTGACGTCCCCTGTCTCAGACTCAGCTGTTGTCTCCTCCTCTAGGAGCCCTGTGCATGGAGGAGGTTCATCCGTTTGGGGAGGATTTACCAAGACAAAAACAGCTTTCTTTACTTTGGGCATTTTAGGGCCCTCATACTGAATTTCTTGCCCATAGATTCTTCCCTCAGGAGGGGAAATTGAGGGTAATGGAACACCAAACTTGGGGATTTTGATTTTCTTGCCTTTTTCTGTTTTGTCATCATCCTCATCTTGTGATGTACCAATATCAAATTCTATGTCTGGGATCCTGGGGACTTTGATTTCTGTACTGGATGATGAGAGGCCAACATCTTCCCTTGTGTCTACGTTGGCTGAGCCTTGTTTGGTGTCCAGACTAACACCTGGTAATGTAAACTTTGGCACTGGGATGTTAATACGATCTTTATCCTCTTTATGACCATTGTGAGTTTCAACTTCGACTTCATACTCAAATCTTTCTTTAAGCATGCACTCATGTTTCACTTGACCACCTAACTCCTCGTTGCAGTTTTTGCACATTTTCACTTCTGCTGTTACATCTCTGCCAGTTTTCTTTTTTGGCATGCCAATCTTGAATTTTGCTCCTTTGACTTTAGACCCCTTTGCTTTGCCGCTTGCTCCTGCTGTGTCAAGATCCAAGTCGGGTAGTTCAACTTTTTTCCTGTCCTTCTTGCCCTCTCCTCTATGAAGTCCTATATCAAGCCCCAAATCTCCTTTTGGACTTGTGATATCTATTGTTGGCATCTTAAGTTTCAGACCTTTGTGCTCTCCCTCAACATGCGACTCAGCTTCTGCATAAGCCTCTGTGTCTTGTGTAGGTTTACTAGATGTCATACTGATGTCCAGATCTGGTAATGTGACTTTTGGCACTTTAATTTTCCCTCCTGCCTCAGTTGTTGGTAAATTGATCTCTGCTTCACCCAATGTACCCTTTGGCACTGATACATCCCCCCTTGGAGGTTTAACACCCGGACCTTTGAACTTTCCGCCTGTGACTTCCATCTCTACATCAAATGCTTCAGTTGCTTTACTTTTACCTTTAGGAAGTGAAATATCAACTTTTGGCATCTTGATATGTGGCAGCTTGATGGTTCCTCCCTCTCCCTCCACTTTGTCCTCTGGTATATCAATATTTGCTTTTTCTTTTGGGATAGATATGTCTACATTAGGCATCTTGAACTGTCCTCCATCTCCTTTAATCTCCATCTCTCGACCTTCAAATGAAGGTTTTCCTTTAGGAAGAGATATGTCAACTTTTGGCATCTTGAACTTCCCCCCCTCACCCTTAATTTCAAGTTTGGGACCTTCAGTCTTCCCTTTTGGCAGTGAAATGTCTATTGAGGGCACTGTCATATGTGGCATTTTAGATTTTCCTCCCTCTCCCTCAATCTCCAGCTCTGCTTCTTCAGTTTTGCAAATTTTTCCTTTGGATAGAGACATATCAACATCCGGCATTTTCACACGAGGCATTTTGAATTTCCCTCCTGTACCTGCCTCCATTTCAACCTCTGGACCTTCAATTTTTCCTTTTGGCAGTGAAATGTCAACTGAAGGCATACTGAAATGTGGCATCTTGAATTTTCCACCTTCCCCTTTGAGCTCCACTTCTGGACCTTCAGTCTTTCCTTTGGGCAGTGAGATGTCAACATCTGGCATTTTCATGTGAGCCATTTTGGATTTGCCTCCTGCTTCTCCCTCAATCACAACTTCTGGACCTTTGATTTTTCCCTTAGGCAGTGAAATATCAGCTGAAGGCATGCTGATGTGAGGCATTTTAAATTTACCACCATCTCCTTTCAACTCCATCTCTGGACCCTCTACTTTTCCTTTAGGCAGGGAGAAGTCAACATCTGGCATTTTCATATGAGGCATTTTGAATTTCCCTCCAGTACCTCCCTCCATTTCAACTTCTGGACCTTCAATTTTTCCTTTTGGCAGTAAAATGTCAACTGAGGGCATTTTCATGTGAGGTGTTTTAAATTTTCTTCCCCCTTCTCCCTCTATTTCAATGTCTGGACCTTCAGTCTTTCCTTTTGGCAGTGAAATGTCAACAGAGGGCATACTGAGGTGTGGCATCTTGAATTTTCCACCCTCCCCTTTGAGTTCCACCTCTGGACCTTCAGTCTTTCCTTTGGGCAGAGAGATATCAACATCTGGCATTTTCATGTGAAGCATTTTGAATTTTCCTCCTCCTTGTCCTTCTATTTCCATTTCAGGTGTCTCAGTGCCTTTGAGTTTTCCTTTTGGAAGAGAGATGTTAGGCATTTTACTGTGAGGCATTTTGAACTTTCCTCCAGTACCACCCTCAATTTCAACTTTTTTCCTCCTCCAGTTTCAACTTCTGGACGCTCAATCTTTCCTTTGGGCATTGAATATCAACATCTAGCATTTTCATGTGAGGCACGAACTTTCTCCCGGTACCTCCCTCAGTTTCAACTTCTGGACCTTCAATCTTTCCTTTGGGCATTGAGATATCAACATCTGGCATTTTCATGTGAGGCATTTTGAACTTTCCTCCAGTACGTCCCTCAATTTCAACTTCTGGACCTTCAATCTTTCCTTTGGGCAGAGAGATACCAACATCTGGCATTTTCATGTGAGGCACTTTGAACTTTACTCCTGTACCTCCTTCTATTTCAACGTTTGGACCGTCATCTTTTCCTTTGGGCAGTGAAATGTCAACTGAGGGCATTTTCAGGTGAGGTGTTTTGAATTTCCTTCCCCCATCTCCCTCTATTTCAACATCTGGACCTTCAAGTTTTCCTTTTGGAGGTGAAATATTAACTGAAGGCATACTGAGATGTGGCATCTTGAATTTTCCACCTTCCCCTTTGAGCTCCACTTCTGGACCTTCAATCTTTCCTTTGGGCAGAGAGATATCAATATCTGGAATTTTCATGTGAGGCATTTTGAACTTTCCTCCCGTACCTCCCTCAATTTCAGCTTCGGGACCTTCAATCTTTCCTTTGGGCAGAGAGATATCAATATCTGGCATTTTCATGTGAGGCATTTTGAACTTTCCTCCTGTACCTCCCTCTATTTCAATGTCAGGACCTTCAGTCTTTCCTTTAGGCAGTGAAATATCAACAGAGGGCATGCTGAGGTGTGGCATTTTGAATTTTCCTCCTCCTTGTCCCTCTATTTCCATTCCAGGTGTCTCAGTGCCTTTGACTTTTCCTTTAGGAAGAGAGATGTTGATGTTGGGCATTTTCTTGTGAGGCATTTTGAACTTTGCTTCTGTACCTCCCTCAATTTCAACTTCTGGGCCTTCAACCTTTGCATCCACATCTGATATACCAACATCTGTAGTTTTCATTTTTGGCAGGTTAATGTCAACATGTGGCATTTTGACATGTGGCATCTTTAACTTTCCTCCTCCATCAATTTCAACATCTGGTCCTTCTAATTTACCAGTCTTTCCTTTGGGCAGAGATATGTCAAAGTTTGGCATTTTGATACCAGGCATTCTGAATTTGCCCCCTTCTCCTTCAGCATCAAGATCTGGAGTATCAATTTTTCCAGTTTTTCCTTTAGGAAAGCCGATGTCAATACTGGGCATTTTGACATCAGGCATCTTAAATTTGCCATCTCTGTCAACATCTGTTTCAATGTCTGGTGCATCAAGATCTCCAGATTTCCCTTTGGGAAGAGACACATCTACTGATGGCATTGTTATGTGAGGCATTTTGAATTTTCCATCACTTCCTTTTAGTTCCACTTCTGGCCCCTCAATCTTTGGGGACTTTCCTTTTGGCAGGGAGACATCCAGGTCTATTTTGGGAATGGAAACATCAATCGTTGGCATTTTGGGAATTTTAAGATTTCCCTCATAACCTTTGATATCAGCCTCTGAGACATCAACTTCTGCTTTAGGGAGAAGAACCTCAGTCTCTGGTGTTTTAGCTGCTGGTAGTGACAGCTCAACAGAGGGCATCTTGACCTTGGCCTTAGCTTCAAGGTCACCCCGTGGCTTACCTAAATCTTTGTCTTTGGGGCCAAATCCTGGCATGGAGAACTTGGGTAGTTTGATAGTGACGTCAGGTGCATGGAAGCCACCTTTCCCTTCCACATCTGCTTCCAGTTTAGCATCTACCTCTCCTTCTGGCAGTTGACCTTTTGGTGACGATATTTTAAATTTTGGGAATTTCACTTTGTATTTTGACTTTGCATCTGGGCCCTGAACATTGATTTCTGGTTTTGGAATGTCAGTTATCCCTTTTTTCACTTTAACATCCACATCAGGACAAGACACAGATACATCTGCATCTTTTTTTGATATTCCAAATGTGGGCATTTTGATTCTAGGTTTTTTCACCTTGACTTTTCCATCCCCGTCAAACTCTACTGATGGTGCCCTAATCTCTCCTTCCACTTGGGGTGGGCTGAGGGAAACATCTCCCTTGGGGCCTTGTCCTGATATTTCAAAATCACCACTCCTGGACTTTCCTCCAAACCTAGGAAAAGAAAAACTAGGGACTTTGAGGGAGATATCAGGTAGATCAAAGCTGCCCCCTGAAGAAGGTCTGCCTCCCTCTGCTTTCAGAAGCTCCACTTCCACATCATCGCCTTTAGGTTTTGTGAGGCCAAAGTCTAAATCCACCTTTGGAGCTGCAATATCAACTGTTGGTAGTTTGACAGAGGGAAGTTTGAGGGATGCACCTGGACCCTCTACACCACCTGTCTCAATGTCTGCACCCTTAACTTTCAACTTTGCTGGGTTAATATCTCCTTTGAGGCCAGACATTTCCAAATCTCCTGATGCATCAGGACCACTGGTGTCCACTTTGAGGTGTTTGTCTTTCACACCAGAGGGGAGGCTAAGGTCCAAATCAAATTTGGGGAGATTTATGTCAATAGTCGGCATGTGGAGCCCAACACCTTTTTTACCATGTAAGTCAACTTTTGGCACTTCAGACTTTCCCTTTACAGATGGTCCTTCAATACTGATATCTCCCTCCACTTGTCCCGCTGGAACTGATATGTCCACAGCTGGCATTGATGTCATCTTCCCTCCTTTCATTTCAGGCCCCTCCACTTTGACACTGCCCTCTGGCAGGTTCATCTTTGGAAGTGAAACCTCAAATTTGGGCATTTTGATTTTGCCTCCTTTTACCTCAGGGCCTTCAATACTGAAATCAGCCTCTCCTTTGGGGAGTGAAAGGTCAATATCTGGCATGTTAATTTTTCCTCCCTTAAGGTCAGGACCTTCTATGTTCATATCTGGTCCCTTAGCTTTAATTTTAGGAAGTGAGATATCAAGAGAAGGCATGTGGAACTTGCCTCCTTTACCAGCATGTCCTTCAATTTCAATCTCTCCCTCTGTTTTTCCTTTAGGGAGTGAAATATCAATGTCTGGCATCTCAAGCCTCCCTCCCTTGATGTCTGGGCCTTTTATTTTGACATCACCCTCTGGGAGACTCACCTTTGGTAAAGACACATCAAATTTTGGCATTTTAAATTTACCTCCCTTCACCTCAGGACCCTGAACATCAAGGTCACCCTCAGTCTTTCCTTTGGGGAGTGAAATGTCAACAGTTGGCATGTTAAACTTTCCTCCTTTAACATCAGGACCCTCAAGGCTGATATCTACCTCTGGAGACATTTTAGGGAGTGACATGTCACCTTTGATATCAGGTCCCTGAATATCAACATCAACTCCCTTTGCTTTGATTTTAGGAAAAGAGAAATCAACTGAGGGAATGTGAAACTTGCCTCGTTTACCACTGTGCCCATCAAGGTCAATATCCATATCTTGCTTTCCTTTTGGAAGTGAAACATCAACAGTTGGCATTTCAATTTTCCCTTTCATGTCTCCTCCTTCCACATTGGTATCAACCTTTGGGAGACTCACTTTTGGGAGAGAAACATCAAATGTTGGCATTTTGAGTTTCCCCCCTTTCACTTCTGGGCCTTCAACATTAATGTCACCTTCAGCTTTTCCTTTGGGAAGTGAAATGTCCACAGTTGGAATGGTGACCATCCCTCCTTCGACATCAGGACCTTCAAGGCTGACATCTACATCAGGAGATTTTATTTTGGGCATAGAGACATCAAGTGATGGCATATTTAGCTTTCCGCCTTTAACTTTGGGGCCTTCAACATTTATCTCTGGTCCCTTAGCTTTAATTTTAGGAAGAGAGATATCAATAGAGGGCATATGGAACTTTCCTCCTTTGCCAGCATGTCCTTCAATTTCAATTTCTCCTGCTTTTCCTTTAGGGAATGAAATATCAATGTCTGGCATTTCAATCTTCCCTCCCTTGATGTCTGGGGCTTTTAGTTTGACATCACCCTCTGGGAGATTTAGTTTTGGCAAGGAAACATCAAATTTGGGCATTTTAATTTTTCCTCCTTTTACCTCAGGGCCCTCAACATTTAGGTCAACCTCAAATTTTCCCTCTGGAAGTGACATGTCACCTTTAAATTCAGGTCCATCGATATCAGCATCAGTTCCCTTTGTTTTTATTTTGGGAAGAGAGATGTCAATTGAGGGCATGTGAAACTTGCCTCCTTTACCACCATGCCCCTCAATGTCAACATCTCCCTTCACTTTTCCCTTAGGGAGTGAAATATCAATGGTTGGCATTTCCATCTTTCCTTTAACATCAGGTCCTTCCACTTTGACACTGCCCTCTGGCAGGTTCAGCTTTGGAAGTGAGACGTCAAATCTGGGCATTTTCAATTTGCCTCCTTTAACCTCAGGACCCTCAATACTAAGATTAGTGTCAGCCTTTCCTTTGGGAAGTGAGAGGTCAATATCTGGCATGTTAATTTTTCCTCCCTTAAGATCAGGACCCTCTAAGTTGATCTCTGGTCCCTTAGCTTTAATTTTAGGGAGTGAGATATCAATAGAAGGCATGTGGAACTTGCCTCCTTTTCCAGCATGTCCTTCAATTTCAATTTCTCCCTCTATTTTTCCTTTAGGAAGTGAGATATCAGTGTCTGGCATCTCAATCCTCCCTCCCTTGATGTCTGGGCCTTTTATTTTGACATCACCCTCTGGGAGACTCACCTTTGGTAAAGACACATCAAATTTTGGCATTTTAAATTTACCTCCCTTCACCTCAGGACCCTGAACATCAAGGTCACCCTCAGTCTTTCCTTTGGGGAGTGAAATGTCAACAGTTGGCATGTTAAACTTTCCTCCTTTAACATCAGGACCCTCAAGGCTGATATCTACCTCTGGAGATTTCATTTTAGGGAGTGACATGTCACCTTTGATATCAGGTCCCTGAATATCAACATCAACTCCCTTTGCTTTGATTTTAGGAAGAGAGAAATCAACTGAGGGAATGTGAAACTTGCCTCCTTTACCACTGTGCCCATCAAGGTCAATATCCATATCTTGCTTTCCTTTTGGAAGTGAAACATCAACAGTTGGCATGTCAATTTTCCCTTTCATGTCTTGTCCCTCCACATTGGTATCAACCTTTGGGAGACTCACTTTTGGGAGAGAAACATCAAATGTTGGCATTTTGAATTTCCCCCCTTTCACTTCTGGGCCTTCAACATTAATGTCACCTTCAGCTTTTCCTTTGGGAAGTGAAATGTCCACGGTCGGAATGGTGACCGTCCCTCCTTCGACATCAGGACCTTCAAGGCTGACATCTACATCAGGAGATTTTATTTTGGGCATAGAGACATCAAGTGATGGCATATTTAGCTTTCCGCCTTTAACTTTGGGGCCTTCAACATTTATCTCTGGTCCCTTAGTTTTAGGAAGAGAGATATCAATAGAGGGCATATGGAACTTTCCTCCTTTGCCAGCATGTCCTTCAATTTCAATTTCTCCTGCTTTTCCTTTAGGGAATGAAATATCAATGTCTGGCATTTCAATCTTCCCTCCCTTGATGTCTGGGGCTTTCAGTTTGACATCACCCTCTGGGAGATTTAGTTTTGGCAAGGAAACATCAAATTTGGGCATTTTAATTTTTCCTCCTTTTACCTCAGGGCCCTCAACATTTAGGTCACCCTCAAATTTTCCCTCTGGAAGTGACATGTCACCTTTAAGTTCAGGTCCATCGATATCAGCATCAGTCCCCTTTGTTTTTATTTTGGGAAGAGAGATGTCAATTGAGGGCATGTGAAACTTGCCTCCTTTACCACCATGCCCCTCAATGTCAACATCTCCCTTCACTTTTCCCTTGGGGGGTAAAATATCAATGGTTGGCATTTCCATCTTTCCTTTAACATCAGGTCCTTCCACTTTGACACTGCCCTCTGGCAGGTTCATCTTTGGAAGTGAGACGTCAAATCTGGGCATTTTCAATTTGCCTCCTTTAACCTCAGGACCCTCAATACTAAGATTAGCGTCAGCATCAGCCTTTCCTTTTGGAAGTGAGAGGTCAATGTCTGGCATGTTAATTTTTCCTCCCTTAAGATCAGGACCCTCTAAGTTGATCTCTGGTCCCTTAGCTTTAATTTTAGGAAGTGAGATATCAATAGAAGGTATGTGGAACTTGCCTCCTTTTCCAGCATGTCCTTCAATTTCAATTTCTCCTTCTGTTTTTCCTTTGGGGAGTGAGATATCAATATCTGGCATCTCAATCTTCCTGCCCTTTATGTCAGGCCCCTTTAATTTGATGTCACCCTCAGGAAAATTTACCTTTGGTGATGAAATGTCAAATTTTGGCATTTTTATCCTCCCCCCCCTTACTTCAGGACCTTCAACATTTATATCACCTGTGACTTTTCCTTTGGGAAGTCCAATGTCAAAGGATGGTGTTTCAATATTCCCATCTCTTCCAGAGGGAATGTCAATATCAATGTCCCCCTGTACTTTACCCTCAGGTAGTGAGATGTCGATTTTTGGCATTTCAAACTTCCCACCTTTGATTTTTGGACCTTGAAAATTCACATCTCCTTCAGGGAATTTTACTGTAGGAGGGGAGATGTCTACAGATGGCAGGCTGAATTTGCCTCCCTTGCCTTCACCTTCAACAGTGATATCACCTTCTAATGTTCCTTGAGGGGATGAGATGTCAATAATTGGCATTTTAATTTCCCCACCTTTGATTTCTGGTCCCTCAATGTTGATGTCACCTCGCTTTGATTTTATTTTAGGGAGAGAAACATCAATTGAGGGCATATGAAAATGTCCTCCTTTACGTTTAGTTTCAATGTCACCCTCTGCTTTACCTTTTGGAACAGAGATATCAGCTGAGGGTCCCTCAATATTCCCCTCAGGTATCTTCATCTTTGGTAGGGATACATCAAATGTAGGCATCTTAAACTTGCCTCCTTTTCCTGAGGCTCCTTCAATATCAATTTTACCCTCTGCTTTTCCTTTTGGAATAGTGATATCAATTGTAGGCATGTTAATTTTCCTTCCTTTAATCTCACTTCCTTTTAGATCTAAATCTGCCTTTGGTGACTTAACATTAAACTCTGGACCTTCAATGTCAATGTCACATCCCTGTGATTTGATATTTGGTAGTGACACGTCTAAAGAAGGCATCTGGAACTTTCCTCCTTTGGATTCAGGACCTCCCTCTGTTGATTTTACTGCAGGAAGAGAGATGTCCAGTGATGGCATGTTGACCTTTGTGCCTCCTTTGATTTCAGGCCCTTCAGTGTCAACCTCTGCCTCCTTGGTTTTCATCTTTGGGAGTGAGAGGTCAAAGGCTGGCATTGTGAACTTGGCTCTGCTACCACCACTGCCCTCAAGGTCCAGGTTGCCCTTTAAGTTTGCCTTGGGGAGTGAAATGTCAACATTTGGAGGTTGAGGGCATTCTATGTTGACATCTCCTTCATGTAGCTTTATTTTTGGGAGAGAGATATCTATAGAGGGCATGCTGAATTTTCCTCCTCCTTTTACTTCACTACCATCAATGTTCAAATCTCCCTCTAGATTTCCTTGGGGAATGGGGATATCAGCAGTTGGCATCTTGACCTTTCCACCTTTGATTTGAGGTCCCTCCAAAACAACCGCTCCCTCAGGTGACTTCATTTTCGGAAGAGCTATACTATATGAAGGCATTTTAAACTTGCCTCCTTTTCCCTCTATGTCAACCTCACCTTTGAATTTACCCTCAGGTGGAGAAATGTCTACTGATGGCACTTCAATTTTCCCACCTTTAATCTCAGGTCCTTGCAAGTCAGCCTCAGCCCCAGGTGTCCCTATCTTGGGGAGTCTGATATCGAGTGAGGGCATTTTGAACTTCCCTCCACTTGCAGATGGACCCTCTATTTCAATGTCACCCTCCATCTTTCCTTTTGGCAGAGATATATCAACAGAGGGCATCTGGATCTTACTGCCACCCTCAAACTCAGGGCCCTCTATGTTCACCTGACCCTCTGGTTGTTTTAGCTTTGGTAAGGAAACACCAAAGGTGGGCATTTTGAATTTTCCTCCTTTTCCTGCCTGCCCTTCTACTTCAATGTTTCCCTCCATTTTGGCTTTGGGCAGAGGAATGTCAGGTGTGGCCAGTTCAAATTTACCACCTTTCATGTCAGGGCCTTCAATGTCAGCTTCCACCTCACCTGTCTTCATTTTAGGGAGGGAGATGTCAAATGATGGTAACTTAAATTTTCCCCCTCCTTCAATATCAGTTGTTCCTGCTTTGCCTTTGGGAAGGATCAAGTCTACTTTGGGCAACTTGATGCCTCCTTCCATCTCTTGTCCTTTTATATTTACTTCTCCCTCTGGTGACTTAATTTTTGGGAGAGATATGTCAAAATCAGGAATTTTGAACTTTCCATCACCACCAATGTAGTAGTCCATATCCACATCAGCACCCTCTGTGTTCACCTTTGGGGGAGAGATGTCAACAGAAGGTAGACTGATTTTCCCTCCACCTTCTGGACATTCAATATCCATGTCAGGGGATTCCATCTTAGGTAATGAAATATCGACCTTTGGCATGGAGATTTTAGGCCCTCTAAAAGTTCCCTCCACCTCATCAGGAATTCTCTGTCCAGTGTTCAATTCCAAATCAACATCAGGCACTGAGATGTCAATGGCAGGCATTTTGATCGCAGTCTTCCCAGCTCCTTCATACTCTGGGAGTGAGGTGTCTATGTCAAACTTTCCTTTCACCTTTGGTAAAGAAATCTCAGCAGTGGGCAGTTGATTTGATGCAGCTCTCCCTGAGAGATCACCCTCCATCTTTGATTTTGTTATACTTGGGTCAGGAAGACCAATCTCCCCACCTCCTTTGATTTCTGCTTTTGGCAGTGTTATGTCAGCATGAGGCATTTTCACCCCTTCAGCTTTTACCTTGATGTCACCATCTATTTCATCTGAATGACGTGAGAGTCTAACTTTGGGTAGTTTCAACTTTGGCATTCTGAGCTTTGCATCTCCTTTGCCTAGGTCTACATCAGCCTTTCCCTCACCTTTGATGTCGATTTTAGGAGCTTTCATTTCTGTCTTTCCCCTCACAGTGGGCAAAGATGCCTCAGCTTTTCCTGAGGGGAGAACAAACTCCACATCAGGTGCATTAAACTTAAGCCCTCCTTTTTCCACATCCATGTCCTTGTCACCAGACAAACTGAACTCCACTGATGGGGGCTGGATGTTCACATCTGGTGGCTTTAGCTCCACAGATCCAGTTTCCAAAGCTGAGCTTGATTTTGTCTGTTTTGTCTTAGGGAAGGTGATTCCAAACTTGTGTCCTTTTTCTTTGGTTTTCACTTTAGCTCCAGGTATCTCAGATGGGGAAATATTCACCTGTCCCTCAAGTCGTCCTGTTTCCACTTTTCCTCCCTTTGCTTTCATATGGGGAAATCTGGATATCAGTGTATAGAAAAGAAAGAGAAAAAAGAAAACAACATTGTAAAATAGCCCCCCAAAATATATGTTTAGTTTAATGCTATATAAATAAAAACATATTTGTAAGATAGTCATCTTTACACTGTTCTTTAGAACTAGTATTCTTCTACAAACTTCTTGACATGCTCTAACTGTGACCATTTCAAGATAAAGAACAAACACAAAAAGAACACAAATAAGGCCAACCTGATCCTCCTCTTTGCCTTCCCCATGGCTGCTGCTTCTCCAGCTCCTTCTGCTTCGACCTTCGCACTCCTCCTCTGTTTGAATTTAGGGATAGAAAACTCCACGTCCACATCACTCATCTCAAGCCTGGGGGGTGTTCCCTCTATCACCAGCTCCTCTCTGCGCTTCTCTTTCAGCCTCTTCAGACCAAAACGACCACCTCTTTTCTTCTTGGCCTTGAATGGCTTGGTGCCCTTTACACTCTGAACAGACACACATGAATAGCAAGAGGGTCATTCAATGACATTTGAAGGCCTGCAACTTGAGAAGGGTACTATCTGTTGTTGAACAATTAACAACTAAAAGTATATGGAAACTACAAATGAATTTTGAATTTAATTTGAGGCTCTAAAAGATTGGACTAAATGTTTATATAGCTTATAAACAATGGACCCATAATTTAAGTTAGAATTTATTTAGAAAGTTGTGATAAAACCATATAAAAGTCTTTTTAAGGGCTTTTAATGAGGTATTTACCAAAGTCTAATTATAACTGAAAATGCTGAATCTGCAAATTTAGATGACAAATTGCATATCACATATAAATACAGTATAGAGTGTAACTGATTACCATTTTGGCCATCTTGGCTTTGGGACCTTTGACCTCCACACTGGGAACTCGAGGCCGCATGCTAACCTCTGCTCCAGGGATGGTCCTCTTCAGTTGGAAGCTGACCTTATACGGCTCTGCACACTGAAGGATCTTAAGAGCATCTTCATACTTTACGTTGTCGAAGTAGACCTTGGCGCTCAGCAGCTGGTCACCTTTGCACAGAAACCATTATGAATTAATGAGTCCAGTGTTAGCACCTGTCAAAGTGATTTATGAAACTTCCTCACCACTCCATCACAGCTTACACCATTATCAAGTTATCATATCATATTGAATCAAAAATTTTAAATTAGTCTGATGTATTATTGGTATCCTCTGCTTTTCTTTTAAGGGAATAATGGTGCAATAGTGTGGCGTAGCTAAAACCTGTAGTGAGGTAGAACAATTTATAATAGCAACTCTTTAAGGAGAAGCAAAAGAAATAAAAGTAAACATTCATATCGCTACTTAGTTATGAGTATTAAGTGACTTAACTAAAGCAATCTGAACCTGGGTTGTGGAAAAAAACCTCCTCCAGCATTCAGCTTTTTTGTTTTGAACTTGTTTATTTATTAGGGTAAGCTCGCCAATAGAGTTTTTGACCACATACCTTTAGAGAAAGTGCTGCAGAATATCTGGACCAAAATACGTTCATAAACAGCTTATTGACATTTTCAACTGGAGAGTTGTGTATTACTCTTTTTTAAAAAGTATTTCTTAATATATTTATAATCCCAGGTGACAATTGCAGGATTTTTCAATTTGACAGCCCAAAAGAAAGCCTGTCAGTAAAACATTTTTCATTAATCCTTTAAACCCCTTTATTACACTTTAAAAAAACCTTTAGAAATGGTGCCTTATCAGAAAGTGGCACTGTGAAATATGGTAGAAGTTTCTGTTTTTCTGTTCAATATCTTAGCATAAATGTACAAAAACATTTTTAAATCCAGGTTTAAGATTTGTAGAAAGCATTTCCACCATTCATAAATGTAATTCTTGGGATTTTTTCAGGTTTACAACAGCACCAAATATCCAGTAATACTATACTGATGAAGGAGGTATCAGTGCTGGTCACAAGCCCAGGATACACACTCACCATAACTTAGGGTGCACATGTTTTCATTTGATTTTCTCTTTAGATTATGTTCATTTTAAAGCACTTCATGAGGAATCTGTTCCATAATGAATCAGATGCGATTGCAGGTACCTTGCTGTAGACTGAGATGCTTTGCAGCTGGAGAGTCTTTGAGGACGTCTTTAACAAAGATCCCTCGCTCTCCTCCACCAGTCACACTGTAGCCACTGGCTCCAGCTTCCGCCTCCGTCTCCACCACGATTTCCATGGACTTAGAGGCTTCCTCCACATTCTAAAACACACACAGACAACTTTTCATATCACCAAGAACAAGATTTTGTCAAAGACAAATATTAATCTCTATATTGTTTTGGCCTTATTGTTAATTGTGGTTAGTTTGATAGTAGGTTCAGTTACAAAAATGGTTATAGTTATATCAATAATGCATTAGTTGAAGGTGAATCCCTTTATTTTCCACAAGTTGTAGCAGAGTAACATGGTATCAACTGACCAGTGTGATTTGAACTAAATATATTATGTAATTTAATTTAATATTATTAGTCAAGGATTCATGTGATCAGACAACTTGTATTTCAAAGTATTTCAAAAAACATGCAAAACATGGCTGTTGTTTTCACACATGCATTGAATCAAATGATAGATTTGAGCTTTTAAATGTATTAAGTCACTGGTCTCATTAATCTGCAAAGCAGTGACTGTTTACAAAGCATAACTGCAGCAGAAAGGAGTGTCTGATCTAAAACAACAACACTATACTGGAGATTTAACCCTGTTTGGCTAATAATAAGTAATGAATTTAAAACATGGAGAGAATTATATAAGGATTATATTTGGAGCCACCAAGATCTTAAGTTACATTCTACAGCTTTCAGAACATCATACATTAAATGAAAAACAGAATATTTTTCTGCCTTGTATTTGACTTGTCTTCTCTACTGGATAGATTAAAAATAGTTTTAAATGCACAAGGGCTTTGACACTGTTTTACATCTTGTTTCACTTTCTTCAGTGAGTGCAGAATTTAGTGTATAGTTATTTGTCACTTCACACTTCACTTCTGAATCCATTTTATCCATTAAACTGTCATGGAGGAAAGGTCACTCTATTCTTGGACTGCATCCACTTTTCGAAGTACAAAGGAAATAACTGGTAGACAGCTCATAAAGGAAAAAGTGAATCATGTACTTTATTAACCATTTGAGTGACTTTGTGTTCAAGTGAGTATCTTCATCTATATCGTGTAACATTCATGTTTTATGGTGAATAATGGATTTATCAACCACTGATACAAACAAAGGTAAGATTTCATCCTGAAAATTTACATTAACAGTGTATATCAGACTCTAGCTTACTGTCTGTTCGTCTGTGGGATCTGAGTCCATCTCTGGTTGGGCCAGTTGGCAGGTTGATTCTCTCAGGTGACTTCTCTTCTGACTCAACACTTGCTTCAGCTCTGCATGAAGCTTCTCCTTCTGCACCTGGACACAACACATATGACGCAAGGTGAGATGGCCTGCATTGTGGGTGGATCTCATGATGCCAAAAGAACAACACAACCAAACTGTGTTTGATATATACAAAGGTGCGTCATTGTTATTTCTTTCTTTCTTTCTTTCTTCTGTTGTTCTTTCAGCATGAAAACCAGTTAACCTCCCAACAGCCTGTTAGCTGGCATTCATGTTTGAAACCAGCAGGTGTCACTGTCTCTCGACAAGCCGCAGTTTCATCAAAACTCTTTAAGTTGCTAACATGCTACTTTTCAGTTCACAAATGTGGACCAGAGTGTTTACAGAGTCCCTGACACCTGTGGCTGGTTTTAGATCTGCCACATTCAGACGTTTTTTGTTGTTGACTTTGTGTCCAACAGCTGGTGGTCACCTGCTGCTGCAGCATGAAAAGGCCACGACTAGCGTCTGTGCTGAGCTGGGAGAAATGAAAGGTTGTTTATGTGGCGGACAATGACCTCAGCAGATCAGGCCTTGACTATTGTGATCCAGTTTGTATAGACCTGGTGTCTGCTGGGGTCAGGACGTCAATCACAATGCCGGCTCCTCTCTCAAAATACATCTGTAATAATGTAGCTCATAAAAATTATGGTCTCTTCTGTATACAGCTGGAGCTTTAAGGGTCCTGAGGTGAATGTCTCAGAGATTCTCCTTGGTCCAAATAAAGTGAATCACAATGCCAGCAGAAATAAAGATCATATAGACACCTGTGAGGTAAACCTAACTGACCTGTGATGCCAAACTCTTCATCTCTGAATAAAGTTGTTAATTTTTACTATTTACTAACTCCTTTTGGTTTGTTTCTCAGAATTAAAGGAGTAGTTCAACATTTTAGGACATTATGCATATTTGTTCTCTTGTAGAGAGTTAGATGAGAAGATTGATACAAACCACAGCGCTGTGTTTTGGTGTCTAATAAGCTTTTAAACACACAGATCTGAGCATATTTCATGTCTTGCTAGTCTTGCTGTTTAAAGCAGGCCTTATTTCAGTGTGAACGTTTCTATCCACACAGCCATACAACTACAAAAGGACAACATAACCAAGAAAAATATGCATGCTCCAAGAATGTCTTACTTGTTTTTTTGTTTAGTGTAGCTTCTCTGCTTACATTTATAGCTGACACACTTCAAATTTTCAACTAACAATCACAACATTTCTAAGCACCTTTACCCAGACTCTCTAACATTCCTGGAGAGGGTTAGATTATTTAAATGTTATCAAAATGTGTATGTGTATGTCGTGTATGTTTGTGTGTTCTTGCAGAGTGTTAATACAGGTTGGTTTGTGTATGTATTGCAACGTGTGTGTCTCACCACTCTCTCAGGGCTCTCCTGTTCGTCTGTGGAGCCGCTGTGGTGAGGGTTGCGTTGTGAGGCGGTGGGGGATCTGTTAGAGGGGGGTGACCGCCTCTTGTCTTTTACCTGCCCACAGAGTAGAAGATAGTGTTAAGTCATTTTGAAATGGTTCACACAGCAGCAGTTTTCAGAATGGTTTTACCCTCTAACTCAACTAATAAGATTATTTGTGCTCCAGAGCAGCTTCGTACTGCAGCCTGTGTGAGACTCCTATGGGAAAATCTAAAGAACATGAGATTCGTGATGTGAATTTTCTCAGTTTAATTTAAAACTGCTGACATTCTCCACTGTCAACCTTCACTGCTCCAGTGAAGCTGCTCAACAGAAGAAAACATGTTGCACTGGGAAGCTCCTGGCTCCTAGGTTTGAATATATATACTGTGTGCATGCGAGGCTCAGTCAACTCAGGGATACAAGCTGTGGGTTTGTTAAACTCTGAACTACTTTGTATGCTTATCATGTGTTGCTACTACCATCGACTTAACTTTAGGATGTGTTCATGATCTACTCTAAAAAATCTAGAACAGTTATTGACAACCGAACTTCAGTCAGAATACAGAGGCAGTAAAAAAATAAAAACATGGCTTTTATCTCTGAGGAGGCTAAATTCATCATCATCGTCTGCAGATGACTCTGTCTGTGACTCCAGAACCTTAACTATTGTTACAGTTTTATCTGTGTTTCTATTTGTAATGTTTCTGTTATTCCCCCGCTGCAACAGAGTTTCTCCACTGGAATAATTGAGTTGGGATAAATCAGACTGAACTGGCTTCAAGTTCTTTTTGCCTCTTACCTTCCCTCTGGAGGAAACATGTCATGACCCAGTCTCCCATGTCTCCTTCCTATACTTGCTTAAACTCTTGCACACTTAATTTTGCAAAAACATCCTGTTCTAACACCTCACCTGTTGTCAGACTGCTGTGACTTCTGACACTTGTACCAACTACAACTTTCTGGTGCAGACTGTGAGCTAAATTCCTAAAATAATTACATGTACTATAATTATTCAATTTTAAAAACTTTGTTTTAATAATTATAGTGTAGAGGAAGAGGTATTTTTGCCAAATATATCTTCCTCTTTTTAATTCTTACTTATACACAATTCTTGCATTAGTCACGATATGTGACAATGAATAAAATATGCAATCTGTATAATAATCTAAGTTGCTTGTTCACAATTATATGCAACACACACATCTGCACACACATTCAGCAGCCAGTGAGCACTAAAACATAAAGCTTGAATGATTTAGTTCCCTGTTTATGAGGTACAAGCACACCATCAGAAGTAATATACAACTCTCCTCACAAAGTGTTATAATGCACTTTGCTTAAACATATTAGATTAGAGCACCATAATGTCTTCAGCAAAGTAAGTTGTTGTGCAGCACAACAGTAGCATCTGTTGACACCCATTTCAGTCATTAAACTGCAATCACATTAAAGAATCGCTCCACTGAGTTTAAGTGCAGTGTGTTATTACTGTGTGCAGGACAAATGGTGCTTTTTAAAGGGAATGAGAACACAGTAATAAAACATGCACCATCTCCTTCTTAGTGAATACTCTTGTACTCTGTCATGTTGATCATCTTGTCATTATTACATTTTTTAATGGCGCATATCTTTCATCTTCAACACTACACCTGCTTACTTTGGTATTACAGCTCTTACTAATGTATTAGCTTATGTCGTAGTAGCATCTTTTAATTTTCTCACATTCTCAAATTAAAAAGAGGAGGATGGTGTTCACTTACGGCTGGATCTCTGGTCTGACTGAAAACATGGCTGTCCTCTTGGTCTCTGTCAGAGTCTGAAACAGAAAAAACAACACATGTTATTTTGATTGTTACAATGTTTATTGCAAATCTGGTTCAATTTAGTAGAGAGTGCAGTTACAAAGAGCATTCTTTCCTAGGTTTTTCATCATCATGTCAAGAGTCTTGTCAAGCAATGAATGGGAAGCTATTTCCTGAGCTGTCTGAATGAAGTTCACTGATTTTCTTGCAAATAAAAGCACATAAACATGGATTCAATAAAACCCCCACCTGTCTGGCAACTGCAAGTTCCTTAAACATGAAACAGATTACAGACAGAAAATCAAATAAAGCTAACTGTGCTAAAAGGGTCTTTGGTTTTAAGGTGAAGATGACTGTCTTTTCTGACTTTCTTTTCTTTAATCTTTTTTTCCACTGCAGACTGTGTTCATTTCCACATTTTGCCCATTGTTCAGTCTGCCTCTGTGTTGCCTATAATGCTGTATCTGAATTACAACTTTCTAAAACTTTAGGACATAGCGTATTGTGCCTAGCCAAACATTTTCTGCTATAGTGTCAGCCTTTTTACTGTAGAATCAGTTGGAAATGGCATCAGTAGCAACAGCGCATACATGCACACAAAACATATGAATCATGGGAGAACCAATGACACCGTTTAAAAAAAATACAAATAATTGTCCTGACATGCCATCAGAACAGGACTGTATCATATAACAGTAAATTAGCTCCAGTAGCATTCTTGAGAAAGTGTAGCATCAGGTGTTCATGTCAGGCTTGTACATATGGAATTTAAGCGTCTGCTACATGGCCGTCAGTCTGAGGCTTCTGAGACGGCGGTCTTGAGATTCTTTCCGTGGTCTTGGTCATGCCTCTGCACCGGCTACCTGAGTCCAAACTGTGTGCGCACAGTCCATACTCACACACTTTCAGGACACCAATGGTGCAAATGATACATTCTATATGAACACCAAAATAAGAAAAATGTAGAATTTGATGCAAAATTTTGTAAGTATTTAATATTTTCACCAAATGTGTTTGTTAGTGTGAAAGTTCATGTCTCCTCCAGGGGACAGAAAGTGCTGTGAAATGGTAAAAAGAAGAAGAGGATAAAGTAGAAAGAGCAGGATTGGCATATAAAGAGGAACTATTTGGGACTTGACAGCAGAAGTGAGGAGAAAATTCAAAAGTAAAACAGCTGCAAAGGACCAGTCCAACCAGTCTACTGTATCTTGAACTGAATCCCTGTGAACCAGAGTCTCAGGAGTTAAACTCTGAAGTATGTGAAGTAACAAAGGCAGGTACAAAGAGCACAGGTTAAGTTTCTTACTGTCAACACACCCCGCAACTTGTGATAAAACAGTGATAAAACATCCCAGTGACTGTTCTTGTGTCACAAGATCACTTTTCTTACTTCACTTTTCAGCCAGTGCATATACATTAGTTACCACTACACACAAAACCACATTACCAGAGTAAATTATTTCACTCTGATGACTACAGACTGGACTGCTGACCAGATTCCACAGTTTGCTTCCCGGTGCTTTGATGTCAACATTTGAGGTTGTCTGGAAACTGTTTTCAAACAAATTCACCAATCAGAAAAAGCAGATAGCAGAAAAGCAGAAATGATGCAAGCAGGAGCCAATAGACCTGAGTGTTTGTAGCACCAACCATACAATACAGATAATGCACATTAGTTTTGAAACTTCATGTTCAGAAATTTTGAACAAACTGTGCATTATAAGAAGCATTCTCAAATAGCTTAGGTGTATTAAAGTTTGTAATATTCATCCATTGCTCGTCTGGGCAGAGTGGTGTGAGTTAAATTGCCAAAGAAGACATACAACATTTTCCTCTATAACTTGGTTGTCTACTATGCAAACAGTAGCACCTGGGCTGTGAGTAGCCAGTAGAAAGTATTTTTAACACTTAAAAAGTAGTCACTGAATTAAGTTAAGAGTTTGTGGAATATGTATGAGTTCAGTCAGTTTACCATCCGTCTATCAGCAGCACAGCTCTGCTTGTTTGTGAATCACTTGACTTTCTGTCACCGTTGCCCCCTGCAATCTCATTCCTCACAGTCCTGCCTTCATGTGATCACTTTTTTAACTGACATAGCTTAACTGTGTGTGTGTGCCTGTCTGTATATTTCTGTATATGCAAAGAAGAAAGCCCATCTGTGTGTGCGTGTGTGTTTGTAGGACGTGTCGAGTGTCAGCGTGGATGTCGTGCCTGTTTGGGTGGGTTGGAGGTATCTGGTGTCTAGCAGGTCACAGGAGCACATAACACACATTGACTGCTGCCCAGCCTTCACTATATCAGTCACAGAGAAGCAGAGACAGGCATTAACGGAATCAAACAAGTTCTGGAGAGGTAGACACTTTATACATGAAGTGATACACGCTTTAGTGATGAGAACGAAGACATTGAAACTGTCCTTGAGCCCCTTGGAGATAATTCACTCTGGTACTCCTGCAGTGATAATGAGAGATAATTACACACTGCATCATGATCAATTGATGAGACTATAATCATTTATTTATTCTGTGAATGTTTGCTGATAATTATACAAATAACAATACAATAACGATTTGATTTTGGACAATGAGCAGATCCAGAGTGGGATGTTTTCACATTTCATTCAAGTTTCATTTCAATATGAGACATCTACCAAATGTAAAATGGTATGACCTGATGGTGCTTGTGCTATGTAGTGGAAAAAACCTGATTCAGGAGTGTTTTAAAACAGTGCAGGTAATTTGACTCATCTTAAATACAAAATCTTCCATAGTTTAGATATTTTAGCTGACAGACATTGTCTGGCCATCACATTCAGTTTTGGTCACGTACTTGTCAAACAGAGACATTCACCTTGGTGTGTTGAGATCCAGGCTTTCTAACTACTAGTTATGTGCTGGGTGACTGACATTTTATTAGGTACAGCGGCAACAACAGGTGCAACCACTGCACTCCTGTACTAAATGGCCTGTAAGTGTATACATGAGCAGTTGGCACTGCTGCGTTTCATTATAGCAGTGGCTGTAATGTGCAGGATGATACTGTTGTCGTTTGTAAATGTAGTATGCACAAAAAGTGATCTTGTTAGTTATCTACATGATAGTTTTCTGTTAAACCCATGACTTTTTTGAAATTAAAATGAAAACTTTCCCGAGCTACCAGTTCACAAACTACAGCCACGCTGTTTGAGGGAAGCTGAATATTTCAGTTTTAGTCAAATATTTGATCATTATCTACATTTAAACTTGTGTAGGTTTACACCTGACAGCAGCTTTAAACCACAGCTCTGTGTGACAGACAGACAGACGGCAGCAGGTGGAGGGGGTGGCACTCCCTGGATGAAGCAAAGGAATGGTGGCATGGCGGAGGAGGAGGAGGAGGAGGAGGAGGAGGAGGAGGAGGTGAAGATTTGAAATGCCTTGCAGTCCAGTCTTATTATAGATCAGAGTCACATCTGCAGGCCTACACATGCCTGTCTTAATCAACATGGACCCTCAATCTCTTGCATACATCTCTGTGTGTACAGTAGTGAAGTACTTTTGCCCACTGTTGAAAAAAATCCTTTAATAATTGTCAGCATATAAACATAGAGCCTCCTGGATGACTTATAAATGGTATTTGTATGTAACCATGATCAATACTTTTGATGCATACTCAGGTTAAACACTGTTTGGTTTCACTGGGGACTGATCCTGTTTTTACAGTCTGACAGACCCAACCACAGACTGCACCAGTACTGATAACTGAAGTCACAGACCTCAAAAGTGATGAGAGTACTTTGTTCTGAGTCAAGATGACAGAACAAATGTCCAGGGGGCTAAATCAAAAAAGGCACAAACAAGTTAATGTATGTTCTGCTACATCCCTCTAGACTGTTTTCAAACAAATGAAATGTTGCATTACCTCTTAGAGACTGTCTGATTATCTGACTGATAATCATCTTTCTAAATGTTACAAAATGTTTATGCTCCTAATAATGTACAGGGTAAGAGGCAAATAACTCTGGTAATCTAGTCCAAGGTAGATAATATATAGCTAAAGAGTCTCGTCTCACGCTGAGCTCTGAATTTGAAGATCAGAGGACAAACCAGAAAGTTAAAGAGCTGGTTGGTGCTGTCAGCCACTCTGCAGTTTGTCTAACAGGGGCTGGATTAAGTTGTCTACAGTAGATTTGATAATGCGGGCGGGTTACTGAGGTCATTGGGTAGAAAAGACAGCTTAAACGTAGTCTGACAGCCCTTTTGAACTTAAGCACGGAGTCTGTGCAAAAAGCTTCTTTGCCAGTTTTACATGTAAATCCCTGTGTGATCTTCTCTTCTCAATGGAAGGACGCTGGAACTGAGTACATTCACATACTCATACAAAAAAGTTCCATCGCTGCAACATTTCTCACTTGGTGCAGGTTATTGAGCAGCACCAGCCCAGCAATCTGGAGCTAGATGCCATGCTAAAGGTATCAGGAAGCAGAGTGCATGTAGCTGTCAAGCTGCAGAAACCTTCCCTGAACAGATCAGGAGGGCTGAGACCATATGAGTTTGCTGTTTATCATGCCACAGTAGCATCATGATCCCCTGGTGTTTCTCCACACACTGCTGCCTGCTTTCAGAAATGTAACTTCCTCTTCCTCTCCACCCTCCTGTATTAGTGTTTAGTCAAACTTTGAATTTTGAGTCACACCAGCAAACCAAAATATGTACTGTTGTAATACATTATACTGAGGGTGCTTTCACACCTGAGCTGTTTGGTTTGGTTACAATGAATCCTGGTGCATTTGTGCAGTAAAAGCTGTCAATAAAACCTTGTTTTGGACCAAACAACTGGACAGAGGCGGCTTGAAAAGGAGTGTCTCTGTCTGCTGTGTTTTTTTGTGGTGTCAGAGTAAGTGGACCAATCACAGGGTTTTTGGTAGTAATTTTATTAATAGTAATTTTAGCAAGATTTTAAAAGTTGGTTGTTGATCTGCTGATTGTGAACTGTTAAGGAAGTAATCTTATAATCAACTGATCATTTTTGTAACCATTGGCAACATGTGAGTGCAGTGATTTTCCTTATATCACTGTACAGGACTCCTAATTTTCATCATGTGATCAATTCACAGTCTTATGATGCTAATAATGCTTATAAACAGTTGTTTCTTTGTGAGCACTTGTGACACCAGAGTAGATAAATACACTGCGTAAGCTGCTGTTTGTCACAGGAATTTGATTGGACATCACCAAAACTGTCTAACCAGTGAGTTACCAATGAGTGAATGTTCATGTTTACTCCTTCCTCTTCTCCTCGTCTCTCAACAGTCAATGTGAACACAAACCAGACCAGAAATAAAATCCAACAATGTATAATTTAGAGGTGTTACCCTAAAGCTCTGTGTGTGTGAGGTCACACTGGTCTGGTCTGTTTTTCTTACTCTGTCATCTTTCACACAACTGCAAAAAGTCACACATTAGGAAATCATAACCACTGTCTTTTCTCTGCTGAGGATAGGTTCTTTAAAAGTGTGACTGATAGCTGTGATCCCTCACACTGCAGGCATCTGTCAGTGAACTTGATGGTGTGATGTGAGCTGAATAGTTTTTTGTTGTCCTGCTTTCTGACTTACAGCGGTAGACTGATCGGTAAACTGACCCTCCTGCTATAATCCTGTTCGGAGGCTGCTCTGAGCCTATTATAAAAGGGACAAGTTAATGATGTTATAGTTGGCTCAGTAATGACAGGAATCAAGCATCAGGTATCCGCCCAAAGAAAACAACCACCAATCTGCCCTTTAGAAAGTTGATAACGTTTCTTCGACATAAGACTGCAGCAGTGATGCAGCGCGTGAGAGACAGCTCAGGGTGTGAGGTTGTGATTTATTTGTGGTTGGAGGTATTATCAGCAGAGGCCAGATACATATAGACAAAAATAGGTTTTCTCCTCACCCACAGTTGCATAAGAGCACACATGCAGAGGAAATACCACAATACTTTTTCACAATTGGTGGCAACCTGAGTAGACAACACAAACCTTATTGGATCTAATTTTAGGACAATCATAAGACCAGAGGAGGGAAACCGTTTCCATACCAGACACCAGACTGACTGCAAATACTTCAATGCAACAACGTCAGTTTTTACAATACACACTGAAATTTAGAAATCAGTGTCACTAGTTTCCAGGAGATCACACATGCATGCAAATTGTTTTCAACTTATTATAAGCTTTTATTTATTTGTACATTTATTTTGTGAATCATATAGAAGTGGCCAGAACATCGTATTTTCATGCCATTTGGAATAAACTGCTGCTCATGTATATGACAGTAAAACTTGAAAGCTTAACAAAACATAGCACAAACATTCAGAAACATAGGGTCACAAACGTATATGTAGACTAAATTCAATCAGAAAAACAATCATTGGAATGCATGCCCTTATGTATTTTCTGTCTGAAAGACAAAACATCAGCATCACAGTGATCTTTAAAGAGCAGTGGCCAGCAACCAATTGGTTCAAGGAAAGCAAGCACAAAGACAAGCGGACTGATATGATGATGTAAAAATTTGTGGATAACAGGAATGTGTGGGATAATATGGGAAAGCAGAAGTGACGAAGAAGAGGAAATAGCAAAAAATTCAAAGGAAATACAAAGGAAATTAAAGCAAAATGTAACAAAAGGGAACCTGAAAAGGAAATTGTTGAAAAGTGGAGGGATGTACTTTGACTGAAATGTGCAGTTTTAAAACCATCAAAGAGTCAAACTGGAAATAAACAGAGTGAACAGCATGTATTCTGCAGCCATGTGAGATAAAGAAAAAACAAGTGGGAGAGGCTTTGAATGTGTTTGTGAGCTTGCATGAATAGAGTACAAGCGGGAGACTCTTTCTCTCTGTCATTGATTTTCTTTCGTTTTTCACAGCGACAAATGAAGCACCGGCGATTCTTCATCATGTCATCGTCACAATGTCTCCATGGGAGCACCATCATAAATAAATCTCAAACACATACGCAGTGAACAGTGAACAGTGAACAGTGAAGATGAAAACCAATGGACAGAATCAACATCTTTTCCCATTTTACCACTATCAGTACCAAGATATGTGAGGTCTGTGTATTATCCAAACTAACTCCACTGGTTTGATTTTACAGATGATGGTTAGTTTACATGACACAGATGAAAAGATGCTATTGGTTGCATTATGGGAAACATAGGATTTAATGTTTGTGGAGTTTTCAACCCATGCTGCAGACTAAAAAGCAGATATTTCAGCCTCTGCTGCTTCAATTTTGCTGCTTCAGGTTTTTATCTGTCTCTTGTGCATTCAGCAACTTTATGGAAGTGCAATATTAAATCACGGGAGCACCCCTTTAAAGGTAATTTTTCTGCACTGACATCCTTCTGCCTTGCTGCGGCTGTGAAGTGGATTTTTTTTTTTTTTTACAAGCATCTGACATTACTGACATTTAATCCTTTTATTATAATTTCAGGCTTCGTGATAGTCAGTCTACTGCAACATTGTATCATTTTCAGGAAAAGACCATAGACTGTATGGAAAAGACTCATGCACAGCAGACTGAAGTCGCTGGAGAAGAGCCAGCAACAACAGTGTTTCTGTCTGTGCACTGATCCAACTCCTGTTATCAAAGTAGTCCATCCTCTGATAAAGGTAACAGAATTAAAGAAGTTCATTCATCACGTCAGGTCAGTGCTGCTGCTGGCGTAGTCCTCAGAAAACAAGTTCATCTCTTTGTGTTGTGATTTTGTGTTTGAAACCAAAGAAACTGAGTAAATTATGAGCCATGCACCTGCTAGTAACTGTGTATTGATTAGAAAAATACAATTTAAGCATAAATGCTTAGATTCCATAGCAACACTTTATAACAGCCTATGATTTACAGTGTAATTATGTTGTCTGAATCAGGTACTGATAGAATACTGGCCAGTTCCTTCTGCTACTTAAATATAGGCTCAGTGGGAAAAACATCAAGAATATGGGGAACAAAGGAGTAATTACTGGGCATTATAGAGGAAAGGAGAAATAAATTATACTAATAAAAATACAAAGTATCTTTTACCAATACTGGGTGCCTACAAGACACTGCACTGGAAAACAAGACTGAGGGAAATTGATGTCAACATCCTTGTTCTTAAAGAGGAGAGCTGCCACGTTACTTTATGGCCTGTATACCTCTGTCTTAAAAGAATTACACGAAAGCTTAACAATACTTGTATCTACATGAATATTATTACACTGCTTTATTATGTTTGATCCACTTACATTTAATATATTATATTGTTGCATTACTTTATTATTATGCTTGGATAGTCTACCCTCCTTGGATGACAACAGAAGCCTGGACATACACCACAGAAATCAAGTCTTAACTTGTGTTTGCTCTTGTTAACAGCCTGTAATGAGTAGCTGCGCCTATGATGATGCACACATCATGACAGACATGTCATGGTGGTGGCAAGTTTTCAAAAGTTTGGATCCATTTCTTGTCAGGTCCTTATTCCAAATCATAAATGAAGGACAGGATTTGATAATAAATCTAATTGTGGCTGCAGTTTGCATGCAGAGGGCACACCTGTAAAAATTAGGGTATTTTCTCCTACACCCCACAGTGACCTTTATTTATGTATAAAATTACAACATGAATTTTGAAGTATTGAAATATTGCCTCCAAATGTTTTATAGTATAAAAAATATATGGTATAATCCCTTTTAAAAATGCCCAATTGTCATATTTTCTTCCACTGTACCTACATTCAAATATCAAAATTACTTTGTAAATCACAGGCTGTATTATAAAGTGTTACTGATGTTACCACTACAACAGGGCTTTACTGGAGTTTTTGACTCCCACTGGGGCGGTCTGAGCTGAAAATTTAGGAAGTGTTGCTACTGTGAGCACAATGTCCACACCATTCAAGATTAGAGAGATAGATGCCAGTGTGTCTCCTGACCATTTGAGACATCAGATGCACAAAACAAGACACACCCGCAGGCGTGAACCTTTGGACAGGAAATGCCTCCATGTAAACAGGAAACTGAGATGTTTTTGACTGATAAACTTGGCACATGGTGGGAGACACACACAGCTCTGGTCATTTCAGGATAAAAATGTGTATTTCTATATTGTATTTTACAGTTTAGGGAAAAAACATATTCAACAGTATCTCCAAAAGTGAATGCATGTGCTCCTAAATCATTTGTTTACATGAGTATTCCTTCCTGTAAAAATCTCTCGGCTCTCTGTGTACGCTGAGGGAAGTTCACCCTCGTAGGCACGTCAAGCGGTGTTTCCTCGTGAGGTCTCCCTGCCTGGGCCGCCCAACCCAGTCTTGACCCTGCTTCCTGGTCTAAAATTAACCCCACCCACAACCGTAACCACCACCACCCAAAGTCTGCCGCCAGGAAACTGCTATCATCATCCATCATTTAATCTCTGACGTCATTTACTCTCAGCTCATGGATACCCACATAAATTACACCTGCTGCTTTTTTTATTTTCTACACATCTTCCAGAGCAACATGTAACCTCAAAATAACACTGATTAGGATTTCTTAGAGCATCCACGATAACAAAATGCCGCAAGGGTTTGACACCTAAGACTTTATTTGTAGCATCAGACCTGTGATCCCAGAGACAGTTTGTACTGACAGAATTAGAGGAGAGTCCAGTTACTGGCCTCCATTTAATCAAGTCCAGCTGACAAACATTATAGACAAACATTTTAAAACGTCCTCTGATATGCTTAAAGCTCAGAAAGATGAGAAAAGTCTGCAAATGCCTCTAAATGTGGAGCCAGGTTTCTGTACCTTCAAATAAAATAAAAAGGTACATTCAAGGAACAGGTTATAATAACTGCTAAGTGAATTATAACAATGATGTATCAGAAGATTATTCACCTGAAACACAAAGAAATACTTGACCTTTGACCCCAGGGCTTTCATGTAAGATAAGTGGCTTTTACTTTAAAATTCATCAAGATATTACAGCTGTAAATGTTGAGTTAGGGAAAAGAAATGTTTAAGACCAATTTGATGGGGAATCTGACTGCACACAGTTGCCTTGGGATAGTTATACAGTAGTCATCCCATGTTGTTGCCATCTGAACTGATTATGGACCATGTAGCTCACTGCTGACTTCTGTGCTATGGCTGTCATGTTCACTGTAGTCTCAACACTACTTCACCGACACTGCAAAAGATTTACTTTCATGTTGAATGTATAGACTCAGTGCTTTACCCCAAGCATAAGAAGCCTGTCTGTGCCCTCTATTTGATACAGTTGGACTCAGCAGAAAACAGTGAGCTGATCCAAATGTGTGTTTCCTGGAGCTTATTTGAAATATATTTTGATAACAAAGCCAACATAAACACTTAACTAGTAATGCTCTAGTCAAAAATTGTTAGAAATTAAGTTAAATATTGTTATCAAATCAGAGTTTGATATATTGTAATGCCAGCATCAACACCAATATCCACATGTCCAAAAATGACCCAGTGCATGCATTATGTAACCCAGTGCCACACATCTGTTGGTGATCCTCTATCACAGTGTGGGTGTGTTCTGGCGCAAGCGGCCTCTGTACCCACTTTAGGCCAATGTACATACCAGGCTGGTGGGCGAGCTCTGTGGTGGAGCTGGAATTGGGAGGCAAACAGATCCTATGACCATCACACTGCAGCTGTCGCTCGTGTGTAACATTAAGACAGGGGCTATTTGAAATGACTGTGTATTACCGCCACCAGCACTGACAGCTCTGCTCTGCAGCATGTACTCATATCATTACAACCAGTCCTGGGCCAAAATCTGTTATAAAAACAAGTTGTATGCTGATTGTATCACATGGGTAGTTTACTGTCAGTTTTTTAAAACACCAGTAAAACACTTACCATGTTGCTCCATGCAGCAAATTCCATTAATATGGATTGCAATAATACAAGAATACATTTTTACATATATATATAAAGGATGTTCTATTATTTTGATAAATTTAGATATTTTTCTTTAACTGTGTGGTAACCATGGTGGGGTCCAGTGTTGGAGGCCCCACCCATCTGGCACTCCTAAAGGTTTAAATAAATGTTACAAATAATGTTCAAGTGTTATGTGACCGAGGTCTCATTACAAAACACTCTTATAAACTTGGATTCATAGTGACATTCCACACTGCCAATAGTTACCATAAACCCCTGAATACTCAAGTGTTTGTGACTAGCAACTGGCATGTTGGAATAAACACAAGCGGCAGCTGTCTTACTAAATCTGTCTTTGCATTTAAACAGCGTGCTATTGTTATGCTCTCCAAAGTCAGCAATGTGGAGTCTGCAGGCTGCCACATAAACTATTCTGCACAGCTCTCAGCAGCTCCTGAGCTGCCAAATGTTAAAGTGATGTTTCAGAAAATAAAACAAGTTTCAGGCTGATTTAAAACTAAATTATACAAACACAGAGCAACAAAGGCGCGGTCACTGACACATCTACTGCTGCTACTCCAGAAACTGAGGCATCAGTCCCCTTCAGCCGTGGTTTCTAACACCTGCTTTCCTCTCTGCACCAACCACCAGAAACCATATACCTCTTGCTGCGCACTTTCCAAAAGCAAGAGCAGAAAGCCCTCAGGTATCAGCAGACTGCACTGTGTCATCAGCACAGAGACTTTATTAAACCACATCCATCCAACCTACCTTAATTCTCAGCCTCAGCGTGTCTCTTCCAGCAGATCAAAGGTGACAGACCTCCACCCCCAGCAGCAGAGTTTCAATCTCAGCCTCTCTCTCGCTCTTATCCTCCTATGATTACCTCTCTCTAGCATTCACTTCCTGTCTGTCCTCAGCTGCTCTCCACTTGTTGTTTTAGTTGTTAGTATTCTTAATGTCTTCCCCCTCTTTCTGTCTAAAGCCTTTGCCCCTTGCCACCAGCCAGTCTGTTGCTCCCCTCACTGAAACCTCAGGCCTGGCCCAGGCCCATGGCATCTCTAGAAGGGACGCATCCAGCCTCCTGATTGGCCAGAGGGCAGAGAGATGCCCCATATTAGGGCAGCAAGGGGCGGGGTTGCACGACTATGATAAAGGAGGGAGGAGAAGGAGATAACAAAGTTTGTGACATAGTAGAGTGTCTGTCTGAGCAGCGAGGCTACGGACTGTTTCCCTCTGAGTCTCTCAGATTCCTGCAGCGATCTTGCAACGTGTCAAAGTTGTTTTATGAAATCTATCGTTATAAATTGTGCATTGAACTTAGATGATATGAGGACATGTTTTTACTACACAAGAGATAGGCATCATTGTCAGGAAAATAAATATGGTGACTCCTTTCTCTGTTTCTTGTACCAATTTAAAGTGATACAGTAATGAAAAAGTTCTACAAATAAACCTGGCTACATGGGCAATATTGAGGTAATGATATATCATTTCGAGAGCTTGGATTACAGGCTATAAAATTAAAGCTCAGAGGTCAATCTTTCTACTCTGGATAATGCTCCTCCTCATCTACTATCCAACTGTATACTGCTGAGTTTGCATGAAGTGCCACAGTGATTGGCCCGCCATTAAGTTCTGGTGACTTAATATGCACCAATGGGACAGTTTCCAAAAATGTTATGTGCATTTACTCTATGGGATAAGAATGAGCTGGGACATGCTGTGTGATGTTAGATACGTCAGCTCAGTGAGCTAACTTCAAACTAGGCCAAAATAAACCAGAAAACAGGCTTGAATTAAATCCCCACTGTCTTTAAATACCTTGATGAACTTTCCAGCAAGTGATGTTGGAAAGTTATTTTTATCCCAAATGGCTGAGAATAGGAACAGCAGGGCTTGGATCTCATTTTAGAGAAAGTGTGACTCTTCCTTTCAGGAGAGCAGCTGTTGTTGTGAGCTGAACGACGAGTGTGTGTGTTTATTTGTCTGCTGGTCTGCTTGTGTGTATTCCTGTCTGCATTTCTGTGTGTCAGTGTGTATCAGTCTGTATATTTGTGTACGTCTCTGTTTCCCTACAGGTATTTACAGATGATTTGTAGTAAATCAGTTGGCTGCAGAGCTGAGGTAAATATGAGATGGTTTAGATGTCTCAGATAGCGAGCCAAAGTCCTCTCCAACTGCAAACCAAAATATTACTTGCTACCTATATGACTAATATTTATTTCTTGATTCCTGTAGCTAAACACATTTCCTCTACAGTGAGGTCAGAGGTCACTCAATGAGCTGATTGGGATTCAATTATTTTGCTCAAGGACATTTCAGCAGGGTGACAGCCGGATAACATGAGGGGTTGATCCTCAGGTTTTAAACACATATACAGTACACTGTATCCAGGCTCATATTCAGCACCTGCCACCCAGAGAAATTTTTCAAGGTGGCACTAACAAAGCAAGACTGACACAACTTCATGCTCACTGAGGTGCAATGAAGTGGAGACGTGTTCACTCCAGTGGAAGTAATTCAGCTGGATAAAAGGAGTTTAACTGACACTGTAAAGTACAATCCCAAACACATCCGCATCAAGCCTGGCTGCCTGGAGATTCTGCCTCTAAAGGATTGTTAACAGCAGGAAAAAATGACTGTTACATATTTATGAGGACTATTACTGGCTACAGTTGAACTGTTAAACTGCTCAAGATACAGTCATACTGGATTTAACTCCCCATTCGCCTTTAGTCTTAATTTGACTTCAACCTGAAGAGCAAACAACCACCTTATGACAATAATAATAATTGCAATGATAATTTTAATGATAGAGGTGTCAGTTGCCCAGCTCTGACAGGCACAACAGGAAAATGAGAGAGACATACTATATCAATCACACTCTGTACACACCCACACAGTCCTGACAAGATGTCTATGCACTCAAATAAGTGCTAAAATTAGCTTTAAGAAAATGGTGTGATGGTGTGTGCTTGAAAATATACAACTTTTCTGATACTATCACTGCAAACTGAATCACCTTTTCCCCACTAATTGCTGTTACGTCAAAATAAGATGATGTCAGCTTGACTCTGGGAACTTGCAATGAACATTTAAAATGGTATTTTTGGACATTTTATAGAGCAAATGCTTAACAATTTGATCTTCAAAAACTCATTGAAAGATGATATGAGCAAGAAATAAAAATGGTTGTGACTGTAGAAAAATATGAACTATCATTTTGTTTTGACTGTAAGTTTTCAAGCACTTTTCACAAACTGCACTTGACTGACATCTCCCTTACTCCTGTTAAGATTGTTGCACATGTTCAGGCTGGAAAACCATGTCATCATAGCTCCACCAAGCTACAAACTGAGCGGAGGTCTTTCAGCCAAATGCAGTGAAAATAAGTGAAAACACCTGCATGTGTGAGCTGTGTCTTAAACTACATTCAAATGCAGACCACACTACCCCTGCAAACCCCACCCATAACCCCCCTCTGGACCCTTTAAAGCACCATCCAGCCCACAGCCTAACAGATAAGAGATGGCTGTGTCCCTTGCCAGTGAGCCGGGTAGAGGTGGGGAGGTAGGGGAGAGATGCTGTCAGCGCAGATCAGGCAGCCAGCACTGTGTCAGCTAACATGGTCATTGTTGCATTCCAGCTCCCACACAAAGCCAGGATTTAGATACAGGGGAGGCCCAGGACCCTGTAACAGGGGCCGGGCCAGACAAGAGGAGGGATGGAAGGTGAGAGAGGGGAAGGTATCTGTATACACATCACTGGTAATTTGAAGGCTTCTTTTCAAAGATACATTTTGGAAGTACAAGGGTGTCACCTGACTGCTCTTATGATACTGTAATCTGGGCAGACACACAGGTATTTGTACATGATGTGTCCTCGGGAGTGTTGGTGGTCAGGACAGATCAGGGGAGAGTAAAAGGAGGCCTGAAGAGGGGATAGGGTGGGGGGTGTTGATGGGTGAGGAGGGTTGAGGGAGGATGACTAGCTCAGTTGGCATCGGGCACAAGGTCCCACCAGACCACAGCTATGCCCTCGTCAGCACTTAAATGGGCCAGGAAACTGGAGCAGGTTGTGTGTGTGTGTGTGTGTCTGTGTGTGTGTTACAGTGAAAAACACGTCTGGGCTGAGAGAGGGAGGATTGCTACCAGGTCTCCAAAGGGTTATTAAGTTTAATTTATGCCCACCACGGTCACAGAAAATACTTGTTTCTGACTGTATAACAAGACACTTTACATGTTGTTGTGATCAATATGCAGATTGTGAAATTGATTTTTTAACATGCTAAGTCACAATCAGAATCAGCTTTATTAACCAAGTATGTTTATGCATACAAGGAATTTGACAGCTGTTCCTAGTGGCTCTCACTGTACTGTACAAAAAAAGTCAACATAACTGAGCAAAAATAAATAAACATGAACACAAACATATGATGATTATGTGCAAGCCTATATGTGAAAAAACTGACAGATACTGTATATATAGTAAAAGAAAGATTTAAAGAATATAAACACATGACTATTACGGCAGCTTACGATATACTTGCCGTCATGAAAATACTCTTGGTGCGTGATTGACGTTGCCTCGTTCCCTTTTCAAAAAAGAGTGAGTAATTTAGTGTTTTCTGTGTTTCAGTGTTAGGGACATGAAAAGGCTCATCGACAGTAATGTAATTAATAAAGGACTACAGCGAGTGACCTCCATGGAAAAGTCCATATATGGTACATCAAACCTTATAGACTCATCTTTATGTAAATTTCATGTAAACATGAATAATCACTTGGTCATTCAGGTGAACTCACACAGTAAATAAGATAAACATGACCCAAGAACAGAACCATCACACTGAAGGAACTGACTGCATGAAAACTTTTCAAGGCAGAGGTGATGAATGTTCTCCTCCAAGTCCTTTATATCCATCTGTCACTTCAGAGTGTATTATTGACAGATGGATACAGAGCACATTTGTTAGTTTATGTGTCTTTGTGTGAATACACATTTATATATGGAACACTGCACACATTTCCCTGATGCATTGCCTCTGTCACACACACATTCATCAACTTGCAGAGCAGATAAACTAAACAGTCACTAAAGCTGTTTTCAGTGACACAATGCTCACTTCCTCCTTTGGCTTTGCCTTGACCTGCAGCTCAGTGACCTTTCTGTGTGCTGACCTGACCTCTCTGTATTAATAGAGATGAATGTAAGGAGCTCTGTTTTCCAAACATGACAGTATACGTATGTATATCCTTTTTGAATACCTGCAGTTTACTGAAAAAGTTGTTTGTGTTCATAGGTCACTTATGGTGAATTCCATATTGTACATATTGGGAACTGTGTAAAAATCAGAGACCACATTCTTTCACTAACCTTAACCTGAAGTACTGTTTTTGCTTAAACATAACCATAAATATGTGTAATATTGCTGTAGTCACTACAAAACCATATTATACTGTCATTAAAAAATATATATATATTAATCAACATGTTAAATGTATTAAATGTTGTGACTATTTGACAAACAACAAAGTTTGGCTGTCATGAAAAAAAAGAAGAAAAAAAGGTAAATCATGTCCACGTAACCCAAATGTGGACTTCACACAGCTTTACATACAACTTTACACAGAGAAAATCAATGTGGAGACGTCTCTTACTTGTGTCAACTCATCCAGTTTTGAACAACAATGTTTTTGTGTGAGTTGCAGTCATTAAAGTGAATTACATCAAGCAGGATTCATGTTTGCAAGTGACTTGGACACGTAACAGAGCTGTTAACAGCAAACAAGTCACCAATCCTTTCAGTGAGATTTCAGCAACCTCATCAGATTTGACATCATTCTCATTATTACCGTAAGGAGTTAAAATAAGCTGTAGGGAAGATTCAGATGTGGTAAAGCTGCAGCCACAATATCAGCAAATACAAAGACCAAATAACCATCTGATTCTACCAACCAAAAAATCTCAGTCAGTACATTTAGTAGAGTATTGCAACAAAAAAAAACTACAAAAAAAAACAGGTGACCATGCCTCCCAGAAATGATGTTTTTTATACAACTAAACTGGAACAGCTACATTTTGTAGGAAATGTAATCGCTTACTGGATTATGTTCAGATGCAACAAGTTTTTTGAATGAATCAAGTGCTATATTTATTAATGGCAGTGGAGTTTCCAGGAGGAGGGTTTGGGTGGTGGGCAGATGCACATAGCTCACGGCTGTTACACCATGGACCAGGGTTCCCATCCAGACTACTTTCTCAAACCAGACCACATTCTGTCCCTAACCTTAACCAGGTGTTGTGAGTGTCCACAAACAATAAAAAAGAGGATATTGTACTGCAAGATCGGACATTTTGTCAGAAAATCGATATATTGTCTGTGCACACTTTATTGATACTTTCAGTGTCAACATATTTGGGACTTGCCAAATACATGAATTAACAACATATCCTCATTATTTCCTCTGAAACATATTTGCTGTTTTAATTATATATAGATGTAATATCTAGAACACAAGGACACTGAGGGTGTTCCTCTTTCATACAATATGTGCAGAGTCTCTTAAACTGACTGTGCAGGATAAACTGTAGATTGAGCTTCAGTCCGTGGATGAAATCCACTCAAAATATTGAGAGAATTTAATATTTTGGCAACCATTAACTAACTGTATTTTAAGAACAACTACTTGATCATATATACCATATATCTCTTATCATGAGTTGGTAAAACAACTGAGCTAGAGACCTTGTTATAAATGCTTCTCTACATTCAAATAAATATGGTCCATAAAAAGTTAATTCAGTGGGAATATTCTAAAATAAGTAAATATACAACATTTTCCCAGCACAAATGTATCACATGAGCCATGAGTGCAAGAAAACAAAAAGAAGCAGTTATCATGGTGGTTGATGGGTGTGGGCATCAACTCATGTCAGACTATTGTGCTTTTTACATAAAGTTATTTATTTGAATATGAACTAAACCATATATCATCTGCCAAATCTTAATCAAAGACTGACTTAAATCCAACTGGGGATGATGTTACTTTTAGAGAGGTTGTGTGGCTCCACGAATACAGTACAGTAGAGTAGAGTTATTCATCCTGACCTGCATTGGAGGAGGGTGTCCAGGTGACTCTGAATATTCCACGCAGACACTCACACATGGTCCGCAGCAAGAAGCCGATGGAGGAAACACACTGATGGAGGAGCCCGTAAACGGGCCGTGGAACTGGGAGAGCTGGGCGGCAGAGCTGGGGGAGGCAGGTGGGTGTCGGAGGCGATCCGGGGATCGGGTTGACTGTTTGGGCCCACGGGAAACTGAGCTACACTGTCAGTGTGGATCACAGATAGAAAGAGAGCGAGAGCGAGAGAGGGCGGAGGGGTCCCAGGGCTGGGAGAGAGAGGGATGGATGGATGGACGGAAGAAAGAGGGATGGAGAGCAGCAGGAGGAGGAGGGGTGGCGTGATTGACAGAAAGAGAGGCAGAAAAACAGAAAAAGAGAGGGGCTGTTTCATCAGTGCGTGTACATATCAACATATGGACCACTGAACTTTCTTTTTCTTCTGCAGACCACCATAGAGTGAGAGACAGACACTGGGTGTGTGTGTGTGTGTGTGTGAGGGAGAGGCGACAGCAATGAGACAGGACAGAATAGGGGTGTATTAGCACTACTGGACAGTCAGCAGTTTGCTCCCACCCTCTGTAAAGCCCTGCTCCATTGTTTGTGGTGCTGGAGGCTTTAGCTGTGGCCCAGCAGGGTCTTGTTACTGGGCTTAGAGGGGCTGGACACTGGATACCAGTCAGACACAACCACACCTCATATGGGGCAACACATCCTCTGCTTGTGGCAGTTTATCACTGGGTGATCAGAAAAATAAATTTGGCGTTATTCTGTATTTTTCTTGTTTTCAACAAAGAGCAAAACCAACAATTAATTTATCTCTCAGTAATTTCCAGCTTCCATACCCTGTCTATGGCACTCAGTCCTAAGCCCAAGGACTTATATGAGACGTCTAATGACCCACAAATATATAGTTTTGTTTTTTGTTTTTTTTAAAGGGCTCAGTCATTTCCTAAAACTGCTGGGCACTGTGTTTTTTAGTAAACATTACTCCAACATGAGGAATTAGTACATAGCTTGGGGACTATTTTTTGGAGCAGATGAGTACACAGTTGATGTTCCAGGAGCAGGACAGTGCATGTAGGAATGAGTCAAATACACTACAGTGTATATGTGTTCATGGTAATAAAAGGAACATGCCACCCAGTGCAACAATGTGGTTCACTACAACAATAGTGCTCTATGGCACAGAGGAATAATACACATCAGGCTTTGGATAAACTGTTAGTGAGATGCATTTATTGGGGCTTTTGGCATTTTCATATATAAGAACAATAAGAAAAATACAGGATATTATCAGAGTTATCCTGCAACCAGAGGAGTCAGTACAACACTTGCCATGATTACTTATGCTCTTTGTAAAAAAATAAATAAAAATAATGTCACGGTTTGTTAGAACTGAACTGAGCAGACACAAGTGCACACACATACACACAGCTGAGCAGCAGGAACAGTCTTTAATGATAATTTGGTTGATGAATGGATAGGAATGATAGTAATGGTTGAGTCCGGGAAAGGGGGACACCGGAGGGGCAAGAGGGCTTAGCTGGAATCCTCTCAGGTGAGGCTTGGTCCAGAGAGGCAGAGCAGCAGCAGCAATGGAGCAGGTGAGAGCTGGAGGCACAGGAAAACTCAGGTAAGTACAGAGCACAAGAATTTATCACTAGAGGATAAACTGAGTGTAATCACTAGACGTTTCACTAGAACACGTGTGACTAGAGAATAAGTAGGCCACAGCAGTCACCACATGAGTAGCAGAAGTATCTGGCGTCGAGTGGAGAGAGAGGGGGGAGTCTGGAAGCAGGCATGATAATGAGTGAGATGAGCAGCCCCATTGACCAGTCAGATGCAAGTTGTGAGAGGGGTTTACTGTAGATCTTTGTTAGTAGAAGTTGTTCCTAGGAACCTGATCTAACTGAAAATTCGCACTTTTTGTACAGGTAGATCTTCTGATGTATATGCCTCAGTTAACAAATCAAAACTTTCTGAAAGTCATGTTCAGGACCTTTGTGTGCTTCTATGGGACCATCTCTAATTAGAACAGATGAGCTGATCTGACCTGTGAGACTGATGGTGATGATGTAATTCTTACAACAAACAAGAAGCCATGGGTTTGTCTGTGATGGCTCCTTATCGGCGGAGCCTGTTAGTCCGGTACTGTTTCTGGGACAAGTCATTACCTCTGACTCCATCCTCGGTCCTGTCTCCTGCCTCTGTCACAGTCCTTTCCTCTGCCTCTGTCTAATCAGAGGAAGAATAGCACTCAGCCTGAGCCCTCTTCATCTCTGCAGCTGCAGCTCTGTCGCACAGCGCAGCTCATCCTGTGCTTCATGTTGATGCTGCAGCATGAGCTCGAGTCACAGAACCAGGGAGTCATTTGTCCTCTGTATGATCAGATTATAATTTCTACATTAATTTAATCATACAACAATTAAATGTGTTGCACAGCTGCATATCATGCAAAGACCAACCAGTTTGTACTGTGTATTTTGCAGGTGATGTGTATTTACAGAGCTATTAACAGCGTTGTATCCATTGGAATTTGAAGGTTGTGATGCATGTGTAGTTTAGGAACAATTAATGATTAGCAGGGAGTGTTTTCAAGTGTCAACACTGAATGCAATCCAGGCATACTAAAGCATACTAAATGAAACTTAAAACATGTAAAGTTGATTAGAATTTGGCCCTTGGTTTTAGAGGTGTTTTTACCTGTTGGTCGTCCTAGATGAGAAGTCAGCTGCTCACCAAATTTGTTAGGAGCAAATTTACCAGATTTCATCCCAACCAATCAGTAACTGTCAAGATATTTCACTCTGAACACACGCTTTAGACTGCCACTCTGTTTTCTTGCCTAAAACCAATGGAGTTTAACATCTTCAGCATTTCAACACTCAAACGTTGAATTATTCTAATGCCCTACCTTCCCTCAAAAGTACCAGAATCTGAATTAAATTTGTGCCATTGATCATTTTTAAAGAGACTCTTGACCACTAATTTAACAAATTTGTGATTTCTACCCCACAGAGACACAGAGAGAAAGTGCGATGCTTCATCAGGTCTCTGGGTGATAAATGTAGTTTCTGTTCTCATTAGAAGCGATGTTTGTCTGCCACATGCCTCAGTTAATCCCTACAAAGTGCAGAGTAGTTGAGAGCTGAGTCATCGAGGATGGAGCCAGCATGCGTGCAGACACACACACGTGCGCACACACACACACTCACACACTTCACACACAGCTAAAGCCCTGAGAATCCTGAGGGTTTAACAGAAAGTGACTCAGAAGGATCACTCAGGTTTTCTTCTCCCAATGCCCACTCACAGCTCAGACCTTCGAGTTTAAGCATTTCGTCGTCAGTACTCCTCTTCTTTCCCACTGTTCAGACGGATGAGTAACTTGTTTGAGCCATGAATTGTAATTTCTATGAATATGCAACAGCTGATGTCAGAAAAGCCAAAAGATGGAAGGCAGGAGAGCAAATAAACCAAATCTCACGTTGGTTTCAGGGCAGTTTCACAGAGTACAGGGGAGCTTAAAGGGAAACTGATCAGCAAGGACACTTGAGGAGTTTGTTTGTGTGTAGGTCAGTGTTGTAAGAGCATCCACCTTCCACCTACGGGGCCGCAACTGAAACTGGTGCCTCAAGAGATGGAAAAGGTCTCCTGAAATAGTGCTCCAGTGGCGCCAGGCATACCTTGGTCACCATGGTTACAATGATAATCACACAATTATGCTTATGGAACATTAATGGTTAGATTCAGGCACAAAAACCTACTTGTTTTAGTTTAGGTAAGGATCGTAGTTTGGATAAAAATAAGTACCTCCTTAAGATTAGAGGAGTTTTGTTGTCATGGTAACAAAAATTAAAATGTAGTGAAGGTTATGGAGCCGCCTCGTCATACTGTGTCACTTGACCTTCTCCTGTCCTCCTGTCATTATGAGTGCAGCCACAAGAGGTCACCTAACAAATAAAACCAACTACGGGTCGTAGTAAGCTGCTGCACAGGTGACCCAAGGGGTTGTTTTTTTTTTTTTTTTTTTTTAACAAGATGGCAGTTTCACCTGGAGGATTCCTTTCAATACACTGACACTAAATGATCCCTTGTAACTGCAGTATAAATGCTGTATTTCAGGTTATTTAAGACCAAAGCAAGTCTTAAGTCACTCAAGCCAAGCCTGCTGTCAAGTCTTAAGTTATTCAAGATATATCCAAGGCAGGTCTCAAGTCATTAAAAACAAGTCAGATCCAAGTTCAAGACAAATCAAGACAAATGTTCAAGACAAATCTGAGTCATATCTTAAATAAAATATGTGGGCAAATTTGAGAGTTTCCTGAGTCAAGTCTCAAATCTCAAGTCTCAAATCATTTGAGTCAACACAAACAGCATTTTTATAAGCAAGAACAATATTTTGTGCTGCCAGCATTACCATGTGGACCAGCTTTTATGAAGAGGCATTTTTAGCCCCATCTTGGAAAACAGGTTTTGGCAATCCTCTTTGGTGCTTCAGAGAAATATTTCGTATGAGTTAAAGACCATGAATGAGTCACACTGGAGACCTAGTGAAACAGGTTGGCGTCAGCCCTTCAGATCCATTAATGGCCAATTGAACTGAATCTAATCACACAGGAGAGAACTGAGAAATGATTTAAATTGGTTGATTACATTCAGGGGCATGGCCGGATAAGAGGAGGGACTGTGAGCTAAGAAACAGAAAGTTGTATTTCCTCCACCACAGAGGTCATACAGTGTTAAACTTTACTATATGTAAATACCAATGACAGGACAGCACGTTGTATAAAAATGAAAAGTTTCCTTTAATATTTTTCTAAAAAACTGCTCAGGTATCATCCAATTTAGCATTAAAAAATTAAATAATAACAATGGAGCGCCATGAAATAACATAATAATGACTGATATTTGACATATGAACAAGTCCACTAAACACTGGGATACACAGTAAATCTAGTTTAGTTGTAATAATGATACAGTTCTTCTCTTGGCTGCTGTGGTGTTTGTCCCACACTGACCATGCCTGAGGGAGAGAGGGAGATTAATATCAATATGAAAACATACACACAGTAACAAACTGGTTTCTTAAAGGGTGTAGAGTCATTTCAGGGTAAGCCGTGAATAAAGTGTCATGGATTTCTCATTTTATAATGAGCCATCAATTGAAGACATCAGCTAAAGGGTTTTATTACAACCTGACAATTTGAATGGTGCTCTTATTAATAAATTTACAAATGATAAAACCCATAACTATAAGTTTGCCTCATCAGGCAGCAAAGTCACATTTCATCCATCATCCATTGGTCAAAATGGAACTTCCAACTAGCTCTGATCATGTAGTGAAGTCCCATTTCTCTCCACACATCAGGCAGGTATGATCAGAACCAGCTGTGTTAAGGGACGGGATTCCACCATTTACTGTTTGCACCCTCGTCACCACATGTGTCCACTGAGAGGACACTGTGGTAATTAAAGTGCAATTAGCAATTAGCTCATTATCACACTCATCTCCTTTGTTCCATTTCCTCACATCTGAACTAAGCTGTAATAGTGACTATAGGCTGTACAGTGCTAAATGTCAGTATCTTATGTGTTTTCTCTCTTCTCACGTACAGAGGTACCACTGACATATTTTTGTCATGTCTGGTGTTGTCTTTTGGCTGTCTCTGTGCCAAATTTGTATTGGATCTAAATATTATTAGTGGCCATTCTCTTTTTGGAAGACCATTTCTGTAAAGAAGACTTTGCAAGAGGAAAACAACAAAAGAAACAATCATGGTAAAAAAAAGTAAAACAGACAAAACCTGCAAAAATGCTATCTAGAAGTCTGAAGCCTGCTTAACAATGTTTGGATATTTCATTTCATTTGTCATTTTATTTAATGCTCTACTGCTGCTATTTTACACCTCACCTCTTTTGTCATGTGGCTCGATTATCCAACACATGTCGCCATTCATCCTGATTGTTGTTGCTTTGTGTTGAAGCGTGATACTTCAATAAGTGGCTTGTTGTTTGCTTGTTCACTGATTCCATCTTTACTTATGTTGTTTTTCAAACTATTTCATCAATTTTGCCTCTTTTTTTTATCTCTAGGGAAATCAACTTCATGTCTTCATAAAAAAATATTTTGATCTGAGGACGATCAACATCACATCTCGAAATGGTGCCAGTTAATGTCTGATGTATAAGTGTTTAACATATAGACCCTTCTTTTTTCCCAAGCAGGATTGAGTAGGAAGTAAGTATTATAATATAACTTGCCATCATTAAGACTGAAACACACACACACGCACGGTACCTGCCTCAGGTTGGTGCTTTGGTGCCTCCTGAACATTTCTGTGGCATCTTGGAGCTGAAACATCTGCATGAGAAGTAAAGATATAATCTGTCACCACACTGCAGAGTAAATTAATTAAGAGCTCTCCAATTTTACTGGGTGGTCCTCAGCGCAGAACACACACACATTAAGGTTCTCCCCTGGCAGCTGAGACTCTTTCCATTACAGCATTAGCTGGGTGGTGCAGCTTGATGCTGCAGTGATAAAAGCAGATGTGAATAAATACAGTGTTTGCTGTTTTTTCACTTGTCTTTCAAATAAAACTTTAACATCCAACAAACAGAAATCAGTGTTCTTTTGAGAAAAGTGAGGGGAAAAAAAAAATCCTGTTCCTGTTTTTCAGTCTTATGTTATTATTATTTGAATTGTTTAGTAGAACTGGGAGGGTGTCCAAAAAAGTACTTAGTAGAAATTTTGTGAAAATTTCAAAGGTGGACCAAAGAACAAGTCATCAGCTTTGAATGTGGACCCCATAGCGCCACTATGTGGCCATTTATAAACCGCTTTATTTTGTTGCTCCTCTAGATAACACCTGAACTGTGAGGCCTTGGAGCAAAAATGCTGTTTTTCCTCAACTCCTTGATTCAAAACAAAATCTCTTGCCAATGCCCATTTCTATTTTAACACATTTCCTGCCATTTTTAATTTTTGGCAAAACATTTTTCACTGTTTGTCCTGCACATTTCAGTTGTATTTGTGTGTGTGTGTGTGTGTGTGTGTGTGTGTGTGTGTGTGTGTGTGTGTGTGTATGTGTCCAGGGGGCCCCAGTACTTGCACACGTAACTAATGACAGTATTAAATGGCCACAGTGACCAACCAACATTGGCAAAGAGACAAACACATAACTGGTGGTTCACCTATAATAAGATCTATCAAATACTACAAGCTCCACACACACACACACACACACACTTCATGGGTCACTGGATGGGTGGGGGCTAGATGGTCTTGGATGGCTGACAGAGAGACAAAAATAACCTCTTGGATGGGACTCTGCTGCGTTCCATGGCCTCTGACGACACTGAATAGTTTACACACTGGGAAATGACATGCAGGAGATACCTCAGGGTACGTGTGTGAGTGTGTGTGTCCTGCTTAAGCTATATCTGTGAAGAATGGCACTTGGATGTCCAATATTCTTGTTAGTTTTGGCCTGACGCTCATCCTGAAAAATGCTGAAAACTGGGAGGTTATGAGCGCGAGACAGAGAGAGAGACCAAGTGTCACATAAATGAAATGTAACATTGTGAGTCATACGATGGTTTTACTGTATTTGGATTAAAACAACACACAGCCTGCTCTGGGTCAGTGAATGGGTATTAAGGAAACAGCATATCCCAGGCTGGTCTGCAGTCAGCAGAGACTGGGTGTGTTTGATTCTTACATTTAGACACACCCGTAAACACTCAGATCCAATGAACCACAGGTCCCTGATTCCATCTCACTGCAAATGACACCTCCCAGGCTTGTCTTGAAGATTTATTTTCTTTACTGGTGGAATTTGTAAAATTTCAGATTTCACTGAGCTCAAATTTTCAGCCTGAGTTGTACTGGATTGTAATTTCCTTTTAAATCCCAGAGGAGCATCTGAGAGAAGTGTGAAGTGAAACCAGAGGAGAGCTTGAACACTGTTACAGTATGTCTGTTTAAACCTGCACTAATGCTGCACACAAGTGTTAGAAATCTGCTACTGCAACATGACGGGCTCCAAACAACCTCCCACTGGAAATGATCAAAAGAGGGCAGAAAACAAAAATAGCAAGAGTTTGATGTTAAAATCTGGAGCAAAAATAATCAGTTACCATCCAAAACAAGTTGTGGCACTGTTTTTTTTTCTCTCTGTAAAACAGAAGTGGTGGTTGGTGGAGGTAGGATTTTCATGCTGCCTTCAAGTGCTCCTCATAAGTTCCCATTACTAAATGAAGACATTGTAGTGACTGTAACGACTGCTTTTAGTCAAAAATGACAAAAAACATATTTATTATGAGACTTAAAGTATTTAAAATAGGGAATGCATGAGAGATAAAAATGTTGTGATTGGCTGCTTAATTGGTGTCTTGGTTGTTTGACTGAACTAATGCAAAAGTACACAGCCAACCAATTTACATAAAATGGAAAACATAAGCATAACATGATAAATTATATATAGTTAATTGTTACCACCAGTTTACATGGTTATAATGCAATGTTCCAATGGTTAGTCTACAGGCTTAACTCCCCATTAATAACACTCCAGTTACACACACACACACGTGTGTGAATGGACTGCTGGACACAGAGAGCAGAAAGTTGTGTGTAGGGAGTTGCGGAGTGTGAGTGAACATGTTGTACCTTGAACAGGCAGCGGGACACTGAGGACATCAGCGGGGCTTTAATCCGGGCGGAGGCGCTGAGACTGCAGAGACAGCAGTTTGGGAGATTACCAACAATAGAGACTGACCTCCTCACAGTAACACACTGTTGTAACTGAGTACTTTGTGTTTCTCCTCGTGCTAAAACATACACATCTATGGATAGGCATATGGAGAATTAATGGAGTATAATCCTGAGCAGTCAGTAAAGACAAGTAAAACTTTGATTGTCAACTAACTTGCTATAACATGTGCTCCGCAGGCACCATCAAGTCTCACTTATCCTGAACTATATGCTGCATGTCTAATAATAGCCGACAGCTGGATGTAGTCAAGGTCCACTTTAAGTTACACGCCCTATATGGTACAGTAGGACTCGGTGTGTTAATTCACAATAAATAAACTTGATGGCTAGTTAGAGAACAAAAACAGCGGTTCATGTTGGAAAAAACTTTTTAATCTCATGTGGAGTTGATCGATTTGGTTCTATATTCTCATACCTTCATTCCTCTGATACAGCCGCTCTGGTTTGGAGCCCTGCCTGGAAACTTTGCAGCCTCACCCACAGAAAGTCCCAGTTTTTGCGCACCAGAACACCAGTAGCATCTCCGCGCAGGAACACATAAAAACCAAATGTCGCTCGTCCATGGTTACAGGTGGCATCAAATATGATTTTACTAAATTGTTCAGGGGTAGAGAGCCTGACAAATAGCCTCTCCAGCGGAGCTGTGCGCCGCCATGTCCGCCCTGCCGACCGGTCCCGGTGCCGTTAACGCTCCTCCTCCGCGCTGCTGTGCGCAGATGGAGGCTTATAGGAATGTATGGAGACAGAAAAGCCCAGCGGGTCTATTGTACTGTGTCTGGGAACAACCTAACAGCTCCACAGCAGAAACAACATCACAGCAGGCGGCCAGAGGGCTGCTCTGAGGGCAGAATAATGATAATCATAATACAGTGGCCCTTCATTTGAGGGTAATATAGGCTTACAGTATATCTCATTAATAGCAGTGAAGAAAAGTTTTACTACTGTATTTCATGCTGTGATAAATTCAGATGGGAGCACTTATGTGACATGCGAGAGGTCCCTCACCCCTTCTACATACAGTGGCTTCAGACAGAATTCCGAACAATTCACTTTACTGTGTCATAGATTTCATTTTAAATTGCTACAACTGTCATCTCTGCCCATCAGTTTACCCGACTGATGACAAAGTGAAAACATGTTTTCAGATTTTTTGCAAATGCATTAAAAATGAAAAACGGAATCTCTCATTTACAAAAGTATTCAGACTCTTTGGTGCTGAGCTCCAAATTGTGGTCAGGTGCATCCTGTTTGCTTTAATTATCCTTGAGATGTGTCTAGAACATGACTGGAGTCCACCTGTGGCAAAGTGAGGTGATTGGACATAATTTAGAAAGGCACACACCTGTGTATATCCCACAATTCACACTGCATGTCAGGACAAAAACCAAGCTACGAGGTCTAAGGAACTCTCTGAAGACCTCCGCAGTACAACAGTGCTAAGGTTCCCAGGAGCACAGTGGTTTCATTAACTGTGAAATGGAAGAAGTTTGGAACCACCAGGACTCTTCCTAGAATTGGTCGTCTGACCAGAGTAACCAAGCAATAAGGGCCTTGGTCAGGGAGGTGACTAAGAACCCAATGGTTATTCTAACAGAGATCCTTGGTGATAAAGTGGCAAACAGAAGCCACTTTGTGTAAAAGTCACTTGTAAGCCTGCTTGGAGTTTAACAAATGGGATTTAAAGGACTCTGAGAGCATATGGAAAATGATTCTCTGGTCTGATGAGACAACAAATTGAACCCTTTGAGTTGAACTCCAAACACTATGTCTAGTGAACACCAGGCATTTCTCATCACCTGGTTAATACCATCCCACCGGTGAAGCATAGTGGTACCAACAGTATGCTATAGGGGTCCTCCTCAGCAGCCGGGGTAGGGAGAATGGTCAGAACCAAGGGAAAGCATGAATGCAGCAAAATACGGAGAGGTTCAGGATAAAAACCTGCTCCAGAGTGCATAATATCTATGACTGGGCCAACAGTTTACATTTTAGCCGGATAATGACCTGAAGTATATAGCCAAGACAACACAGGAGTGGCTTTGGGACAAGTCTCTGACTGGTCTATGTGGCTCAGCCAAAGTCCAGACTTAAATCCCATGAAACAAGTGGGTAGACCTGAAGATGCCAGTTCCCATCCAATCTGACAGAGCTTGAGAGGATGTGCCAGGACGACTGGGAGAAACTGCCCAGGTGTGCAAAATGTTAATGTTAATGTTCTGCTGCCTTTGGAGGCACTTGTCACACGTTTAGATGTACAGAAAGTTCTGAACTAGTGAGAAGAGTATGAGGTGAATTAGGCCATCTCTCAACTTGAACACACACAACCATGTGAAGGTGCCTGAGACACTGATCTAAGCTTTTGGCCAACAAATTAATCAAAGAACAGGTTTGATTGAAAGACATTTATTGAGAGTAATTTCTTTAGGAGTAAGGAGATAATTACATGTACATGAAATACTGCTCCAGATTTTTAAAAAAAAGCATTCTGCTACTAGTAAACACCCTCCCTTGGACAGTTGCCATAACAACCATTTCCTCACTAATTAATAGTTTCAGTCACTCCACACAGTGGAAATGAACTGCTGTGGCACATTTCCAGTCTATTGTATGCACGGCTGACTTTAGTATTAAATCTATTTATTTTAAAACAGTCCAGAAGACTGAGAGTAAATAAAAAATAAAAAAAATCTTCTTTACAGTACAGGCACAGCACACCAGCACCAGTTTGAGCATTAATTATTCCATATTCCAGCAAACAAAAGTGATCCATTAAGAAAACACACAATCTTTACTCCCTGAGATGAGCTGGGAGAAAAAGAAAAACTCCCATAGAGGCTGAAGTTGTATAAAAGAAATGCATTGTGATTGATCTTTAAAAGGAGAAAGTGATCAATGAACATATCACTTCATGTAAGTGAGTATGGAAGCCAACTGAGGACATGATTGTGCCTCAGCATGACAACAACCTGAATGGAAAGATGAAACAGAGCCCCCCTAGTGCTACCAGGACTACATGATACAAACCACACCATAAAACAAATTAAAAGTTAAATGTACATGTTTGTTCGAGTTTTTTTAAGAAGAGGTAAAACTGCCTGTTCATTGTTTGTCACATGTCACTGGTCACATGTCAAAGTACATTCTGACTGCAGACCTGTGTTTTGCACTGATCTGATGTTACGGCAGAGTAACAAAAGTTTATTTATTACACGCACATGTTGTTTGAATCAATGGCCAGCTTTGATAGGAAAGGGGAGCAAAGACATCTATGCCTTTAACAAAAGGGAAAAAAGATCAGGTACTCTTAAACAGCCTTTGACACTGACTAGCAACACTGAACTAATGAGTGGTTTGACACTAAAGCTGTGATGAGCCATGTTTGTTGACTCTCTTCCTTTGGACCTGAGCAAAGGAAACTCTGCTCCACTGAGGTTTCCATGTTCACTGTGTGAACAATTGTTTCAGCTGACTAGTGCAACTGAGATAGTGCATGAGAATTTGCAAGCTAAAATAAATCTGCAACTATAGCACCGAAACATGTGTTGAGCACAAGTGTCCAACTGTGGTGCAGTTATGTAGACTGACGTGGTGTTTGTAATAGTGGATACTGAAACTAACATAAGTCTTTGAGGTTTGAGTGTTGGGTGAGAGGAGTGCTGTAGTCAGAGCTCCAGTCCCTCTCAAACACAGCTTTCAGCTGTGACTGGACGGTTGACTCGGACTGTGATGCAGTCTGGTTGACAACCAAGGCTGAGCCAGCTGTGTTCACAAAGTAGTCACCTGACCAGTTAGATGTACCTGAAAACAGAAAGACGCAGATTATATTGTAGACCATTTATCATTTTTTCACAGATGATAAATGTTAATGTGTACAGTCAGAGAGAACTAATGATTATTTTCAAAATGAATGAATACATTATTCATTAAGCTAATGAAATGTTTAAAAAATGACAAGTCAGCCTGCTAAGTCCCCAGAACCCAAAGTACTTCACAAGTTTTACAAGCTTTTAAGGGAAGTAGAGCAAATCTTGTGAATACTGACATTTGTGTATGTTCACAGTCCAGTGTAAGTGAATAAACTTTGCATTTATTACAGCTTGATACATCAGAAACCTATTTAAAACCCAGTCACTAACAACATACTATATGTTGTTATCCAAGTGTGTTTCACATGAACCATGCGGCTTATCTGCAGCCTTACCTATGTAAGCTATCTTGTCAGTCACCATGTACTTGTTGTGGTTGACTCTGGCAAAGGGAATCTCCTTCTGCTTGGAGCTGGCAGGCACCACAAACAGCCTCTGGATAAGGGAGACAAGAGTTGATCAGGTCATTGTTTTCACTACAGGATCTACATCATTATATACACAACCTCCTTCATCAGTATTTTTTCATAATGAAATGAAGAAGAGCTACGTACCACCTGGATGTCTAGTTTGCTCTTGGGGTCGTAAACGGAGGCCAGAGACCTCAGGAAGGGAAACATGACTGGCTGGGTGCTGGCCCAGCAGCTGATCAGCAGGCGCACTTTGACCCTCTTCTCGTATGCCATTCTCCTCAGCTGGGTGTCGATGTCTGCCCAGTACCTGCAGAGGGTGCCCCAGGCAGAATATGAGGACATGGGACCATCACACTAACCATTCAATCACCTTTCAGCTGTGACCCAATTCATTACTACTTTATTAATTAATGCAAACAAAATGCTCAAAATAACACTGGTGCACCTACGTGACATTTTCATTAAACACAAACATTGAGGGAAGGAAGGTTTCATTTATGAATTTCACTTCTTCAGTAGAGTTTAATTAGATTACAATGGAAAAGCACAATTTCAAACAAGGACTTTTGATTACACAGTGATTGCACTCATTTCACATTTCTGTCCACTTCTCTAACAATTAAGCTCGACACAGGTATGTTGGGTTACCCTGTGATCAAAAGCACACTGACTTAAAAGGATGAAGCAGATGCTCTTAATCACTGAGGTTCCTGTTCGCCCTGTAGTTGTGTCAAACAAATCTCAGACCATCTGTACCTTTTAGGATGTGAAAACTCCATGGTGGGCAGGTAGTTCATGACCGCGATATAAATGAAGCTCTGGGCATCCTCCATCACACTGAGGATGGACTGAAGGTCTGGAGTCCTGCCGGCTGCACAGAAAGACGGAGGGGAACTCTGAGAGAAAAGATGAGAAAAGAAAGAGATCTAATAAATCATTTGTTCATTTCATCAGCATTCTTAATTAATACAAAAGAGCCATTATAAACTAAGATGATAGAATAAGGAAGTTGGACTAATGGTACCACTAAGTGGTCATTAGAATGTGTTGCCTCTTTTAATACGTCCTCGTATTTTGGTATTAAAAACTTTGGGGTTTCAGTCTTATGACTCAGCAACAAGAACAAAATGATCAGCTTCCCCATATGTATCTCACCGACAGATAAACGTTGGACGGCGTGCTGTTGAGCGGCAGCTGGAGAGGTGTGTCCTTGTTGTACAGGGTGGAGAAGCTGGAAGGCCAAGGTGATGGGATCGACTGACTCTCCCCCAGAAACCAATAGGCTTCAAAGATCTTACCCAGATCTGCAGCCAAACAGCTGCAGTTGTAGACCACCGCACCCAGCTCCTTCACCTGGATACCAACAGCAGAGCATTGACTTATTCTCAGTCAGAAATTTTTACAGTGATTATGATAGATCATCAAAATGAATACTAAACATCTGATTATGAAAGCTAAAATTGAGATGTGGTTGTGATATTTAAAATATTGTTACAGTGGGGCATGTGACTGAAAGTTTGAGCCGACACAAGAACTTCCTCTTAGAAGCAGAAGAAACATTATTCTGCCTGAACTGGACACCAGACAACTCTCACTGCCAGCCTGAGATCCTTTATCAGATTGTGATGACAATACTGAATTCTGAATTTTAAAAAAACTAAACTAAACATAATTTTCTTATCCACTTCCTCTGATGATTACACTAACACAACCCTAACACTGATAACATCCACAGAGTAATAAAAACAATCATAATCCATAAGAAATTCACATTCACATATGATAAGAAATATGTCTGTGAACCAGGCTACTTTGGCAACACCTCAGTCTGACTAACCTGTGTGTGTGTGTGTGTGTGTGTGTGTACCTGTGTGAGGGACCTCCAGTCCATGTTGGCACTGCCAATGTAAATGTGTTTCTTGTCCACAACCCAGAACTTGGTGTGAAGGACTCCTGAGGTGAGCTCTCTCATGTTAACTGTTCTGATATCAGCTCCTTAAACACACACACACATCGAGTATTGGTTATTGCCTGAATAACAAAAGTTATGATGGTTGGAATCATTTTATTCACAAGCCCAAAACATTGTCTTGTGTCATGTTTTAGTGTGGGCTTTAGTGAGACCAGAGACATAACTGACAGCAGTGAAACTGTTGAAACACTGCTGACCTGAACATTCTGCTACATAGTAAACAGAACTAATGAATATGTTAATAGGAAAACACTATTATCTATTAAATGAATAAATACAAAGTAAAAATAAGGGTTGGGTTAAATGATTGGAATCAATATCACAAAATTAATAAAAAATATAAAATATATAAAATTAAAGTGTTACCTGAGTTGTTGAGCAGCCTAAGGTCGTCCTGAGGTTGACTCTGTTGTGGTGTGTTGACTGCGATACGAACAGACAACTTCCCTGAAAGCTCCACTAGTTTCTTCAGAACGGTCTCACCCTGTGCACACAGCAAGAAAACAATTTTAATGTTGTTAAATGAGAAAACGAAAACCATTTGTTAAAAAATAATGTTAATATCAGATGAATGTTTTAAAGGAGAAGTCAAAGCAAAGACACGTGACAGACAGAGGAGTGAAAAAAAAAAACACCATGAAGACACATTCAGATCAGGTGTAAGGCTCTGGATAGCACAGGCCTGTTTGGCCATTCAGCTGACCTGATAGGCTGTCGGCTCTTGAGTGCCAGTGTCTTTGTTAGTGAGCGTCCAATAGAAGGAGGCGATGTCAACACTGCTGCGAGCCTCGCCCATGAGATTGAGCCAGGTCTGGAAGATGGAGGGGTGAGTGGTGCTGGAATTAAACTCCAGCCCCTCAGGGATGCTCTCCACCAGAACAATCCTGACAGGAGAGAAGAGAGGAAATGTCTGGATTATGGTGATTCATATCTGTATCGAACTCAAAAATCCAGTACTGGTCAGGCTATACTATGGAGCAGATTCTGTGAAAAACTAATGAAGGTAGAACAGTTATAACACAAAAACATTATTTCAGTTTCAACAATGTCAGTCACAGTTACACACACTATAATCAATGTGTTTGCAACAAGCAGTGGAAGCATCATTATAAACTCTGTCGCGAACACATCTTTTGCGTTATTTGCCGGTTTATATTAATACTGAAAAGTAAAAAATTATACCATTGTTTAAAAAAGACGAGAAAGCTGAGTAAATGTGCTGGTCTGTGTCCATGTGTGAACAGATGATTTCTTACTTGCAGGGGTCAGAGCAGGACTCGGCCTGGGGCAGAAGGAGGCTGCTGCTTGGGGCAGGATGGGAGGAGGAAACCCTCGGTGTCAGGAGGTTATAGACGGCCATGGCAGCCAGTAGAACAGTAGCTACAGTGGCCAGAGCTATCACACACCTGGAATACTGGAAAGGTGGAGCAACAATTAAAATGTCTATGTGTTGATCAATGTTGAGTAAATCATGTTCATCTCTGAATGTATGTGTGTGTTTGTGTGTGTGTGTGTGTGTATGTGTGTGTGTGCTGTAACGTACCAGTGGTGCTTTTCTGTTGTCCTGTCTCCTCCACTCCATGTCCGCCAGCTACAGGCATCAGAGGAAAACATAAACACAATGACAGTACAGTATTTTGAGAATTTACATTTCAAACTGAACAATAAATCTCCATGAATGCTTCCATTAAAAACTAAATATGCAAAATCATGTATTTTAAAGGAAAACTGAGAGGAACTACAAAATGCTGAAAGCCACTGACAACTGATAACAAAAATCTGGATGATTTTAGTGATGCTTTCATGAAGGATTAAACAGTGTAATTTCTACCACTGCTAGATTACAATAAATGTTTGAGACTGACTAGAAGTGGGTCATAATTTTTGAATAGTTGTTAAATTATAAAAAATCAAATAGTTTATGTGACTGTCTTATTATAAAACATTTTCCCTTGTTTTTACCAACACCTGTTAGTAAATGGTAATGCCAGTAGAGGAAAGCCTTACTACCAGGGGCTGATAAAATGTGTGTGGTGCTGTGAGATAAGATGCTACCGCACAAACAGAAGAAATATCCCAAGCCAATTACAGTCATCAAAAATAAATGAAAATGAGGTGCAGTGCAAATTCTGCCATGTAAAGCTAGTGCATTGTTTGTACAAGTGTATGTTTGTGTGCATGTAATGACTGAATAGTTCCCAGTGATTATTAAATAGTATTTTTGCTCGAAATGCCCGTCCCTAAAACCAAATAACCAAATATTTTTCAAATCAGCTGACTTCCTCTGTTTGAGGCAAGAATGAGGAATGAGGAGAATGAGGAAACTCTGCTGTTCAGACCTGAGGACATGCTCACTGCATTAAACACACGTAACAATATTCATTTAAAACAGAAAGTATTCCCTCATTATTACCAGCGGGAATACACATTGGCTGAGAACCTTTTACAAGACATGGCAGCCTTTTATTAACTATATGAAGGAAATTCCTTGACTCACCTTCACTGACTGTGCCTGTGTAAATCTAATTAATTCATTTATCATTTATTCAAACTCCCCATGAACAGTCCAAACGATTATATCTCTCAACAGATTTAAAAATGTCATTTAAGTTTAACTCAGTAACCCCCACCCACCCTTAAGTTACATTAGTTTTCCTGTACTTCTTTCTGTGTTGTTGTTTATGTTCATTTTTTTAAGCATCATTAGGGCTTCAACTAATGACAGCAAGTAAGCTTCAACCAGTAAATGCTTGATATTTTCACTTGATAACTGCTTTAAGCAAATTACCAAACCCAATAAGAGGTGGAAATTATTCCAAACTACAACATGAAAAAACAGCTTACCTGATTGTAAGCCATGTCCGACTTCATGTTCACAGACAAAATGACATCTGATTTAGTAGCAGTCCAGTCAGCTCAGGTCAGATGAGACTCTGAAGCTCTGAGACCAAACAGAGGAAACAAAACACACAATGTTACATCAGGCCCTCATCTGCGGACTTGATAAATGACCTGATACTGAAGTGGCACAAGGAAGCTGTTACATGTTGGCAGCTCAAAATGGCAACATGGGCTAAAAAAATTAACATCAGCACATTAAAAACTGTCCCCACCGCGCTGATGTTTACTAACCAGTGTGCAGTTGGGAATAAACACAGTTTTTAAGAAATACATAAAGTTAATTTGACAATAAAAAATTAGAAGGATGGTTCTACTAAGATAATCATAAATGTATCTCACTTAAAGTGGCTGTATGGTTATGAAACAACATGGCAATCTCAAACACCATTGTCTCTCCTTTATACACACACCGCTGCTTAACCTTTACAGACTTTACAAAGAGAAGCCTCTAGATGTTTTCAACACCAGAGACAGAGAATAACCTGCACAGTTCATCTCTAGCACAAAGACACACTCGGCTCCAGCTGCTGTCAGGCTGCCATGCAGGTCAGCTGGAGCTGCTGGGAGCTGAGCTCATAACCACCAAAAACTCTTGTACATCAATTACTAGAAAAAAAATAAAAACATGTGATCAAGATCAGCTGTGTGCTGGAATCTTTGGTCTCGTGATTTATGAGATGTGAAGGCTTAAAAGAGAGAGGAAGTATGGAAAGTTAAATGCTGACAGCAGCAGCGTGCATCCCTAAGCTGGCAGTCACAAGTTGGTGTCTCCTCATTGAAACATGTGACTCATTACAGCTGCGGGTATAGGACCATACAGTGTCCTGGACTGTGGACTAAAAGCATATTGACTTGGGATCACACAGAAGCATCTGGAAATGTTTTAAGTTGTGTAAATGGAGGAAAAAAAGCTCTTCAGCATGTTTGATTTTATGTGACCTTTGCTCCAGGCTGATTTTTTTTTTTTTTAAGTTCCTGCTAGAGCCATAATATAGATGCTGCTATAGTTAGTGCATTATCAAGTAAACTGGGGGAAAAAAAACATTAAACATGTAAAATAGTACAGTAATGCAGTAAGAGCACTAAACAAAATAAACTCAGAGTTTAGGAAAAGAGCAATAAATACAGGAGAAGTTGAATTAAACAAATACCTCTACTGTACTGTCATTTCAACCACATCTGGTTTTCTCAGTTTATGTCCAGAAAGACCAAAAATACCTTGTGTGGTTTGTTACACATTTACATGAACAGTCACACAAAACAGTTAATATTTAAGCTACTGTGTGATACTGAAAACCAAACAATGCTGGATTATACCTAAACAGTCTGGAAAAAGGGATAGTGACATTTTGACACATCTGACACATATCAAGTCTACAAAAGAAACTTCACTGTTGGCCATACTGTTGGAGTCCGATGAGGATTTACAGGATGAAACAAGTCAATGCAGTAAAAAAAAAAAAAAAACAACAAAAAAACAAAAGACAAAACCTGGAAGCTGTAACACAATTCACATAGATTTTCAGGCACCACTTGTGAAGCGCTGTGATGCCGCATTTTATCCTTCCTGCATTGTACTATGCAAAATAGATAAGCTCATAATTATGAGGCATTGAAAAAGCTTTAGGTTTTCTTTGGCAAAGTGTGCCAAATCCTTCGGGTCTGACTTCTAAAATTACAACTGGCATCAGAGGACAAAGAAGGTTTGTTTTTTTATCTGTGCAGAGGAACAAGTGAGTCAAGAATTTTGGCTCAAGTTGTAGAAGTGAGGGTGAGTCAGAGAAGATTGGTCAATTTCTAAGTTACACAGCGGAATAACAACAGAGCAACACACTTACTTTGTGAGCATCAGAGTAGATAACTGGGATACCTAGCTAGTATTAGGATAAGAATGTGAATGTAGCTCACGTAGGCCACTTTGGAATTTAACACATATCTAAAGTTCTTAAAAACACATTGCGTTGTACAGTTAAGGACAATATGCAAACCCGCTTCAGACTGTAACGTTATATTTTCTGTTTAACAGTACCATAATTTCTATGAATAAACCGCTGTAACCAAATGTTGGTTTACTGAGCAGACGAGTCGCTGACAGTGCAGAACAACAAAAACAACTCCGTCTCAGCTTGGGAAATCTGTCAACCCACCTGTTCTCATAAGTCCAGGTTGATCGAAATCCCGCATAAAACAGCGTCGACGTCTGTTCTGTACACACGATAACATTCACGGTAGTTGTTTCATTTTTAAATGCACCAAATAACAAAGAAGAAGCCCATTCACTATGCTGTTTAAACACCGATTCGACTACAAACCGGACAGTGAGAGGAGGTCATGTGATCTGAACAGCCAATTGCAGAGGAGCTGGTCGCGTGACGTAGCACGGGCAAGTTACAGTAGTGCAGTTCTCACTTTTCACCAGCAGAGGGCGCTGTATGTCCATAGTTTGTGTCCTAATATGCTTCTAACATTATAAAAGTCGAAGTGGCGTCAGTGCAGACATATTGTGTTTAATGAGAATTTACCATTACGTTTGCTAAGCATATTTTTGAGCGTGTTTATTCTCACTGTGTGTCATGTGTGTCTGTGCGTGTGTGTGTAACTATGGAGATGGGCCCAGAATATCCTAGACAGTTTTATTTTTTTACAGCGACAGAGGCAGAGTTATGGCGAGGTTATAAAAAGCTGACTAGCTTCACTTCCGCTGTCGAGATCCCTTCTGTGCTCTCCCAGTTAGTGATGCTTTTTTTTTCTTTTTTTTTTCTTTTTACCTACAAACAACAAATTCATTTCTCAGTTCTTGTAATCAGTCATTTGTCTTGTAGTTTTTAGTTGTCCAGTTTGAATTAGATTAATTAGATTTCCGTTTGTAATGTGAGTTGTGAGTCAGTTTGAGTGGGCTGGTAGCGGATTAATGTACTATAAAGGTTTTATTTTACTCTTGGAAGCCCAGTTTCCCAGAGTAGGCGTGTTTATGTCCCTGTAATACGACGTCAAGACTGAGGTGTGAGTCACAGAGTATCTACCTGAACTCAACTGTGCCTCAGTTTTTCATTATTAACAACACTTCCTGTTTTTTTTACTTGCTGGTAGTTCTGCTTAAAAATGATTTCTACCCAAATTACTTTTCTCTTTGCATTCTGGGTAACTGATTCTTTAATGTCAATCTTGCACTTACCTCTAGGTGCTTAAAATGTATTTATATTTCTCTTTGAAGTCCCCTCTCCACCACTGTGCAGTAAATGTGATACTCTAAGTGTGATCTTGGTGCCACCAGGGGTACTTGAGGTGGCTTCAGTGGGTCATTAAATCAGCTACATATTCTGTCACTCAGTGGACACATAGGAATCTTACCAGTCTCATTTAGCTGAGTCTGACTCCATAGGTGACCCTGTGTATGTGACATGAAAATGTTTGGGAAACTATGAAAAATGGCTGAGGAACCCCCCCTCCCCCAACAAAGTCAAACAAACAGGACAATACATGTACACTGGGCCTACCCGATAACTGCATTAAATGGATTAAGCAAATATAACTAAATCAAAACAGATTATTCCTTGCAAGACTTGTTTACACCTGTTGGGAAATGTGTGAGATTATGCAAATAATAAACGCCCCTGTCATTTTATCTTTTGTTAAGTAGAGTCTCTCTAAGGTTTGAGTCTGCTATTTATGACTGCATGGACCATAAAAAGCACTGACATCACCAAACCAGGCTGGTAATGGCTGGTGATCCTGTTGGTGGCATTAACAGGTTTATAGTAGCTTTGTCATTCAGACTGCATAACTGGAACACACTTTTTTTTTTTTGATTTTGGTAACACTCTGAATTTAAACATCAGAAAGACCAAAACTCCATGGATCTGTGTGTGAAGACTTAATGACAGCATATACAAAAAAAATCAACTTTAAAAATGCAGAATATTCTGTCCACATATTTTAAATATCTCTTCTATCATATGACACATCATCCATTCAGCTAAACCCCTGGTAAAACCTCAAAATAAATAATTACCAAGCTATAACCACAAACTGTATGTTAGTTCCTACAGCAGTTACATGTTAGTAGTTCTGAAATAGCTGGTCATTAATCAGTGAAAAATGTCAAACAAGGCTTGTTCTAGCTCCTCAAATTTTAGGAGTTGCTTCCTCTTTCACTTTTATATAATTTTAAACTGAATAACCTTGGTTTTGAGGCCACATGAAGACATCACCTTGGGCTGTGGATCCTTGTTATGGCTATTTCATCCAGAGACTGTAAGAAACTGTAAGAATATTGATGAACTGATAAAGAAAAGAATCCTAAATTCAGGTTGAAATGATTAGTCTGTTGATCAGTTTATTGATCAATAGATAATCAACAACTATTTTAATGATCAGTTAATCATTTTTTAGGGGAAAATGTCAAATAGTTTTTGGTTTGGAATTTTGTGTTGCTTTTTTCAGGCTTTGCTTTTCTGATTCTGGTTTGTTATTATAGTGATTTTGTCTCATAAAAGAAATTACCAGAGTTCTACTTTGGGAATAGACTCATAGTTTTAGAAACCACGCAGGTGACTGAACAATGGTTTATGTCTTAAGGGAGCTAAAAGACCGTCACAGGCTCACACCCACAGGTTAGTACCTGATGTACTGTAGTGAGTCATGTCTTCCTGCTCCGCACTGTGCTTCATTAGTCATTCAATATTGATCTGTTGTTTTCTCTCTCTCTCTCTCTCTCTCTCTCTCTCTCTCTCTCTCTCTCTTTCCCGCCACACACACACACACACACACACACACACACACACACACACACACACACACACACACACACACACACACACACACACACAGAGCTTCCAGGATCTTAGGAAAGCCAGTCATCTGTGCAGTTAAAGGATGTATAGAAGGAAGTGGAACGAGTGCTTGTGCTGCTATAAACCAGTTGCCACCCAACTGACTGACTGACAGGCTGATTGAAATGCTGCACGTAACTGACTGACTTGTTGACAGGCTTGGTGGAGATGCAGGTTTTGTCTTCCTAGTCCTTAACTTTTACAGCTACTGTACATGCTTGAACTTAAATCCCATTCTAACTATACTCCATAAAACCAATTCCTAACCCTCAAACAACTTTTGATAAAGTAAGAAAAATGGAAAAATGTCTGCACTTTTCAAACCATCTTCTCTCAATGTCTAAAAATGAAAATTAGTCCTCACAAAGATAGACGTAATAGAGTATAGACCTACATTACCTGGGCCACACCTAGCTCTCCCACTGCAGTGTGCCTCAACAAAACACTCCTATCCCTAAGTCAGAGTTGCTCAACTCCTGATGCATGATAACATTTTATGAACAGACTGAAAACTATACGCATCTGTGCTTTCTCCTTATGGTTCTCTGCTGCCTTGTTAATAATATTACTCCCTCTATAGATTAAACTTTGCATCCACTTCAGACTTCATCAAGTTTTCTCATTACTAATTTTTGCATATGGTTGTTTAATATGTGCACTGTGTTCTTGGATGATGTTCTGATGTTGATGCGACACTTCAGTGGATAAATTAGAGGGTAAATAAAACAAGGAGAAATTGATTTTGACAGTTGGCCAGTTCATTCTGTTCGTCCTCCACCCACGTCTGTCTGAGCTGGACTCGGTGACCAGGGACGGGGGAGTATGGGGGGGAGGTATGTGGGTGACAATGGTGAGGTGGCAGAGGGGGAATGAGCAGGGCAAAGAGAACAGGCTGTTCAGCCACAGGTGAAGGCTGATAGATAGCTGGTATGGGGGTCAAAGACTATACTGGGGGGCAGTTACACAGATGATGATGATGTGTTGTTGAAAACACTGCTGTGTCAAGTTTTGGGCACTTTGTGTTACTTTTCATTGCAAAATATCTCCAGAACAACAAGATGAGAGTTGTTTAAATGCAAAGTGAAATGAATCTTACAATCTCTTTTAGTAAATTTCTGTATTCTGCTATAACTAGCTAACAATAGGTACTAACTGCATGTAGTGTGTTTGTGTGTGTGTGCATCTTTCTATTGACTTTGCATGCAATTGTGCCAATTCTAAAATTGACTTTGAACATACATTAAACACTGGCAGAGGCATTTAGTGCACATTTTAACAGCAATAGGGGGTAAAAAGGATATTCCTATATTAAAAGATATGATGTTGATCAATGATATTGATATAATTTCATATTATGATGTAAAATTATATTGCAATATAAAATGGTTGGATAAAATATAACAAATGCTCAATTAATATTCAGTATAAATAACTTCCATGCTTAGATAGCATGAAGAGAAATGAATCACAAACTGCCAGTCACCATGATAATTATTAATATCAATGAATGTTTTTATCATGGTAACATAAAAAAATAAATACATAAATAAATATAAGAAGTTCCTAACAACATCATTAGGTATGAAGCATGTCACTGTGAGGTACACCAGGCAGATCAAAACCAAACTGGCCAGGGTGTACAGACAGCATACAAAACCTCTTCAACTAACTGAAAACAACTCATAAAAAAGATTAGAAGATTGAACCTTTAGTTGGCAGCTCCTGACGAAAGCGGTCAGGATGCAGTAGAGGCAGTCAGACAGTGCTGGTAAGAGTTTAAAGCTGTCATTGTTGGGAGAAGGTGGTGAGGTGGTGTAGCAGTTAGGAGGTGGTTGGGTTAGTTGTAACCTGCTTGGGGCAATTAGTGGATGTAGCAGTAGCAGGAGGTGGTGGTGGTGGTGGGGGGTAAAGTCAAAGCAGTTATGGTAAAGGTAGTCAGGATCTGTTGGGGGTTGATACTGTTGGAAAAAAAGATACAGCCTAGAAAGTCACTAGTTTTGGTTGGATGGAGTGTCTTTTGTAATGTGGACAGGATCTCACCCAATGTGCAGCTGAGCTGTATTATAGACTGCATCAGCACCCTTTGAAGTTAAATTAATAACACTTGGTGCACAGCTTTGTGTATATTTTTCTTCTTCGATCCAGTCATCTTAATAACCAAATTGGGCTGAAATTGATCCTCTCTTCATAATTGGTGCATAAACAAGAAACAGGAAAACATAAGAAATCAGCTAGAGCATATAAATGTGGGATGTAAGTGCATTGCTTCTGCTGTGAAATTTCAGTATGGACAGTCCCAAAATGTTGGTGTGGATGAAATAATTTTGACACGCAAACAGCTTTTATCCAAAATAGGATGTAAGTGGCCTGAGTTTTCAAGTGGACTTTGGGGTCTGTTTGTGTGTGTGCGCGTGCTAGCAGGCTATGTGGGTAGTACAGGTCATCTAGAGCAGGTAACTGATTACCCAGTCCGGTCGAACCAGGTCTGTGTGTGGGAAGAGGAGGGGAGAAGAAGAGGGAGGTGGTGCATCCTGAGGTATATCTTTATATCCTCATTAGTTTAACCCTTAAAGCTTTCAACCCTAAACTTTACACCCTGCCCATGAATGTGTGGGATTTCCTCTGCACTGTTGTGTTTAAAGCGCGCTTTTGTTCAGTTAAGACACAAGAAAAACAGACTGCGGAGCCAAGCTTTTTAAGAAGGTGAAGATTCTGTGGTTTGGACAAACAAGATTTGACCACTGAGGGTTTCAAATAACAACCTGCAGTAATGCTTTAAAATGAAAATTCAAACTAGATTCCTGTCATTAAAATCTATTCCAGTTTCCCTAATTACGTTACCTAAGTAAGCTATCCCATGCCAGAGATCGAAACCAGAGAGACTTGTAGAGATGTGATGACTTGTGCAGCATCAGTGTGAAAGACAGGGCAATTAATTAAACGGCAGAAGATGAAGGTGAAGTACTCAAACCAAAGATGCTATTTTCACATCCTGTGAAAATTTGTCAGTGTGAGCAGTGCTTGACCGCATGATGCTTGTTTGTGATGATAGTGTTAGTTAGTTACTTTATTGTCCCATGGGGAAATTCATTTTCACAGCTGTACAGGCAGGGAGACACCATAGCACACAGCCACACATATAACACACTACAGTCATTTGTGACTGTTAGTAAGTAGTTTGACCTATGACCTATATCTTAATGTCATTTGCAGATGAAATGATTCTTGACTCTTTAACTGTTTGAATAAATTCCTGATGTTAATCTGACATCAGTCTCACTCCTGTCTCGCTGTCTAGAATGAGGAAGTGGAGCTAAAACGCTGAGGTTAAAGGTGACATTGGTTGTCATGGCTACCTCTTTTAGGTCAGTATCAGGGGTCTTATCAGTGCTCTCTAAACTTCTCTGCTTGACAGTGCCGAGATCAATGAGAATCACCTTCACATTCCAGCTCACTTGATTGGAGCAGTCCTAATAATCAATAAAAAATATTATACAACAGTAAATGTTTTTGTAGAAAAGTGAAGGTTGACTGTTGATTAAGTGGTTAATATTTTGGGGGATAAAATATATCCACCCATATAACTCATGAATATGACCATGGTCCACAATGAACCTGGACATAATAACAGTGATTTCAGCTGCAGGGATCAGCGCTCTGATTGGTCTATGTGTTACATCACTTACGGCATTTCGGGGAAGGAATTTCCCACTTTGAGATCAATAAACCAGAGCTGTCCTACTGCTGCTACTTCTGCTGTTGCTGCTACTTCTAATGTTAGTATTTATTCTGTAATTACAAATACTGCTACAGTATTACTGCTACTGTTAATCAAAGGAATGAGATTCCTTCCTCTGATACAACAGGGCTACTACCACAGCTACTATTACTGATTTTAACTACTCTGATGTAGCTGCTACCCATGTGAAAATACTGCATTACAATTAAAAGTTCTACATGCAGATTTTCACTAAAAGAAGAAAAGTGTTAGCAGCAATATAAAAAATGACCTCTCTCATTACTTAATGGTGCAGTTGTCTGTGAGCAGCATTAAAATGTTGTAACTTCTGAAGGTACTTTGTTGTGTAGCTGTATTTTCAGAAATGCATCATATTTAATCAATGTATTACTCTATTATATGTTTTCCATGCAAAAGCATTGTCCTGAAAATATATATAAGTAAATAGTACAAAAATTGAAAACCACTAAAGTACCAGTACCTCAGAATTTTATGTAAGTATAGCACAGGAGTAACTGTACTGTACTTACTTTCCTACTTGATACCATTTTTGCTAATTGCTACTTCTGCTGCTGCTAATGCTACTTTTACTACTACTGTTTTTAATACAAAAAGTACAGATCTTGCTAATTCAAAGACTAATTCTTGTAGAATACAGTTTTAGAATTAATGGGTTAAATAATTCTTTCTCCAGCTTCCAACAGGTGTCTGTTATAACGTTTTCTTTTTTCTTTCCTTTTCCTTCTCCGTGCTCATTTCCTTCCTTCAGTTCACCAGCACAGCTATTGAAAATAAACATTTTTTTAATACGTTCACATATGGAGAACAAAGCTCCAGTCTCTCTCTGTCTTTTCGCTGCCCCCACCCCCTAAAACTCACCCTACCTTCTCTTCTTATCAGTGTGCGTCCTGACCAACCCCCACCCACCCCACCTGTAGCGCCAAACCACATTGCTGCTGTTACTCATTAACCAGGACTTCCTTTTATCCAGCCCAGACAACCCTTAGGTCACTGCCCGACCCAGTGTTCAGTTAAAGATGTCGCTCTTACTATGAACTGTTAATATTATATTACAAATATACAGAGAAGGGAAATAGAAATAGTAATACCCCTTTAGAAACATGTGGAAGTGGTATAAAAAATCACATTGCAGTTATCTGCTCTTCCTGATTATTGATACTGACCCACAATGAGAGTTAATTCTTGCTTTCTCCACATTGTCTCTATCAGTAGCGAACGGACGGATCTTCACATAGTGAAATAGTGAAGGACAGCAGACGCATAAGTACTCATAAGTAACACAGCTAACTAGCCAGCAGCTAATCTAACAAAGCAACTGATGGTCATTTAAATCCCATATATTTATATATACATATATACCTGCCTTCGATATGAACACTAGCTTCTTTTTTAGCAAGCCTGTAAGTCTGATGTTTTTTCAAGAAGTAAAGCTAATGATGATGTAATGAAAACCTGAAATGCATCCATAAGAAGATGCTCAAGTCTCAACAACACCATAGAAATGAGTGTATATACACAGCATCTACTTTAATGACTGAATTGTGTCATGACCATGTTGTAGCCTTCACCAAAACACAATCAGCAGTTCTTAGCCACTGTTAAGAACCTCCACTTTGGCTGACACAGGATGCATTATGTCACGTGAAAGCCCACAACCACACATGCACTTCTAGGTAGTTAGGTGTGCAGTGGTGTGCAACACGCTTTTAACAGATGCCACTGTGGATAAAGACCCTCCTTCCATTACTGCCTGTCAGTGTGACTGTCGACTGAACTCTGTTTGATGTTAATAAGGTTTCGCTTGACTCAGCTGGGCGCTACTGTATGTTTAAAACTTTGTCCATAACAGATTCCCCACAACACTGGTCCTTTTCATTATGAGAATACACAACAAGGAATGTCATTTGTTCCATCATACTGTTTGTTAAATTTGATATTTTGCAGTAGCTAGAAGTGGAACAGCTAATGGCATACATAGATCTCATTCCTTCGTTTGATAAGATTTAGTTTCTGCTCAATGCCTAAACGATAAAGAATTATGTTAAAATGAAGAACCTGGATGAGGGAAGGAGGCAGGGCTGACCAATCATTAATGCAGCAGGTATGCCCCATGTTGTTATCAGCTGGCAGGGAGCCAAGCCCCAAGCAGAAAAACAACAAAAAATGGCTTATCAGTTGAGGTTGGCCCTGCTCCTGACTGCCCAGGCCTTGAGACCTGAGAGTGAACCAGAGAAACCCTGACATGGGTCTGAACCACTGAAATTAAAACTAATGTTGTGAAACAGACGAGGCCTCTGGCACAGCTTTCCTGATCTCCTGAGACTTTTAAGAGACATGTAAGAGTGGGCTAGATGGACAGTTGCATGTTAAAGGACTAAAGTTTTCTATTTTTTCACTGGAAAATATTTAAAAATGTTTAATCTCCGCCTAAAACTCACCTATAGCCTAATTTTTTGGTACCACATTTCACTGAAATATGTGAGCACATTTTTAAGATAACTTGATAACTAATGAACAACCAAACAGGACTGGAATCAAAACTTCCTTGACAAAGCCAACACTTCATCAGTTCAATCATTATTTCTTTCTTAATTAATTTAACATATCTCCATTTCATTTTATTACTCTGCACTTGAAATAATGCTCAGCCCTAGATACAGTACATCCCCTGACAGGATGACGAGAAGCTTGTTACTGAGGGATGTAAATAGGCACCAACAAAGAATTGATCCTAGCAAGTATTGTCTCTGTAGTCTGATATCTTAGTCCTCTGTCCCATAGAGCTACATTGTTGTCCATCAGTAAGCCTCAATGCTGCACTGGATGACATGTTGCTTCATAACCATGAACCCACACACTGTAGTTTCTTTGGACTCAATCCAACATACTCCCATTCTACTGCCAGTAATAGTATAGAATGATATTCTCTTACAACATTTTAGCACAATATTGTACCTGCATATGTTTGTGTATGAGGTCATGTGGATATATGTGTACTGGTAATGTTTCCAGGTGAAAAGAAATGTCTCTACAGGAAAAAGACATTCCCTCCACACACACACAACACACACACACACACACACACACACACACACACAGAGGCTCTCTCTCATACCCCTCTTCTCTCACCCTTGTCGATCAAACAAGGGTGGCGTTGGGGAAGGGTCACTCTGAGGCTTCCAACTGATCCCATCAAAACCTACATCAACTGTGGTTAGTGTGCGTTTGTGTGTGTGCCTGTTTTTGTGTGTGTTTGCACAGTAGTAAAAACCCGAAAGAACCCCCCCCTCCTGCCTCCTCCACCTCTTTCTACTCCATAAACCCCCCTCTTTACCGAGAACCTCCCAGGACACCCAGGTGTGACCAGGACACACACACAACAACAGCGACACACACACACACACACACGATTTAGGATAAAAACACATTTCATTGGCTTATCAAGCATTATTTATATTTATATCTGTTAGTATCATGCAGACAAATCTGAAACTGTATCCTGCTCCGTGCTCTGTGTGTCACTGTGTTATGTCAGTGTATGTGACTGTGTGTGTGTGTGTGGGCTGAGACCCCCGGCCCCTGCACTGACAGATAGAGCTGGTGCTATTAGCTCAGTGCCAGGTGAGACTGTGAGTAAACAGAGCACACAATAGATCCAGCCCATCTCCTCCTGTCAGCCAAGCTCTGTCAAAGCCAGCCATTGTTCTGCACGCCCTGTGTGTGTGTGTGTGTGTGTGTGTGTGAGTGTGTGAGAGAGAGATCTAACTGAGAATATACCCCACTGTATACAGATACAGATACTTACACACACACACACACACACACCAGCATGCACAATACATGCAATGAGTCACCAAGCAGACAAGTGCAGCCTACGTGTGTTTAGGTGCAGCTAGTTTTGCGTATCAGTCCCTTAGTGAGGCTCAGCTGGCATATAAAACATGACAGATACCTGATGCAGGTAAATGAAGATAAATGTTCATGCCTCCATTTTTTTTAAGACTTTAAGAATTTTTCCTGAGTTAAATGTCTCCTTTTGGGACAATTATTAAATATTGGTGGCACCTTTGATGCATTTTTTGGCTCATTTTCAAAACATCTTCAGTAACTTAAAAGCAAAATTTTGGGCTGGAACCAAAGTGAGTTTTTTCTCATTTTTAAGCTAATGGAGAATGTTTTGTGAGATTAAGGTTAAAGAGAGAGATGTGGTTCACAGTTTCATTTACTGGTATACCGTTCTGGTAGAGCCCACATGGTCCACAGTGTTTCATAATATGACAAATAACAGAAGTTCCTATTCATATGATTAAGTATGACTTTCCTGTGAGATGCTCCATTTGAACTGCTAGTATACTGGTTGGTGTTCATCTAATCAAGTGGGATTTTGTTAATAATATCACCCAAATAATAAAAAAATCATAGCACAGACTTTTATTGCATGACAAATACAGAAGTTTAACACATCCTTGCATATCAGCGTTTATTGGCTCATCAGAGGTACAATTGGGTGGAGTGTATCAGTCCTGGAACAGTAAAAGTATGGCAGCTGATGAGGTTTTCTGGAGTGGTTTAAACAGAGGAGAGAACATCCCTGTCTGAGGTTAACACCCGTGCCCCTCCTTGATGTCCCCCTCCTCTCAGCCATCATATTGTGCAAACACACAATGTAAACAGCTGGGAACAGCATGTGCATGTGTGTGTATCAGTGTGTGTGCGTGTGTCTGGGATGGAGAGAGAAGCTGACAGGGAAAAATAACAGTAAGAAAAGTAAAGAACTAAGATACAAAAGAAAACAAGAAAGGAAAAAAGATCATCAGGATTAAAAGTCAGAGATAGCGAGGCAGAAACACAGAGGCCTTTGTCTCTCTTATCCTCTCCTTTTAGGTGTCTCAAACTTTAACCCCATGACTTCTTCACCTCTCAAACCCCCAACTGCCCCCTCCCTCCCTCCCTCCCTCCTCTTCTTCCTCCACACCCTACCCCATTCATCCCTCCATCTCGGCATCCCTCTCCGCCCTGCGCTCCATCCCAGTGCAAACACTCCTCAGCGTTGCGGGAACAAAGCACGGATGAATAATGGCAGTGAAATGTCACCATTTCTTCATGGCCTCCACCTCCTCCCCTCGCTCTCTGCCAGGGCCGAGCCCGATGTTAACCATTAACCAGCCGGCACAGCACCTGAACCTGGAACAATGAACAGAAAAAGAGAGGGAGGGAGCGAGGGAAGAGAAAGAATACAACTATAAACCAGAGAAGATTTTCACATTTAAAAAGTATTCAAAGTCTGCTTGTTACAGACAAAAGTGTTGCATCCTGACTAACTTAGATGCTACAGATTCAGGCCATTTACCTAAAATAATTTCTGCTGCCAGGACAGTTTAAAACAGAACTCAAAGTAATAAAACTGAGCTATTTTCTAATGAGATGTGCAATTTTGTTGTCATTAAACATCAGTTGTTTGCCTAATATGGCAAAAAAATCAGACACTGAAAGAGTTGTTTTGTTTCATAGACTATTGAAAAGCTGTCCTGAAGCGGAGTCTTGTTCTGTTTTAAAATGTTTATTCTATCTTTGCTGCCATCCACTCACTGCTGTGATGTTTCTGCTCTTCACAGGTGTCACCTGAGCTCTGAGATCTCCTGTTAGTCAAGGAACATGGATGGCAACATGGATGGCAGTATGTCGTGTTAATGAGGTCTGGATTTAGGTAGGTGGCTGTCTTCTCTTTATTGTGGTTTAGGTCTCAGGTTGTCTTCCTCTCCATGATCTTCTGTACACCTTTTTTTTTTTTCTAGAAACAAGCTAACACACATCAGGTTAATGGGATTAGGCAAACAGACATAATTGAAGCTCTCATGAACTGGATATTATTATCTATCACTAATATTGATGGAAGCTGCTTCTGATATAGGACTTGAAGGTTAATTTGTTAGTTTGTTAATTCAAAATCAAAACAATGAATCCCTTTATTGGTTGCTCCATGGTCTAGATCTGAGACAACATGATTCTTTAAAGCAGCTTCAATCAGTATTTGTGCTACAACAGTGTATAAAATGAGGAAGGACAATGTCAAAGGTGCTACTCATAGTGATCAACCTGCAAAGATTTATTACCTGCATCTGCAGCTCCCCTCCACCTTTGTAGTGAGCTTTTATAGTGAGTTTCAGCACATTGTTAACTGTTTTAGTTTACTACTCTCTCACCACCCTCAAATAGTGTTGTTTCCATCAGCTTCAGGCAGAAAAAACTCTTAAAAACTGACTGTATACTACCTGCACCAAACTATACACAGACACAGAAGACCAGCTGGTGAACACCGTGGAGTGTTTAGCAGCCCAAGAGGCAGATGATTTTGAAATCTGATTCGTATTTGAACAGTAATTAGAGGATTCAGAGGATTAAAAAAGAAAGTATTGAGTCATCAGATTATGTGGAAGTAAACATGTAGTAGATATATAAAACACTGGTTTTATGATATTTAAATAATAAATGCCATCTTCTTGAATCATATGAATATTACCTTTAAAAGTGTTTTTTTTTGTGTGTTTTTTCTGTTGTTGCTTTCTCTGAAGACTTTCATGATTCATCTTTCCTCCATGTGTCCACCCTGTAAATCATCAGTGGCACAGACAGCCTCAACAGGATGGCTTCTCTCATTGCGCTGCTGTTAGAATAATGAAAATGACAAATATTATGTGCTCTGTTCTCCCTAAACTTTACTTCATAGTCACTCTTATTTCTCCCTCAGAGGCAGACCCCTCCCTCCACCTCTACTTTCTTCACTATAAATACCTCTGTGTGTCCCCCCACCCCTCTCTCTCTCTGGCCTGTAGCTAACACTGGTACCTTTGTACAACTAACATGCCAGATGAGACTAAAATTAAATGCACTTTAATTGCAGCTTGTGCCCCCGGTATGTGTGAAGGGTGAGGAGGATTTACGGAGAGGAAATGATATTTTTAGGCTGTGATTTGGTGACGAAGACTTGTTACTGTTTAATGAGAAAGAGAAAGAAATACTCAAGACAGCATTTGAACTAATCAGAACCCCTGAGGGCTTTAGGAAGGAACCACAGTAGACCTGTGTGCAGTGCATGAAATCAGGGATAGTTAAGTACTATGTGAGAATGTTTCAGAGAACACATTAATTAAGAGGTATTTTACATGTTGTTTGTTTTCAGGCCTTTTGAACGTGCTGCTTTTAAATAATTAAACATTCATTACAGAGTTTATTATTAATGAATCACAAAATCAAGTGCTATAAAATTCCACATTGATATATTTTAAACCTCATTTGTTTTCTGTCACAATGTGATCTCTTTATTTGTCCACACCTCCTTCATACATTGCAAGGTAATACTTAAAATCAGCTTCTCACTCCTTATTCATGCTCTTCCAAGATGAAAACGTCAGGTCTGTTGGTGTTACTACCCCTCTATGGCAATCTCTCTCTGCCATAAAGAAAAGATTTCCTGCAAACTTGCACAAATGCATAGCAGACGTTAAGGTTGTCTTTTTGGGGGAAAATGTTTGTCAGATGTGTAGGACTATTACCTCCATGAACACTAAAGTAAACTTAAAGGTTTTTAAGCTGCTAATGAACATGATATCTGCATTAATTCATGACAAAATACCATAATTTCTGATTCTGTATCAATGTCATTATCTACTTTACCATAAAGTAGATGAAATCAAACCTTTTTTTTTATTTACTTAGCATCAGCATTTTTCCAGAGATAGCTATTCAATGTATTTATGTTCAGTTTATGTTCACTTACCTCTTTACTTAGTAATTTTTATTGTTAGTGGCAGGGTCTGCCATTCCCACGCTGGATTATAATTGCCATCATGCAACTGTTAAACCATGCTTTAAACAGTAATTTATACTCACCATTGTGTGCACTCTTTTCTTCATCATTTTCTTACTGGACTTCTGTTTGTGAATTGCTGTGTTTTATAGTGCATCACTGCCACCTGATAATCAGTGGAATAATGTGAATCTATGAATGTGTATGGTATCATCTGCATGTGGGCCAAACCAAACTGAGAAGAAAACTCTCTTGCTGTGGCATTTTCAGCGTTGAAATTAATGTTGTAATGGTCTTTACTATCTTTACTGAAACCAATAATACATAAAAAATACATTGAAAGTTCACAGTTGATATAATAATAGTAATGATAATAAATACGTGTTTATTTATGTTAAAATTATACATGTAAGTCCTTTAAGAACCACTGAAGTTAGTGGACTAAAAATAACTGTAAGAATCACAGTTGCTTATTTATTCTGATGTGTAGTTTTTTTTCCCTGTTAAGAAATCAGAGGGCTCTTTGAGTCATAGTGGTTTTATAGAGAACCACCATGGTAACCAAAGACCTTTACAGAACCTTCCTCTTTGTGGGTGTATGAGAAGAGACAGGGGAGGAGACAGAGGAGCGGGGTGAGACGGGTGGGGTAATGGTGTTCAGCCAGAGGAGGAGAGGTGTAGAGGGAGTGGGATGGAGGTTCGGGCGGAGGAGGGGGCCACTCAGTAAATAAGATGTCTAATTCATGGAGCGGATGTTTTGAAGGAAACAGACTGAGGATGTAGCTGCACTAACTGTACCCTCTGGGTCTCTCTCCCTCTCTCTGTTTTTACTGTGGAAATGAGCTGAACTGGACCTGTTCTGTTTGACTTTCACTGGAACCTCACCTGTACCTGGAGCAGGACACTTTCTCCATTGATACAGTTCATTTCCTTCTGTCTCCATATAAACCTCATTGGCAGAGTAACAGTGAGTTGACTTCCAAAACGTCCCGCTCATTACTCTCGCTTTACCGCCTCAAGGCACAGAGCTACACCCAGCTCTCGTCTCTGTAAAACAGAAATATCATTAAAATATGAGAGATGAGGAATGAATTTACATGTCAGATATTACCTTGGGTCTGTTTGCATGGCAACAGTTTGTTAAAACCGCAAAACGAGCTGTGAGCCAGTTTCATATGAAGACTCATGAGGTCCACTGTGTCCTAATGAGGATCCTGTAACGTGACATTAAAACCTTAGACATACAATAAAAGAAGACATTTATTAGATGTAGGAGAAGGATTTGTTTCTCCATATAAAACCAAACAACAGCTGATTTTATAGGCTTTGAAAAGTCTGTATACATAATTTAGAACATACATCCAAGAACAAAATTGGTTTTATCAACTACGCTTTTATAATTTTATTCATTAATTGATCATCTCAACATGTATCTAACTCAGCTCAAACAGATGAAGTCTAGCATCCATTCATGTTATTTTAGTAGCATTTCATGTCACTTTTTTCATAAGTCTATATTGTTTTAGCATTTTTTTTCTTAAGTACTGTACATGCCACTGCTTTTGCATGGGTCTGAGGTACCGAAATTTATAATGTATTAATTACATAATCATGAGTATGACTAAAATATTTTAACTGACCTTTTCTTATAATCAGTGACCTATAACAAGTTTAATGTACAAAACATTAATAGAACCATTAATACAGAAAAAGACCCAGCCTTTAAAACAATTCACATATTAAATAGAAGAAGCTACACATTCACATACTTCATATTTACTCAAATTCCTGTTTTTCTGTTTACTTCAATATTTATTTAAACTATTAATAGAGAGAACAAGGAAAAACTTGACTCCTCTGTCTCCCCAGTGGTGAAATGATCTTTCCTTTCCACTCAGACCAGATTCACTGCCAGTCTCCTGTCTCCTCACTGAAATACATCCATTCACTCACATCACCATCCTTTAATTTGCTTTTCTCTCATCTTTTCTTCTTTTTACTCCCTGTCTGTGCCTGCAATAGCAAGGTTTTTGTTTATTTTAAATATAACCAAATACTCAGGAGGATGTTTTCGGCATGTATTCCACATTCTTCCCATGTCAAAACAAACTGTAATTGCTGTCATTTTGGCATACTGTGCTTTCAGTGTACATTTTTGCTCACATTATCTTTGCCATGCTTTGTAAAGCCTAACTTCTACAAAATTTAAGAGATGCCTTAACTCAGGTGCAGCTAATACAGCTAGCCTAAGTACTCAATATGGGATGCTGTGGAATTAGTGTGGTAATGTAAACATCTTAAAGCCATAAAGAAAAAGATATGTGGAACCCTGACGTTCAAGCACAACTTGAGGATACAATCTGCCATTTAAAGCCAGTCTTGTCTATTATGTTGCCAATCCTGAAATGTAATTATAGCGTAAATTGCATTAAGCAACAATGTTAAGACAGTAGAATATATCTAGTCTACTTTGGGTCAGTTGAGGTGCGTGTTTTGTCTCAGGCGTCTGAGAACTGGTCTGACCTTTTTCACTTCAACCAGGTCCTTTAAAAACGGACTCTCGCCTCTCTATTTATCCTGCTATTTATGTCCAAATGTGGGGAGGGAGAGTGTGTTTTCCCTGTACGTGTGTTTGTGTGTCTAGTGCATGTGTGCATCGCTCAGCCTGTGTGTGTGTTCAGTCTGTGTATATCTACATGTGTATATCTATGTCTGTGACATGTATTTGCTTTCTTGCCTCTGTGTTTTCAGTGTGTTGTTGCTGTCAGAGTGGGTCTACATCTTCACTTGTTTGTGTGTGTGTTTTCTCAGTGTAGACCAGTAGAAGGGAAGGGAAACTGGTGGTGGAGGGAAAAGTGAATGAATGGTGGTGTTATTTATTTGGTTTGGCGGATTGCACCTTTAGCAGTGAAAAATCACCCACCGTATCACTAAATCCGTCCTTTTCCCGGCTGCCTGTGGGACTAATAGCCAATACCCAGAGAAGGGACAGAATGAGCCTGTGTGTGTGTATGTCTGTGTGTGTGTGTGTGTGTGTGTGTGTGTGTGTGAGAGAGAGAGAGAGAGAGAGAGAGAGAGAGAGAGAGAGAGAGGGCACATATATGTCTGTATACATGTGTGAGTGTGTAATGTATAGGTAATATGCAAGAGATAGAGAGAGGAAAAATGAATCAGGATTTCAGAAGCTACGTGTAAAATCCTCAGCACCACAGCTGCATTAGGACTGCTGGGGGCCCAGTGCTTTTAGACCTGCACAGTGACGCACAGCTACTGTGCCTTTAACAGTGATATGTATGTAGATTTCTAAATAAAATGAAGCCTTTGAACCTGGATAGCATTTTCACAGTGCTACTACCATGTAGGTACGTCAAAATTACATTTACAAAAGTAAGTCAGTTGTCAGACTCTGTATATAACCTACAGAAAAACAAATTGAACAAAGAACCAGTTTTATGTATCATCTTTGTGCCGTTTGAATATAATTTAGCAATATGACACTATAGATCTGGGCAGCAGGAAATTGTCAGCAGAGGCAGTAAATGCAGTTATTAGATAATATTTTTTCACTTTTTTCTCCTGAAGCTTAATAAGCCTATTAGATTTCATTAAGGTGGAATTATTATTTTTTTTTAACATTGCTTTATTGCACTTGAGGTGAGTCCAGAGCCAACTCACATTTAGCCCTTAAGTGGCAGAACTTCACCAAATGCTCAGCTGCACTTTTTCCCCAGCAGCTAAATCATCTGTCCTTTTGGTAGTGTGAAGCAAAGGAAATATTCTCTGCTGTGGACACAGATGATACTCAGTGTCTTTGATTGAGTGATAATATAAATATATCTGAAGTAACCCACTGATGCACTCATTAATTACATGTCATTACATTAGGTGCTTTTAATAATAAAAAGTCTCACTGTCAGTTTTGATATTGGTGATTCTGGATTGAACCAAATAGTGCTATTGCCCACCCCCTCTTATCACTTAACTTTCTTTTATTTCAAAAACATTGTGCAGAATTGTGTAGTTTATTTATTTATTTTTTAATGTATAACATATACGCACAATATATCATCTCCAAAAGGCCATGTGATAATTAAAAAACCCTCCCTTCACCCCCACCATTTGAGCAACCTGCTACTATGCCATTTAACCTGTCATTCCACCCTCTCATAAGTCATGTAATTCTTTTAAATGGACGGCAAGTTTTAATTAACTGTCTTTACAAGCAAACAAGCCCTGAGGCGTGTTATTTGGCTTCTGTTGGCCTCATTCAACTTCAAACAAAGCCCAGATGGAGGAAAAGGAAGGCAGGTGCTTGTCAGGTGATAAATGGTTCATTTCAAAAGGTAATTTACAAACTGCTGTGCATGTATTTTGTTGTCTTTTCGTGTGAGGGGCAGAGGATGATGATGATTATATAGCTCACCTTTCAGTGCTCTCAGTGCATCTGTAAATGTGTTAATGAATAACGACTGACTAATGGTCCAAAATATTATACACAATTGGTTTGAATATTGAAAATAATTCTGCAATATATTTACAAGTAGGTTTTAAACCTTGTCAGCTGAGTGTGACACCTTTTTGACTGCACCTTCACCATTAATTTTTAGTTTTAAAAAACTTAACAACAGCAACCAAGCATTATTGTACAAATACATATATAAAGCAAACACATATATAAAGCACCTCTTTTAATTTTTCTTGTCTGACATTTGTTATATTTGGTCTAATCAGACTTAATATTTCAGGGTATTTGAAAGGTTTTATCCTCTTGAGTGTTGATTAATGAGAATGTGTCACCTGCCCTCAGCTACATACAATGATTATGAATCATTGAGGGAAATAAACCTCCTGGATGGAAATTTTTTTCATGGCTGAGAAAGGCCTCTGGATATCCCTCAACCTTCCCTTAACCATCAGTAGAGTCTACAAAAAACCAGTCTGACCCGTTGTCCCAGTGCCGCTCTGTTTGCTCTGAACCAGAATCTCTCTTGCTGCTCTGCACACACTGTTAGATGTGAGGTCTAAGTGAACCTTTGAACATTCACTTTGTCAGAGGGTTTGGTGTTAGACTCAGTTTATCTTTAAATGAGGACGTTATGAATGTGTAGTGAAACCAGTGTTTTATGCATTGGGAAATCCACAAAGGTTCAAATGTTTATATTGCTCATATCTGAAAAATGTTATTGACTGAGTATTTTGTTTGTTTTCTGAGCATCAGTCATGTTTTAATGGCAACTCAAAGTAGTTGGTAAATGTTAGGGGAAGCTTGTTGTCTTGGTTAAATGACATGAGCCAGGATGTGTTTACTTTTTCAGTATCTAACCGAGTCTATAGCCTTTCCCTAAACTTAAAAGGGAGTTTCTCAGCTAAATGCATTCACATACAGGTCATAGAAAGTGAACCCCAGTCTCTGGTTTCAAAAACCCAGAGCTCCTTGCTATGCAGTCTGGATGGTGCAACAGTGTAGCATTTTTAGGGTTGTATTGTTCTGCAAAAACTGTTTCAATACAGGCAGAACTGAAATGAAATAGCTGTCACATTCAAAAATGTAAAAAATGTGTGTTAGCAATGAAAGTCATTTTATTATTGTTTTATTAGAAATTTTAACTGTAATCATCTTATCTGTCATCTCTTGACAGTGGATGTTGTATAACTGAGCTTCTACTTAAAATTCAAGGCTGGTCCCAGATTCACACCACACACTAATGAAAACTGAAATTGTGTGTAGTGAATTAAAACATGTAATGCGTTGGAGAAGTGACAAAAGTCAGTATACAGTACTCAGAACAGTATGCATGCATGCTGATGTTTGAGTGATGCACACTATTCTTCCGCTATGCAATGCACACAGGAAATGAATGAGCTGTTCTAAGCTGGGAAAACTTAAAACTGAGAAAGAAAACAAAAACAGAAAAAATAACTATAAAGGTTTGTGAAAAAACATTTTGCCTTTGTTTTATTGACAGTGGCATTTTTGAGTTGCAGTTTTATTGAGGTGCATCTGAGCACCTTTTGTCTCATTTCCTGTTAGTATGGAACAGTCAGTTGTGTTGATGTTTACACTATAAGGATCAGCATATAGTATATACTGTGCAGATCAGTATGTGATGTGGAGGTAAGTCATGCAAAAGGCAGAGTTTATATTCTAAGGAAAAATGCACGGGCATTCATGTTTTAAGTGTGGGTATCATGACTTGTAAACCTTCTTGAAAGCCTCCATTTTCTCTAATTTAAAAAAGATCATCTATATCCTCGAGTGGAACAGCATTCTTTTCTTCATCCGTGAAAAGCTGGCATTTTCTGCGGATGCCTGGTTTTAGTATGGCGACAGCGATATGCTCAGCGACTGCGTGGCCTGTCCTGAATGAGCCTATAGATACAGGGGCTTCTGGCCAAACTGAGGTTGAGGAGAAATTACGATGAGGCGAAATGCAGCCTTTATGAAAGAAACATTGATTGCACTTGATTGCCTGAGATGATGGAGTTTGGACAGAGAGCAGAGTCACTGCAGCCAGAGACATTATAAGGAAGAACTTTGCCGTTGCTCAGTGTGGATAAATGTGTTAGGAGACGACAGGACGGGAAACTGAAAAGCAACAGACCATACTAAAGAGATGTGGTTGTCAGATCATAACTTGCATCCGTGTATGAACACCTGGTTAGGTACTTCCACAGTCATGCAATCACGCAAATCTAAACAAAAACAAGCATTTAACCACACATGCAGGCATCTGTAGTCTAGACAGCAAGAGAAGCAGATTCCCCCTTTTCTACCAACATGGAGTGGGTTCTATTCTGGTTTGTGCACCTTGGTTCAGAACCTGAAAAAATTTTTTGAACTGCAACCTGTCACAACATCAGTTTGCGTGTCATATTGTACAGGTTGGAAAAAGAAGATGGAGAAGGAACATGAGAAATCGTCCCAAAAAAAGAGCATGCATTGGTCTGGCGACACATATCTGGAATAACAGTGCAAACACTTACAGGTAGACTAATAAATATGATCCACCATTTTACTACTACTGTTTACTTCGGTTGTGCATCGAGCAATGCCCTCTGTTAATGAGGCATCCTTGATGACGGTGGTCCAGCTCAAAACTGGTGGGGGGCAATGGCGAGAAAGAGTGATGTGCTGGTGAGCATATGTGTGTGTGTGTGTGTGTGTGCATGTGTGTGTGTGCATGTGTGTGAGTCATGCATGAGTACACATTGTTAGCACGGTGAAAATCCTCACAGGTTCCTGGAAGGAATTAAAAAGGCTGACGTGACACCAGGATGCAAGACTGCTCTGCAGGGCTGGTCCCACCCCTCTGGTGATCCATGTCAGGAACTGTGTGTGTGTGTGGGTGTGTGTGTGTGTGTGTGTTCATCCCGTGGCTTTGTAACACTTGAAACAGAGTCTGCACATTTCAACAGCAGTGCTCTAATCCTTATAGCAATAGGACTATGTAAATATCTTCCTTTTCAATTTTAAGCCCTGCATTCAATAAATAATTTACAGGATTACTCTGCAATAAACAAAAACATCAACCTATACATGTATTTAGTGGTACACTGGTATACTGAGCACATAGATTTGCAGCAACAGAGAGGTGATTTATACAGCAGGAGTGGTTCGAGAAGCATCTATGTACATTTTGACATCTTTCCTTGCTGTGACTCTTGGATGGCAATGGGACCACGGACCCCTCAGAGTCATGTCCGCAGGGGACTAGGGTTTGGTTTTAAAAAGATTAAAGGAACAAGTGTTGGCTTTAAAAGTACCAACATTAAATGGACCAATTGTAATAAACTTATTTAAGAGAGAGAATGACAACAGTCTGTCAGTTGTTAGATTTTGCAGATTGACTTCCTGTTTCAACTTTGATCGTACTCATCTATGCATTTTAGCATCATGACTCAGTGTTGAAGAGTCAGTCGGTTGGTCGGTCGGTCCACCCACCACTGTGGTCCAGACTTATTATTGAATGGATTGCCATGACATTTTGTATAGCTATTTCTGTCACTCAGTGTTCTCACTGTCTGTTTCATGTACAGATAAGTTTTAGATAAAATAGCTAAATGTGTGGTTCGTTCACATCCTCTGTGATCATTTGACCACTTCTTTTCCTGTTGAACTCCAGATCACAGATACCTCAGCATCACACACAACTTTACTTGTCTGAGTTGTGTTTATTTTTTCTGTGATTATATTTTAAGATTTTTTCCAAAGCAACTTTCTCTGTGATGTGCTGCAGATGATGCCACGATATTTCACTCCATTTATTAATGCATTCATTAATATTGGGGACTTTGAACTTTTTTGCTCCTCCTCTTCTTTTTTATTGCGTTTTCCATGTCCCAGGCTGCCCCCACCACTGCACAGAAACCCAACCCTCCCTTCGAGCTTCCTCCATGTTGATTTGATCTTTATTTGGCCTTTTTACCGCAGCTCTTTGAATAAAGCTACTCAGCGCGTTTACGGGAAGCGCACAGCGCAACATCACAACTGGCCCCCTCATGCTTCCAAACCGAGCCTCTCCAAATTGGTTTTCACAAAACCTGCCAATTTACAGGGACGAGTTTAGAAAATCTCTCTCTCTCTCTCTCTCTTTAGGACAACCTCCAGTACGAGCTGTGGCCCCAAAGAAGGTGATTCTAAATTTAAACCTGCAAAAAGGTAGCTTTGTAAACCCCAAGGTGGCTTCAGAGGGAGAGAGAGATCTTGAGGGAGAACGGGGGAGATGGGGGAGGGAAGTTTCAGAGAGATCAAGGAGGAAAAACAGGGTGGAGATGGAGTGTGAGAAGGTGCAGTAGGCTAGAGGGGACCTGAGTATTAGGCTACATCCACACTAATACGTTTTAATTTAAAAAAACATCACCATTGCTATCTAAATGCTTGGTGTCCATACTACTACAAAGTTTTCGAGCCCCTAAAATGGAGACTTTTGGAAATGCTGCTGTTCCCCATTTTAGTTTGAAAATCTGGGGTTGCACCGCGCTTTCGGTCCAAGCAAAAATATGTCCGATCTCACTTTTTGCCATTTCTGTACCTCGTTCACAGTATTTTCTGCAACTAAGCAACTAATCTGCTTCCTGTTTACACCAGTGCGCACCTGCCCATTGTATGTGTGTGGTCACATGATATGTGTTTTCAGGTGTGTTAGTACGGACACAGATTATTTCAGATACAGACCTAAAATGCTTGATTTTCACCTCACGAATATCCAAAAATAGCTTGTCTTAAGTAAGACAACAGTCTTTTAAGTTATTTTGTGGCAACACAATGTATGACTGCTTCTTCTTTCTTTATGATGTAGAGGGGGGAACTTGACAAAGAGAGAGCTAAACAGGATTGGCACATTTTTCAAGAGTCTTTTGCCCTCAGAACAAGAAGCCAGGACAGAATTGATGAATATGTCAAAGCTGTGTAAATATAACATGAATGATTTGGGGATTTGAAAGGATTCTGATTTAAGAACTGGACTCAGGTGGATTCATTAAAATGGCGCAATGTTAAGGCTGTCCACACTGGATGCGTCTTGTATGTCTTTTGTTTGGGATAGATATGTCTCCGTTTTAATTGATACAATTATCTACACAGGCCACATAACGGCTCACTATTCTCTTGCAATTTATGTGTACAACTGCAACCTTAAGCATATTTCTAACACCTCAGGTTTACAGCCTCTGACAGATGTGTAACTATAGTGATGATGTTTTGGGCTGTGATCACTGCCAGACTGTAGTTGACCATGCAGCAGTGCTGTGGTTGCCTGCCTGCTGTATAGACACTGATCTTAGCCACCTACCCTTAACCAGACCTTAGCAGTGCTGTAGTTGTCATGTGTGAATATTGTACAGGAATGATTAACTCCATAAATGTTTCGTTTTGGTCTGTTACACTAGTGATTAAGTGACTACTTTTATTTTCTGTATAGGATTAAAATGTCCCTGGTTTGAATGTCAGCCATGTCACTCCCCTCTGTTTGCTGCCTCCCCTTACTCAGTTAAAAACAAAAATGCCCCCCCAAAAAAGTCATTTAAAAAGCCTAATTATCCTCAAGGTGAAATTACACTATTACAACAAGGAATAAAAACATACAGCAACAAAAACAAAAATCGCTGTCAAATAAAGACATTAAACTGCTTGTGCTGAAACTGTCAGTTGAGATAGCAGAGTGTGCTGATGGCAGAAATGAACAAGTGGCACAGAACACAAGTTAGAGACAGAAACAGAGAAGGAGAGAGAGAGAGAGAGAGAGGGTCCAGGGAGGGAGAGAAATTCCCCGTGCCGTGGCTGAGGAGCCGCTGGACAGGCGGCGTTCTCTCCGGCCCATGAAAGGTGTGATTGTCCCACAGCTTCCCCGAGCCAGGAAAGTTCCCCCAGTGGCGGTCGGCGGCCCCTCTATCTGCCAGGAACGCAGGGCTGCGGAGAGAAACCCATTGCCGGTTATGTCAGATACCACGCCGGGGCGGGAGAAGGAAGGGGAGGAGGAGGGATGGGGTGTTAAAAAAAAAAAAAAAGCTGCTTTTCAATGTGTGTTATAAATACTTGAATGCTTGAGAGAAACATGTGCACACTGAGGACACACACACACGTGGGAGGACAGCGGGGCCCTAAATGAGGCTGTCGGCTTGGAGCGTCTGAATGAAAAGAAGGGCAGCTCTCAATGTGTTTATTTTGACAGGAGGGAGCGAGAGTGGAGGGGGTGAGGGGTGAGGGGTGAGGGGAGGAGGGGGGATGCAGAGGGAGACAGAAATGGAGAGATGAGAAAGAGAGAAAGAAAGAAAGGCAGAGGAGAAGGTACAAGTATTTCAGGCTCTGACATTCCTTTGCTTCCAAAAACAAAGTTTGGGGAAAGAGGGACAGAGTTTGTACAGAAAGCCCAGCCATGGGGGATTTCATTGCAAATATGCAAATCTTTTGAGCTGCAGGGGTGAGGAGTATGTGACTCATAGTTTACACCGTGTCTCCCTCAGTGATTAAGGTGGCTCATGGGGTGGGGTGGGAGGTCTGGAGGGGTGGAGGAAAGACAGTACAATAAAGATGGCTCTAGGACCTGGTGACTATTCAAATACACTGTAGGATGGCCCAGGGCCTAACTGATGCTGCTCTGCTGTCACAGTGTCTGCTGCAGAACACCGCCCTCCTGATACTCGTTAACTAAGCATTTTTTTTTCCTGAAAAAGGTGGATTGTCAGACATTTAGTGAGCGTGCCACAGATCACCGTGTCACCTCAGGGCATTTTCTTTATTTAGGATGTAGACATTGCTGACATTACTTATATCTGCTTGTGCCTTGCATGTAAATGTATCATCCATCATAAATGAATCAGGCACCCTTTGAGTCAGTTATATGTGGACCGGTCATGTGTTAGTCTTGGCTGTTTAAACTGTGAATTTGTTATCATTACGTGACAGTCATCAGCTCAGATGGTAATTTGTAAAGATTTTGCTAGAAGCTACGTGTTTTGTTGGGCAGTGTCATGTTAAGCGAAGACGCTGTTCCAGCCCTCAAAACAGATGTGAACTCACCTCATTTAGAACATTTAATGAGAGAAATTAGTGTTTGTACATTTAAAGAAAAACATTTAAGCAGTGTGTGTTCATTGTGACACAATACTGAATTGGACACTTATATATTCAGGCTGCTGTCACTGGAGAACCTGACTTGCCTCAATGCTCATTACTGTCTGATTTTGCAAAATGGCAGCAGAATGAAGTTCTTCGTTCCCTCCGAAGGACTGATCCCAAACCCTGACAATTACCTTTAATGTTTATTATGCTCATACTTTTTATAAATTCTAAATTTCTAAATTCAAATGAGCTCAAACTGTGAAAAAAACCAACAGAATCATGGAACCACTATAGGTTTGTGTCTCTTGTTGTTCACTCTTGTTTCCTGGTGTAGAGGAAACACAACATTTTCAGCATTGTTTGAAAGAAATTAGAGCTGTGACTACATACATACATAAATTAATAAGTGGTCTTGATGAAGCAAGCAAATCCCTCTACATTTAACCTGCTGCAGCCTTTATGTTAATCTAACTGCATTCCATTGAGACCTATGTGTTGTTCAAAGTGTTAAACCCCCTGAAAGGTTTTTAAAAAAAAAAAAAAAAAAAAGATTAAATTTGACTCTTTTCAAGATAATTGAAGTTAGAAAAAGTAAAATATCAACTAATGTTGCTGATGTCTATTAGTAATGACAAAATCATGATAAGTGTGTGAAATCAGTTTAATGCTCATTATAAACTACAGAGCGATTATTATGTAAAGAATAAGGAAAGAATGAATTGGGGGAGGCTTTTAGACACAGCATAGGAATATTTTTTCCCCATTTTTATTGTCAGTGATACAGCAAGTTTATTACTTATTACCTACTTATTACTTACTTATTCACACCATGTATTTTGTCGACTAGAAAACAACAAACTCCAACATGTTCCATTTTAAGGCTACACATAAAAACAGCAGGAAACACACACGCACAGTATTTTCATTATGCTATCGAGCTGAAACTAAATCGATTTAAAATTTTTAATTTTACCACTGACCGTGCTTGCTGAAACCGTTATTTTTAAAAAATTAAAAAATCCACACAGCCCTGTTTCATTTCTACGGTGTCTGCAGTGGCCCAAACTGGTGCAGTGGTGTTTTCAGCCTGTGCTGTGAAAATAAGTGGAGCTTGTCTACCTGAGCGTGAGAGGCTGTCAGGCTCTCCTCAAGGAGCTCTGTTCAGCCGTACTCACATTCAAACACACACACACGTGCACGCGCACAGAGCCCGGAGCCAGCAGACATAGTAGCACTCATTCATCCCCTGGCAGCAGCAGCCGCCCCCCTCCTCCCCCACCAATGGCCTTCAGTCCTTCCCCCCCTTCTTTTTTCGTCCCTCCACCCTCCTCCTCTTCATCATCCCCCTGCTCAGACCACGTCCATTTTGGGGTTTGGGAAGGTAGAAAAACAGTCTGACGAATGAACAGACAGGATGGATACATCCATAATACAACTTGGCTCATTAGACACACCAGCATGCGCCAAACCATATTAGACTGTGTCCACTGGCGATCTGTCTCCACAGTCCTGCCTTGTTTTTCTCTGTTGTCAGTGGAAAGGACATGTTGCTGCAGCACACAAAACAGTGCTGGAAACAGGATGTGTTTGTGACAGCAGTTTGGGGCATGAGGGTGGGATCTTACTGGATCTTCCTGGTTCAACCTGTTGATGCAAGACACTGAATGGACCAGGTCCAGCAGTGGTGCAGTGTAGCTGTGACTGAACTCTTTAGAAAACAAAATAAAAACTTCAAGTTTGGTGCTGTGACAGATTGTGGTCTCAACAGACATGACTGCTAAACCACCAAATTATACCAGTCTGTGTGTGACTGTACATCCACATTTTTTTATATTGGATGTTCAACGTGGCAGGCAACAAGAGTTAAATTAAAGGAATACACCTCCTACAATCTGTGAGGATAAAACACTTTCCAACAGTGGAGTGATTACAACAGAGTCCTAGTTTCATGGCTAAAAAGTATAAAAATTTGCATTCATACTTCAAACAAACACCACTGTCCACTGCTCAGTGTTTTCCAAACTCCTCAAAATTTCCCCCAAAAAGTTCTTCCTCAGCTTCCATTGTGTTACTAATGTGGTTAGCTACAGGACATCAAAGCACTTGAATTTAAAGGCATTCAAGATGGATTGAAACCTCCTTATAAAATAGTTGTTCTCCCTTCACTGTTGCTTGGGACAGAAAAGCGGTTTCAGTGATTTGAACAGAGTCATACAGAAGTTGCACCATGCTGTTTATCTGAGCCCTGATCAGTTTGATCACTGAATGTTCATATGGATGAGATAGTGGCGAGGATTAAAGCCTTTTATCTCGCTCATAGTCCATAAATTCATCCATGTGTCAGTTAGCTAATGCTAGCTTAACTATTGTACCTAAACTGTGAAAGTGCAGACGTTTTTCTTTCTTGGCATTTTTGGCAGTTACCAAATAGCTTCAGGTTCATTATCATCACCCTCTGGACTAAAGGAGGGCCGGCTCTGATTTGCATGTAGCCCAGTAAAACAAAGATTCAGATCAGAAATTCTACCCTCTGTCTCTCATGTGTAGGTGTTAACTTTAACCCCCTGATCGTTGTGGCAGCACAATAGGTGGGTGGAGGGCCACTAATCTGCCCCAGCTGGGTGCTGCAGTAGACTCTAGACTAGTAGACTCAGTGTGTGTGTTGTGTGTGTTGCTGTTAATTGGTCCTAGCCAGGGGGCCTGTGATTGGAGGCGGTAGAAAAACAAATCAGCCACAGTAACAGGTTGGTGAAAGTGAGAGGGACCTCCACATTCCTGTGTGGAGGAATTTTACAGGCCTGTAGTTTTTTAACAATGAAATGCTATGGATGCAAACTTTTTTTTTTACAATTTACAATAAATAAATTCAGATTATCTGCTGGTGGAAACTAAACAGTCTAGTCAGTACCCAGCAGGTCAGTTAAACATGCAAAAATCTGAAATTTGTCTGCAGACGTGTGTACAAATCAGCGTATACAATATGAAAACAATACAATCCAATAATGCAGGATGTAGTCGGGTTGAAATGGAACAATTCTTTATAAGGAGATGTCTCTGAAAATCAAAAACTGCTTATGAATGTAACTAAATCCCAACTAGAGGACCTTCGTCTGATTTTCCCTGTAATCAATACCAAATCAAACCAATTCTTTCAGGAAACTTCCTCTGAGATTATTAAGAAATAATTAACCCATAAAATAAAGGCTTGCTTATTTCTCTCTTCATGTGAAACCAACAACAGGTTTGTTCATTTGAAGAAAAATCTTCAAAGAGGGTTTTTGTTTTTTTTGTTGTTTCATTTTTCTTACAGTCAGGTCCCCAACAGTACACTGTATAGAAGGCAAAATGTATTTCTTTTTAGCTTTACATACTTCCTCAAATGCCCTGCCTCTACAGGTAAAAGTAACACAAGAGCAGCCAATCAAACATTGTCTGTACACGCCCAGACGGTCCTGAGAGGAGGTCTCAGCACATTTCACCTGTAGACACCTGTTTTCACCTGTAGACAGGTGCAAAGGCCCTGCACACTTGTGTTGATGTTTAAGACCTTCACATTATCACCTTTGTGCATGTTTGTGTTGTTTTCATGTTTTAAGAGTACTGCAGACTGGATCAGCACTGACGTTAATGTTCAAGTAATAATTTTAATCATTCTCCTTTCTTTATAACCACAGTCTGTTTTTGAACACAAGACATTTTGTGGTTGAAATGTCTTGCTCAAGAGAATGGCTCAGGCTGCTGGTCTGTGGATCATAACCTGCTTCTTTAACCTCTCAGCTACTTTTGCCTCTGCAGCACTACAGGCCACAGCCCCAGCTGTTATATTGTCCCTGCTTGTGTGTGTGTGTGTGTTTGTGTGTCCAGCTGTACACACACACAGCTAATGAACTCTAAGTGCCTGGCTGCAGTTGTCATAGTGGTGTGACTGTCTCAGTGCCACAAAACAGCTTGATTTGTGTTCATTTCAGTCTGAGGCCGCGGGAGAGGACAGATTCAGAGAAGAAGAGTTAAAAGCTGATTTCAGGGTGGAAAAAAACAGATTCACAGTGTTTAGATGCTGACAAATCTCTTGCCTTGGTCTTCTTTATTAGTTAGAAAACATTCATAGAGAAGGCCTCTCATTTGTAACTGCTGCTGATCATAGTTTTTGTAGGTTGAAATGACATTCAGTGTGTTTCCAGCCACCAAAATGTTTCCTGCTTGGCTGAGGTGGAGAAGTTGTTAGCTGACAAAAGCAAAATGCAATGAAGTGAGATGGAAACCGATTTAATGAATAAATCATGGCGTACATGAAGCATGTGACTTACTGTAAAAGAGGCTTCCATTGCACTGAAGAGATGAATAAGGAGGTTTCCATCCATTTGTATATCAGCAGTGGATGGAAACACAGTCATTTGCATTGTATTTGCAGATTTTCTGGAAAAAAAAAAAAAAATCAGTAATTTGGATGGAGACTCTGCGACAAGAACTGAAGAACTGACCATTATTGTGTTGATTCTTCTCTGGTGAAATGATCAATGAAATCTTTCAGTTAAACTCTCATGCATATCATAATTATAATTTAAGAAGAACTTCATCAAATGTAATTTTTTATCTATATTTTCTGAGCTTGCAAAGATGAGCTGATACTTCCTCTGTGGTACAATTAACTATTTATACATAATAAAAGTTAGACAGATATATGTATATATATATATATGTGTGTGTGTGTGTGTGTGTGTGTGTGTGTGTGTGTACATAAGTACATACTAACATGCTATATACAGACAAGCAGCCACATATGCATAAACACACAGATGTGCATACACACAAATGCACGCACATAACCATCCATTCTTAGCAGGAGACCAGTAATGGGTGGGGTCCCCTTAACGTGCACACCTGTGATGACTGATAAGATAACTGCAGGGCATTGTGTGTGTGTGTGTGTGTTTGTGTGTATATCGTAATGCACCTGCATACTGTATATATCTGTGTGTATATGTATTTCTAGCTGTGTGTGTGTGTGTGTGTGTGTGTGTGTGTGTGTGTGTGTCTGTGGTTGAGAAGTCATTGCTTTTGGTGCCTCTTTGTGAAGACAAACTAAGCTGTCAGCCTCTGGGCAGGAGCAGTTTCATTGCTCCAAACTAAATGATACAATATAAAAATTCACTCAAAGCAAATTTGGTTTTCAGCTGTTTGAATATTAAACAATCAGAGATTGTCTGTGCTGCAAACAAAGATTAATTCTCTGGTCTGCAGCAAATATTTGCAGCAAATAATCAGTGCCATGAAGATATTTGTCAAGTCATGGTTGTCTTCCTCACCATTCTGCTGCTTCCTCGCATGCAAGTCTAAGCCAAGTTCAATTCATATTTGATTCACACAAGATGGAAAAAATACAGTGTTTCTGTCTGTGAATGCTTTGTGTCAATTATTATTGTAACCATGACAACAAAGGTCCAGTACACCTGCTGCCATTGGGGCACTGTTTCAGGAGATGCTCCTATGAACGGTATCAGAGGATAGGGACGAATGACCTATGTGGTCATTTAGGTTGGAGGACTTTAGAGGATGTTGATTGTTGAAGACACTTTATTAGGTTTTTATTGTCAGATATGAAGCTGTAATTTCCTGCTGGATGGTCTGGGAAACAATTCTGCAGTAGTAAGGTTCTTCCTGATACATTCGAAGAGATGAGGCAAATTAACATATTATATCCACTGTATGTTAGGAGTGGGTGATTGAAGCTTTTCCTTACAGTGAAATAAAACCATCAATATGTCTATCTGTCTGTTTGGAAGAAAAATAAATAGCCACTTTCAAGCAAAAATACTTAAAATTTTCTAAATGCAGAATCTATTTAATGCTTTTTCTTGTAACAATAAACTGATTAGTTTTGGGTTTAACACTGGTGGTTGAACAAACAAGGAGACAGTCTAAATCACATAAATAATAAGTAGATTAATCAATCACTCCCAACTCTGATTATCTGTCCTTTATTTAAACCCTTATTTAAATTAGGTTAGATAACAAAATTCAGAAAGGTGCTGTTGGGCTTATTCCAGACCTCATATTTGCTTTCCTGCTGCTTACTCCTTCTTCTCTTCATCTGAATCAGTTTTTATAAACCAGGACAAACTGGCAAAGTCCTAAATGTCTCAGAAAAAGCTGGCAGAGCGGACAGAAGAGATGCAGTTTCCTTACACAAGTCAGCATTTCATGTGCTCTGATACAGGGATACAAAAAAAAAAAAACCAAACATGAAAACTGGCCAAATAAAGTGAAACCTGACTCGATGGAGAAATTAGAGCCCAACCGGGCCAAATTGGTTTCAAGCTGAGAATCAAAGCTGGTTCTCACCCAGTCGGCCCCAAACATCCAATGTAAAGTCAGGTTTGGATGTCAGAGCGGAGCCAGGTTCAACAGAGCAGTCTGACACATCGCTCCATCAGATTCTGTCATTTGGCAAAGGATGGACACCCTGTCTTTATTCATCTGGAGACAAACACAGCCTCTGACATGCTCTGTGTGTCTTTATGTGTGTGTGCAGACGTGTGTGTGTATGTCTTAATGTCTGTGATTTACAAGGCAGCGGACAGTGGTGGTTGTCATGTCAATTCAAGTAGTGTTGTCTTAAAGTCTAGCCAGTAGCTCGCACACACTTACACACACACACACTTTCACTGTGTGTTTGACCCAACACATGCTCTCCAGATGTTGGTGAACATTCCTGAAGGTCTCATCACACTTGTGGACATTTTATGTCTCCTCACCTCATCCTGAAACTGTCACAGTCCACTTCTCGGTTTGTTCAAATATAAAGCAGCTCTGAAGAAACAGGACGTCCACTCTGCTTCACGTCCAAATTTCAGTTTTTAAAGATGCACTTGATGATGCACAGATGAGTGAACTTGGATAGAGTTTGGTTATTCTGGGGAACTATGAAAGAAAATCAGTGTAGTGTATCATTAAAGTGATCATTTCATATTATACAGTGCATAATGTTGCTTGTTTTATGATTTGTGGTCGCTTTTACTATGTGCTATTACTGTAAGAATAATGTTGCAAGATGTAAGTTAAAAAATGTGATGTTAAAATGCGACAGTGTGTCGTCAATGTGTCTTAAGGCTAAATAATTAGAGAAGACTTTGCTACAAGCTTTATTGCAGCAGCAGACCTTCAGATTCAACTTGAGCAGGTGCTGTTCTGTGTCTGTTTTCATTGTGACCTGTGTGTACATGATCATAGTACAGTACACTTTGAGTGTAGTTAAAAAAATATGACAGTCAAACAAGATTATTCAACCATTTTACTTAAATGCCAGCTTCAAATTATTCATTAAAGTCACTTTCAAGCAAAAATAGAAGCTGCATTTTCTAAATGATGCTTGTCTTGTAACAATAAACTGATTAGTTTTGGGTTTAGCACTGTTGGTTGAACAAACAGCAGTTAAAAGCAGTTTAAAAGATAAGAATGACCCTTATTAAGGACTAATGGGTGAAGCTGCAAAATGGAGCAACTCACTAAAAACACTGGCTCTTTTTGTCATGTCACTCTGGTCTCTGTTTTTATGAAGCAGATTCATAGTATCTCAGGATAAGCATGATTGTTTTTGCTCAAGTTGACATCTCACACGACTTTGCACCAGTTAGCGCTGCCCTCTGCAAATTTTTGTCTCACTGCATCTTTCCAATGGCTTTGAATGGAATCCTACTCCTGCTAAAATTTGCCTTGTGTTTTGTTTGAACACACAGTTCAACACAGCATCTCCTCAACCTGCTGCTGTTTGATTATCAGCTACAATTCAACATCATACCTGCTGCTTTATGTGCGCTTCATTAGAGTGTTTTCCTGCCATGCTGCTAGGTAATGAGCACGGCTAAATGGAGCTCAGGCACTGGGCTCAATGAGGGCCATGACTGAAACATTCCAGATGGACTTTTGTTATACATTAAATAAAATTTAAAATGTAAGAAAAAAGTATCTGAGAGTTCCCCCTAGTAATTCTAGAGTTAACTAACGATTATATAGCCACTAAAATGACTGATTCTTGAGTTGTTAATAGCACATTTCTACCTCATTCTCGTGACCATCTTATCATCTGCTCAGCATCAGCAGGTTTTTGTGGAATCATAAGAATGTGATTTCAAACTGTGTGTAACACCTGCCACCAAACTTCATGTGTGTATTTTTAAAATCTTGTTTCAATGCAGACATTTTTAACCCTTTGTTTTACTCAGTAATGTCAATCAGACATGTCTTTCCTACTCCTGTAAATGAAGTGCCTTGCTCAAGGATACTTCGATAGAGTGTTATTGTATTGACAGTATGGGCAATGAGCCAGTACCAAGCGGATTTCCGGCAGCATTGGCTTTGCCTGGGGTGAAGTAACACAGTGATTAGAGTTAGTTTGCATGTTAGAGTGGATTTATCATTTAGATATGCAGTGTGATATCCCACAGGTTTAGGAAGTGAAGGTGATTTTGTTGATCAAGGTTTATTTAAGTGATACAAACAAGCCGTGTTGGGGATTCCCCAACACTGTTGCTCGCCGAGCTCAATGCTACAGCATCATAAACTCCAACCTGCGGCTTTTGCACGGAGTCGCACGAGAAGGAGAGGGCAGTGCAAAGTCCTGAGGATATTGTACTTCACGCCTCCTCTGCATATCCAAACATCCTGAAACTATAGAGAGGAGGCACAAGTCAGGCCTGTGTAAGCAGACACCACACTAAACAATGTCGCCACATGACTTTTATTTTGAAATTCACGGTGTATTGTGTTACAGAATGGACTTGACAAACCCAGCAGGTGCTGTGTGTGTAATCATAACAGAGACAATGTTACACAAGGAAATTAAGATAAGAAAAGATGAAACTTTAACGGTTCCTGAAGAGAAACTGGGTCAGTGCAAACAGACACAGGATGCAGTGAAGGAAAATTCAAATTAATCATAGAAAGTATAACAGAACGAACAAGCAGAGGCAGGAGATATTGGAAATTACAACAAGAATTTAGCAAATGGAGGCACCATATAAACATCACTTAATTCTTCAAGATGGATGAATGAAAAATGAATCAAATAATCAAACTGAATATCTGCAGTGACCTTTTTTCATTTAGTTTCAAAAATCTATTAAATAATTTACAGCAAAACAATGATGTTCACATGCGGCTGAAGTTGCTCTAGGGCATTTCAAGTAAAGAACGTCATCTGAGCCAGTGATTCGGGGATTAGAACCAGCAACTTTTTTACAAACCCGCTCCCCCAGCAAAGAGGCCGCTCGCTGTTTTTTTTGTCTGGCTTGTACTGATGCGTCCCTGTGTCGATGGTCCTGGTTTGATCGATACTGTCCTCCCTGTCCATCCCTCCTCACACACACACACACACACACACACACACACACACACACACCCACCATCAGGTTAAATGTAATCAGCCACCTCCTCTGTGTTCCTCTCTCAGGCCAACAGTTTTATCTCAGGCCTCTTTGCAACACCCACGGCTGACAGAGCAAAGTCCAACTGCTTATCTGTTCCTCTGCTGTCCAGTGGCGCTTAGTCTGTCTGTCTGAATGACATACTAACTGACTGTCTCTCTGTCTTTTTTACTAGCCGCTGCTCTACTTGTCTGAATGTCTCTCTGTCCTAATAACTTACCGACTGACTGAGTGACTGTTTCATTTACAGCTTTTTGCCCATCTGACTTTCTGTCTGCCTGTTCAGCTGCTAAACTGTCTCTTACCTGACTATCATACTGAATCTTTGAGCATCTTGCTCATCTAATTGCTCAATTTTACGTTTTATTTTGTTTTATTTTAACAAAACAATGACCTTAGTTGGTTTATTTCCACGAGAATGAGCTTGCTGCAATTTATCTATAGCACATCTATTACACATATAATCCACTATTATAATTATTAATGTAATGTTCAGAGGTGCAAGTCATGATTATTCATAATCAGTTATTGATGTGTTGATTCTTTCTATTGGATAGAAAAGAACTGTGAAATAAGAAAAGGCCCATCAAAATTGCTCAGAGACCAAGTTGACAACTTTGAATGTCTGATTTTATCCAACCCAAAGTCCCAAAACCAAACAAAAGTCCTTGGCACATTGAAAATGATTGAAATAATAAATTTAATTAATTTTCTGTCTGGTTGAGTCCTCACGTTTAAATTCATTTCGACAAATCCGTTTAAATTTGCTGTGAAATCAGCATCATCTCTATCCGATTGTCTTATGAACTGTCTGTCTCTTCTTCCTCTGCTGCTGTCTGTCTTACTGAACCTCCGTCTGTTTGTCTGCCTGGTCACCTGCCAAACTATCTCTCAGCCTCCTTCTTTATTAGCTGCGGCTCCATCTGGCTATTTACTGACTGTCATTCTGACTCTTTCTGACTTCACGACTGTATCTTTTTTTAAATTTTTTTTAAATTACATAATCTTGTGCAAATTGTGCGTGTCTTTATGTCTCTTTTTAAATGTGTTTTTAAAGTTGTTATGATTCCATTTTAAGGCCATTTGAGCTAAATATTGCCTGTTACTGGCACTACAGAAATAATTCATCGTCATAATTACTAGTTAGATGTTACAAGTGCTTGGTGGAGTTCTCACTGTCCACACAGAAGTCTACCATGAATATAAGGGCTTTTTGTTCAACTTTGTACAAATTTGCTGTGAGATCAGGCTCAGATCTTGACTAACTGTCTTTCTTTCTGACTAACTGACTGATCTGTCTGTCTGTCTTCTAACCCCTTTATTTTTTCTAAAAAGGGAGAGTATCACCTGAGGGCTGAACCGGCTCCCTTCCTTCTCTCTCTCTCTCTCTCTCTCTCTCCCTCCCTCCCTCCCTCTCTCTCCTCATTCCCTCCCTTTCCCCAGGCAATAACAAGTGTAAACAGTACATCCACCTAACAGGATCCAGGATGCACTGCCTCATTTGCATTGCACATCTTAAAAACACGCACCACCCCTTGTGTCAGTCAGGTCTATTCTTGCTGAGATCTGAAGCAAAAACTCCTCACTGCACTGCTGCACAGTGAAGTACATGATGCCACTTTGTCAAATCACGAGTGCTCTCTTACTTCATTTTTCAGTCTAAGTCAGTGCATAATCACTTTCTGCAATATTTGTTTGCTAAAACACTGTTTGAGTGTGTTTGGCCCGCAGAGCGTGCAGCATAACACATCACAGAAGTCCCAGCAGCTATAATATGCTGAAATGAAGGTTAGACATAAACTACAGCAGCAGCAGAAAATACATCTTATTTTTGCATGAAGCTCTTTCATTTCAGCACAGTGGCTCTTTGTGAAGGTGTCATGCTCACTGGCCTACACACTGGATTTGCTGTCACCAGCAGTACAGCCTGAGGGCAGCTGTCATCAAGTGTTCAACATGGCAAATGGAGAGACTGTTACACCTCGGGACACAAATATCCACCTGAAAATGACAACGGCATCACCCTCCCACAGATCTGTCGGTCTAATTGACCCTCTTTAAAGCTTCTTTTAGCTGTCCAAAGCTAACTGCTAATTATGCAAAAAGTGACATGAAGCAATTGAGTTGTTGATAAGATCTTATCTTAAGGAAGCCTTTCACAGCAAAACTGTTTTCTTTTACTACAAAGGTTTTTTGATGATTGTTCTACGTAGAAACTAAATCTACTTAAGGGTTTCTTTTAAACTGGGAGAATTACGAGTAACTGAATACAATATACAAAACAAAATACTGAACCTGAGAAAATAATCTGAATAAACCTAAGCTAAGTGAATCATATTGACAGCGTTTACTGGTCGGTTTTGTTTCTTGTTCAGTTCGACCATGAAGCAGTTTGATGGCCAGTTATTCATTGCAGCTCACAGGACCCCAGTTCTGAGGCCCTGTATCCATTTTGGGTGAGTTTGTACCTCATGATTTACGTCGAGTACGAGTTCATGCAAAGGCAGAAAGTCTGACTTTCATGCGCAAGATTGGAGTTTTGGTCTCGCCACAGATCTTGAATTGACAATTTTAAATTTGGTTTTTATTATCTGTAATCGTGCTCTTTCTCTAATCTTCAATTGTTTTAGTTGCCTACCCATAACCAATACCTTAACCATAGTTTATTTGCCATAACCACAAGCCCTTTCTCCAAATTTAACCAGAAGACCATGGTTGCATAGTTAGACACTGTAGGAAAAAAAAATGTTCACATTGGACATGAAACAAAACAAACCAAACAAAACCTTGTCAGTGTACGTAATACAGGGTTTTGCAGAATTGTTCAGTACCAATGATTGTGAGTAGTTGAGAACGTGGAAGTGCCCTTGTGGCTGCTCCTCTTGAGCCAGTTTATAGGTAGCCGCAGCAGAACTGATGTGGATACCTGTTTCGTATTTAATGTTCTCACAGAAAAAACCTGGGACTTATCCATGAAAAGTCAAAAAGCAGGTGCGTAGAGAAAGTCAAACTAGGAGAAACAGATTGGTCTCAATGTGGAGAGAAACCCTAGCAATTTTTTTGGTAACTTAACCGAATCCATAACTGTGTCATTTTTCACTCCCAGACATAACTACTGCACAGCCTTAGAGACAGTTCACGTCCTGTAATCAGGTCTCACACATCTCCAGACTCCACTAGACCTCCAGTCTGCTCTCTCCTGGACCGTCTTGTCTTCTTGGGTCCCAGAAGCTGCAAATAATCTAATACAGTTTGTGTTTCATATAGAAATAGACACAGCAATGATGTAATTTTGGTCAAAATGATATGCATACATGTGCATATTCACACATTTTTTGCTTAATACAAGGCACTTGCTAATACTTTCTATACTGTGTTCATTTCTAAATTATCAGTGTCAAATTATACAGTTATCCCACAACAAAAATCTCCCTGTGTATGCCTTTAAACTGTCCTCTTGGATAAGGTAGGATAAATGATTCTGATGTTTTAAAAAAGCAGAATCATTATGTTGTGTTTTGCCTAAAAACATCTGTATTTCTTCTTCCCACTCTGACACAGAGCATGTTACATCTGCTAAAACATATTGATTTTATGATTCAAATCTTTACATAAATGAAAGACATGAATGATTACCACACAAAAACATCACATGAATGCACAGAAAAGAACCTAATCCCAGAAACTGAGGCTATTATGGCCATCTGAGAGAGGAGATTATTTTATTGTGACATCCAGACTGTTATCAGCTGCTGGTATCTATTTTCTAAGAGTCCCGAGTTTGGAAACTGGGTCAGTCAGGGGTTACAGATTACAACCGAAAGGTTACAAATGTAAGGGTCACACTGAGGGTTTTTTTTTTTTTTTTAAACCCCTCTTTGTAGCTGAAATCATTCTACTCTTAACTGCTGCATTGTTGCTCCCTGAAAACCTCAAGCCACAGTATGTTATCTGTGGATAGACTCTAATCTGTTTTCCTTCATGAGAAGTCTGGACTGAATGTGACCACTATCAGCGTGGTCACCTGATTACTGCAAGGGGACGTATCAGAGTGACATTTTAGAGTCAGCCAGGTTAGTCATACCTGGTGCAGCCTGGTGAGAGTGTGTGTGTGTGTATATATATATATATATATGTGTGTGTGTATATGTATGTGTGTGAGACTGTGTCTTTGTAGCTGTGGAGACCATATCAGACGGGTGCTCGCCTATCTTATCAAGCCAACTGCTCTGAAGGGACTATTGTGTATGCAAGGTGACGAACTGCCTCAGATTCCCAAGACTATAACCAAGTGGCCATTTTTAAAGGTGTGTGTGTCTGTGTGTGTTGTACTCTTTTAGAAGCCTCATATATTAATGTTGAATCATTAAAAGTTTGAAACAATCAGAAAAAATCATTTCTGCAGCAGCAGTACTTCTGTGTTTTTTTAGCATCATGACTTGTCAATCGAAACTGAAGTCACACAGCGAGGCTGACACGTTTTGTGTGTGTGTGTGCATTTTGCTGCAGTCTGTATTTCTGAAGCCTCTGGGCTCATGGTCCCTGGGCTTGACGTGACAGAGAAGAAAAGGCAGTGACAAATACGTGACAGCTCTGACAACACAGGGCTGGGTTGAGCAACTGCGTGTGGAGATATGCAGACAGACAGGTAGACATGGACGCAGACAGGTAGACATGCAGACAGGCGACAGGGCATGAGAGCTGGAGGCCAAGGAAAGGAGGTTACAGCAGCCAAGATCAATAAAGTAACTCTTAATGTTCCTGCAGGGGGTTAGTTAGTTAGTTATATGAACTGCACAGCAATTTTTTTAAATCATCAAAACATAGTTTGCAACTTTTTCATATGCATCATAACTCCTTCTTGTTATACAACAGTGATTCAACAGGTTTCCCTACTTGTTGCTCTTTAGCAGGAAAACTCCTCTGGCATGTAAAGGAAGTGATGGATTTCAAGTTTACAGTTTGTTTGGGATAAACAGAAAAGGATCTGATTGGTCAGTGGAGGCACCGAGGTCGAGAAGACACAGTAAAGATTAAAAAGTGAAAACATTCTGCTTCTACTTTCTCCATGTTTTTGTTTTGTTGACTTGCTGATAGTTTTTCTAGTGCAGGGTCAGAGGCAGGTCAGTAGTTTTTGGAGTGGTCCGGGTCTTGCTGTGTGTGTGTGTGTGTGTGTGTGTGTGTGTGATGCTGCCTGGGCTGATGGCCTGTGCAGAGGTCTTCTTTGAGGCTCTCAGTGTGATCCAGCCGTGTTTAGTCTACCAGTCCTACATGTCACACACCACAGTCATTTGGTCAGGAGCTGTTTCAACAAGGCACTGCTATTCCTGCAGCACGGCCTTGCCAGCCAGGTGAAAAAAAAAGAAGTGCCGGGATTGATTGATTGACTGGGACGAGGCATCGAGGTCCTGCCAATAACACTGCGTGATCTAGAAACTTCCATTCTAACCAGAGAAATGTGTTTTTGCAGCATTTCTCTCATTGACTGTTTTTTAAAATGTGTGTAGACAGGTGAGGAGTAATAATAAACCTTGAATTCAGTTAGAAAAGCCAATTGGATGACATTATTTTAATATCCTTAAATCCTTATGTAATTTTTACTGTATTTTATTTCTATGTTAAAATCCTGAAAGAAGTGGTCTCTTTTTACGATGTTATGAAATTTCAAGAAAGTTCCAAACAAACTAAGCCTGTGATTTACTCTTATTTCTTTAGCTTGTATCCACACTGATGGCAAACACTTCCTGCATTTATCACCGATGGTAAAGAAAAACAAACGCACAATTTCTCCCCACATTTTTTGCCTTTTTAATAAGAAAAGTGAAACAAGAATTGTTTTAATCACATTTAAACCAACAACAACAAAACAATATATTATATCAGCACACTTTCAAAGTTTGAAAAGGAACTTAGCTTAAATAAAAGACATTTCTCTTTGAAACTAAAATATGCTCCACAAAGGACATCATGTGACCTGAAACTTCTGAGTCCTCTGCTGCTTCTCAGAATAATCCTTCAATAGATCATCAATACATTGATCTTTAATAAGATCAGCAGTCATTTGAAGAAAAAGGAACTTACTGGACAGTGAGGGTTACTTGACACCCTTTGACACTGTTACACTCATCCCATTGAGCTGATGCATTGACAGTGTAAGGATGGGGGTGGGGGGGCATTCCTAAGTATTGTTGTAACACACACACACACACAAACACACACTATCAGCCCACCTGACAAGTGGGAGCTCCATAGTGCAAAGTACTGTATGTAAATCCTCCCATAGTGCATCTCTCCTCCCTTCCACTGTTTTAGTAACTGACTAAACTCCCCCATGCACCTCACCAGCTGTCTCTTATTCAAAATGTTACAGTCTGAGGAAAAGCATTTAGTTTTAATGCTCTCATATAGGTAACAACAGGGAATGTTTGGGGCTATTAAACAGAAACACAGCATGCTCTTTTTTTTAAGATTTTTTTTTTTTACCACAGTTACTTTGCCTCTTTCCTTCTGGCTGTAGAAGTTTTTTTTTTTTTTTTTTTTATTTCTGTTTCGTCTGTGCTCCAGTAAGGACGAAAGGACGGCTTTTTTTTGTCTTCATATCAAACACAACTACAAATCTTTATTTTGAAAGAACAAACTTCATGAGCTACATGTACATTGACGGATGTCTGATGTGACAGAAATGACGGAATGTAGTGTGAAATGTTGTAACAAAATTTTTTAACTTTTTTTTTTAAAACTGTCTCCCTCTGCAGTAACACCTGCCTGAAGCAGTAACCTGAAACTTGCCTCCTTCTCTCCGTCTTTGGTTTAAAAAAACAAAAAACAAACTCACATTTGGGTTGTAACTGGTCGACAGAGCGCTATACAAGATATATTAAAATTTATTCCCTTCATAAATAAATGCAAATATCCTTTTCCCCCCACATTAGCTCTATTTACATTTTGTACAAAGCCAATTTTGCCACATGCAGTTTCTCCTGCAACGGGCAAAGACGGGATCTGACATCTGTATTGACTTACACACAGCAGAGTCAAATGTCTTCATCCTTAGTTAAGACCTCTTATCATCCAACTTCACTTTTCTGTCCTCCGTGTAACCAACCCAGTCTCCATGTTCTTTGGTCCCTCAAACACGGCAGCCATTTTAGATGTGAGTCTCTTCCAAGGCCACTGGATGTGAGCCAGAGAGGGAGAGAGAAAGAAAGAGGAAGATAAAGAGAGCTTGGGTGTCCATTTTAGAAAAGGCAGAGAGAAAGAGAAGTCTCCATCTTGGCTCACCACCACAGACAGGCGTGCGTGTGCGGGTGGGTGACTGTCCATATTAGGAGGCGTTGAGCACTGAGCGACTGTACAGAGTTTGGTAATAAGCACCTGAGTCCATGGTGGCTGGCCCGGAGCTGTCATAGATCTGCTTGGCTCCCACAGGAGAGCCACCGGCGTAGCTGTTGTAGGCCATCACCTGGTCCTGGTAGACCTTGAGGTCCATCTTCTGCTCATTGGACATGAGGTTGGTGATGGAGAAGGGGTGGTTGAAGTTGTAGTGGGGGTCCAGGGACTTGAGAGCGTCGCTCTGTAGGTCCATGTGCTGCTGCATGGTGCTGGGCAGGAGGTGGGTGCTACCTGCTAAAGACTGGGAGTGGAGGAGCGGGTTGGAGGAGGAGGTGGCAGAGAGGGACAAGGAAGATGGAGGGATGGAGGAGGAGGTGGAAGAGGAGGGAGGCAGGGAGACAGGCGGGCTGTGCAGGTGTGAGGAGGACAATGGAGGGCAGTCTAGTGGAACCAGGGAGTTTCTGGGATGTGGCTGGTCATCTGAAGAGCCCGGGTGGGAGTTGTCTGAGTGGGCAGAGTCGGCTCCCTCTGATCCTCCTGTGGGGCTGCGATCTTCCACCAGGTGATCTCCACTGTGGCCTCCTTTCCCTGAGCCCACTTCCTGGCTCTTGCTTCCTTTCTTTGCCATCTTGTCCTCAATCTTGAAGCGTTTCTGGCGCCTCAGGTAGCAGCCGTTCTCAAACATGTTGCCTGACTGTGGGTGCAGAGTCCAGTAAGAACCTTTGCCTGGCTTATCTGGTGAGCGAGCCACCTTCACAAAGCAGTCGTTGAAGGAGAGCGAGTGACGGATGGAGTTTTGCCAGCGCTGCTGGTTCTCACGGTAGTAAGGGAACAGGTCCATGATCCACTGATAGATCTCGTTCAGGGTGAGCATCTTGCTGCCACTCTGCTGGATTGCCATGGTGATGAGGGAGATGTATGAGTATGGTGGCTTGGCGTGGGTCAGGGAGCGTCGGTAGGGCTTCGGGGGAATCTCTTTGGGCCCGGCTCGGCTCAGGCTTGCAGTGGAGGGGTATCCCAGTTGGCTCATGGACTGGCCCATGTTCTGGTAGTGGGACAGGGAGCCCAGGGAGCCAGGAGCAGCGGGGCCCAGCTGAGTTAGAGAGCTTGAGCTGAGGGACGGGGCCACGGGGGAGAGAGACATATGGCCGGCCCCAGAGCCCATGGAGGCCAGCGGGGAACTGCTGAGGCTGGAGCTGGGGTACGCCATGTTCATACCTGCAGGGGAGGCGGTGGCCGGGTTCAGGTTGATGTAGCTGTTGATGGTGCCCATGGAGCCCATGGAGCCCAGACCAGAGTTCATAGTGCTGGGAGAGGAATACATCTAGAGGAGGAACAAAACAACATCTGGTTATTCACAAGAAAAACATGAAGAAAATATCAGTTACACACGTTTACCAGTTTAATTAATAAAATATAATTTGAATTTAATTTGTAACCTGTTGACAACAACACGAAGAGCTCTTGTGATTATTTGATTTAATCAATTTTTTTCTCTATCAAATGACTGTGAAGTGTGAAAGGAAGGCAGTTTGACTCTCCGTTTTAAAAAAGTGACTCCTTATCAATGCACAATGAAGCTCTCAGTGCGCGGAGAGAGGACATGGATTTCACACGGCGATGTTAACCTGAAAATGCGTAAAAAGCGCGTCATGGTGCCTCTCAGTTCAGACGGCCTCCTCCACCGCTTCCATGGAAAAAACAAGTTGTTCAGTATTTAATCTAAAGTGGAGGGGTTTTATTATTCCCTGCTCTATCTGTTGTTTGATAAAGATGCATAATTCCGTGTTAAACTGCCCAAATAAACTTTATTTGTGAAATCTCAAAAAGCCTTTGACGTGAGGAAGAATAGAGGTATCTCGTCCCGTTTACTGATGTCTGGTTAAATATTATCAGACGCTTTCTTCTTGGTAATTTCATCAGCTCGGGGTGAGGTGTGAACTGAAGCTGTTGATAGAATTAACTCTAATTCAATTAGAGAGAGAGAAGAAAAAAGGTCGTGTCACATTTACACCTGAATTGTCGCCACACTTGAGCGGCAGCGGAGACACAAAGGGAGGAGGCCTATTGATGCGCAAATCTCCTTTCAAAAAATGTATTTAGTGCGCAATTTAGTGCCTGAATGTTTATAATTAAATCTATATTATATATGAAATAAAACATTTAAAACTGAAGTCCTTGTTTCAGTGGCTTCAGATGACCGGGTGTCGTGAAAAGAACTGTTGTTTAAAGGTGTTTTGTTTTTAATATTATTTCTGTAATAGAATAACTGTTTTTTTTTTTTTTTTTACAGGAGAATATATCTGAAGACTTTTTTGTACTCTTTCTTGTGGTGTTTTAATGTTCCTGTTGAGCTACAAAGTGCGCCATGATATTCAATATTACTCTATTGAAGTTATTTAAATTCTTACGCTACTCCTACATTGTCAGTCCATTCTTAGTGACTTGGGGATTTAATGTCAAGTCTTTATAATATTATTATTTATAATTTATCATAGGACTGGACTACAGTTTTTTTTTCCAGTCCTGCGAAAAACGTAGTTTAAAAAAGTCATTACTTTTTCAATGGAATCCAAGAAGAAACTGAGACATGTCCTGTTGTACAGCACGAATAAATAAAAAACAGTGTTATTTTTCCTTGTGAATGCCTCTTTACCTCACTGCCCTCGCTGTAGAAAGTATTCCACTCTGGTAGATCATGGGTTTCCATCTTCACAGAGCTCAACATCCCCAACACAAATCTCTGGAGGGGAAAGACTTATCTGTGACCGGATTTTTTGGGGGAAAAAATAGAAAAAATCAAAAATAAATATAAAATCCTTCGCAAAGTTCGAAGTTTTCGGGTGGAAAAATCCAAACGTAAAGTTGTCTCCTTTTGCCAAAAAGAGGGAGAAAATATGTGAGAGAAAAAAAATCAAATAGTGATGTGACGCTCTACTCCTGGAACTACTAAAGTCAATATTTCTTATTTGTCAGTCATCCATTGTTTCATAACCTTAATCTTGTTATGGCTCAGCAGATGTTGACTTCTTCTTGGCCCGTTTTCTCCTGTCTACCGGGGGCCTCGGGACGCAGGCGGAGGGTGAAGGTAAAGCGTGCAAATACAGTAGAGAACTCTGGCCGCCCTCCTCTTATACGGTGCCATCGGGTCCCGCCCCGCGCCTGACATTTGAATGCGTGTTAGGATCCAGGAAGGACGAAGGGCCCCTGCAAAAAGGCCGATGTGGCCCCCTGGCGTGCTGTATATTGGCCCGGCGGCTACACTGGGGCCACCCGGACGAAATATTGTCCCACAGTCTCTCGGTGACTGGGCTGAGTGGATTTTTTTTTTTTTCAAATGTAGCAGTGAAGTTCATCAGAGTGGGGTGTTAAGATTATCAAACGGGATCCTGATCAGCAGCCATGAGATATTGTGTTTGTTATAAAGAGTTGGCCAAAAATACAACTATGTGATTCCTTTAAACTCAAAACAACTTGTTCATATTTTTTTTCTTGAATTATGTTTATTTTGGAATTAAAATTGAAATAAGATTGAAAAAGTAAAATGATACCACTTGATCGTCAGAATATTTAATTAGATTTTTTGGGGGGAAAAAAACAAAAAAACATTACTGGAGATTGAAACTGTGGATTTAATTGGGATAGGGAGTCAGTTTTGTGACGTGTGTGTGTGTGTGTGTATGTGTGTGTGTGTGTGTGTGTGTGTGGTGAAGGGCGTGAAAGTTGTTAATTCCCCCGGCTATCACTTCTCTGGGGCTGTGAACCTTTTAACACGTTCTCCCGGGGCTTACTTGTAATAACCGCCAAACTTTTTTTTCAGATCCTGGGTTTTGATAGTCAAATTTTTTTTCCCGATTGTCATGAAAAATTCGACTTTCACAGAAATATTTGACTATCAAAAGAAGAATATCTGATAATCAGAGATGCAGACCCCTGAAGCCCCCACCACCACACAGACAGACCCTAATAACCAGACCCTAGTCATTTAAAACTGACCTTTGCCACATATGAGAATGTCACTGTGATACCAAAACATCAGCTAAAATAAGATCAGTATCAAATCTTAAAGGGATTATTGACCAAGTGTTCGTGCGTTAATTGTGCGTGAAAGAATGTTCTATTAACAATGATCACTTGCACCGAGGCTCTAAATGCTGCAAAAACAACAGTTTAGTCAGTTTCGTCTGGCTCAACTGGATGCTCCTGTGCGCAGTCTTTGCGTAAATTCGGTTAAACGTGAGAGACCCACTTCCCCTTAGAACTTCTTGGGGACGTTTTTTTCTCTCTCCAAAGAGGCATTCGCGGCCCGACTCCACAGAGAAATACAATAAATAATGTAATCCTGGTGTAATGTATAGGGCCGGACTCTTGTGTTGAGGAATACACATCAGGCCTACGGTGCAGACGGAGGCCTGTGAATGTCAATGCCTCTGCCTAATGGCCAGTCAATGGAGATGTAATTGATGCGCAGGCGGGAGGTCGACGGGATTAGACGGTGAGAAAAGGATCCCCGAGGAAATAAGAAATAACAGGAAGGAATATCAGCGCGCAGATGCAGCAAAACATAGTGAGTCAGGTAACAATTTTATGTCTGTGGAAATCCCTTCCAAAATACCAATTTATTAAGATATTAACAAGATCTGTAGCGTCCACCTGCTGGCCTTGTTGCCTTCACGAAAACTGCGTCCCCGGGATACTTGATTTTATTTGTGTTGGTGGTTTGTGTTCTTCTGATAATCAATCACAGGGCGCCCTTTCTTGAGAAATCGTGAGAATTATCAGCCAATCATCATGTTTTCCATCGTGATATTTAAGCTGCAGCTCTGATTGAAAATACATATATATTGTAAATCAGACTCTCCACAGGCCATCACCTGTAAAGTCTCGGCGATTATCGCCTGTTTGCAAAAGGCTGTCAAATCGATTAACACGTGGAATGAGCTAACACCTCAGTGTCTGTAATGATGTAATTAAGCCTGAGAGAGATGAGCTTTTTTTTTTTTCATCTGGACGGTGATGTAGTTGTAGATAAAAAGGCTGGTAAACTCTGACCTCCAGCCTCTGCTCATATTCAGAAAAGTTAAATCTCTACAGAGGGAACAAGCTAGTTTGGTGCATGTATACGATTTTAAAACCAGGAGAAGGTATATACAGTTATTTTTGTGGTCCAGGGAATGAGCAGGTTCTATGAACCCTGCATCTCATCTAGTACCATTTTATTCAAGAGTTTATAGCTGAATGTCTTTATCCGCTCCTTCATCAGCAACAAATGAAAGAGGATGGATAAAATAAAACGGGTTTCCAATAAGAAATGGACATTTTTGGCTGGAGGATATCAGGTATAAATGCTTGCTGAGGGGTGCGCTTTTGTATTTTGGCCACGACACATCAAGCTTCAACCTCGCTTCTTAATACGCATCTTTGATTGGTGAAATGCTCCTTTAAGGTCCCCCCTTTACTCCCCCAACTTACTTTAGCCATATCCTCTCTCTGCGGGCCGTTTTTCATCCCAATAGGCCTTGTATCGTCCATTAACACCTCTATAATTGGTTTAACAATAGCTGTAACGAGCTGACACTAATGGAGGAAACGACAGATCGGCCTACAAGGAGCGCGACGACCGGACGGTGGGGAGGAAGAATAATGAAACGCCCCCGCCATTATCGTCATCTTCTTCTTCACAATTAAATGAGCAGCTTCATCATAAAGAGTTTGTCATTTGATACAACTTGGTTCCAAGCTTCCTGCACATAAAACAAGATTGAATTATGGAGTTGGTTTGAGGCTGATTAGTTTCACATTTCAGATCTATTTCGAAAATGGAACCAAGGTGAAATAAAATTGCAACTATTGACTTGTCAGATAATAGTCAGAACCTACTTGGCTGAACTGATATATATGGAAAAAAATCACTTGCTGTAACTGTGTTTAAGACCTTTAAGTTCCTTTTGTTTCAATGTTATTTTAAGAGCACCCAAGACTTGTTGGCTCTACAAACCACATCCTTTATCTAATGAAAGATGACAGAATTAACGACCTGTCCAGAAGCTTCTGCGACTTCAGGCAGACGTAGGTTAAGAGTGTAAGAGCGCCATCATGTGGCCACTACAAAACAGAAAAGAGTTGATACACCTGCACCATCTGCATTTCTCTTTTAAGGAATGTTTGCTTGGTTCCTCAAACTTTAGACGATTTTTTTTTCTGTAGGCCATTTGGTTCAAAATTATTGAGTGAATAAGCTTAAATGCAAGACATGGATTGATGAGCTTTTCAGTTCTTTTAAACCAGGCTCAATTTGCCCAATGCTAAATGTACATGTTGCAGTCTTACCAAGTCACTGAGCTCAAAGCTGCTGGATCTTGATCAAGACTTGAAGGTTGCTGAGGTCATGACTCCTTATTTCCTAACACAACCCCTGAAAAAAAATCTGATTGTCCATACATGATGGTCTAAATGTAGTGTTAAAGCCAGGGATATAACTCTGGCAGAGAAATACTATATTCTTCTATTTTATTTTTGGTCTAAATAGTCAAATTTAAGAACATTGACTCTAAACACGTCTGCATCTGAAGGACCAACCATATGAGTTTATGCATAACTGCTGAATGTAAACTCCTGATTAAAACCCTGAAATTCTAAGAAACTAAAGCTGAGGATATTCTGTGTCCTCAATCGTAGTCAGAACCTTGAGGAAAAGCTGCTACAGCTAACAGTGAGGCCAACCAATGTGTTGGCATCCCGTAATAAGTTTACAAAATCAACCTTCTATGCATGTTTGATAAATCAATTTAGCTGGATTATGTTAACCTGGATTACTTAAATAACACTTAAATTGTCCTGATTAGTTACATCTGATGAGATTTTCCTCATTTAACATGATTAAATCTCAGTGATAAAACTCAAGAAACAGAGAAACAAGTGTAAGTTTCCATCCCATTTATTCCTGGTTTCTATTTTGTACATGAAGCTGCAATAAAACCGATAGATCTAAAAATAAAACATAAATGAAAAGAAACTCAACATAGAGAGAGAGAAGCAAGGAGAGACCATATCCAAACAATGAATGGCCAGTCGACTTTACAAAGGCTTCAGATAAAAGCAAAAGCCGTCTGATGGCGATTGAAGGGAAACAGATTCAGGTTAATCATTGACTAGACAATAAAAAAGCCATTGCACTCCTACTTCCCCTGAGGTTCCCAGACACACAAACAGACGGTAAACATTTTAAAAAGGCACTTAACAAGGGATTGCATGATGTATCAGTGCATATTAAACTTAAATTCCACTTCTTCAACGACACTTCTCTACAACAGACCTGATCTGTGGGATATATATATATATATAGAAGGCCTATATAAGTATCTGCTGAATACTATAGACTTTTTATATGTAAAATCCCATAAGTACAGTAGACCACATGGGCCTGTAAACTGTAACGGCTTGATGAAGAAAACCGGTTAAGACCTGGCCAAGAAGTATAGCAATATATATATTTTTCCATAAATCATTTACATCCAGAAACATCAAGATTACCTTTGGTTTGTCTGTGCTTCTGTACTGACAAGTACATAGTGCACATAAAGAGAGAATCCACCAAAAAACGAATCAATTTTAACATGCGGGTACGAAACTGAATTGTTCAATTTAGGAACATTAAATCTCTTAATATGTTTATGTAACTATCCACATTAACTCTGAAAATATGTGACAAACAGGATTAGATGTACTGTGTGTATGATCATCTACATTTGTTCCACTGCCTATGAATGGAAAGCAAATTCAACAGACTTGTGTGGTTGTTTAACTCAAGATAATCATTGATGACTTCAAAAACCAAAAATGTACTTTTACAATACTGATTCCATAGAAGTGTCACATAATACAAAGTTGTCTTGTCTCTAGTTTTGGGAGAAACCTGTTCATAAATGATGTTAAACCTACAGTTGCTTTTAGGTGGGTTCTCACTTTAAAAAACAAAAGGTTTAAGAAATGATATGCAATTGTTTTTAATTACATATTCCAAACTGTTGCATATACTACAACTAAGGATTGCACATACATACTATAATAGGTCTATACAGTATACAACATTTAATATTCTAGTATAAAATATAGTCCTAGGTCTATCAATAGATATCTTTTCATATACATTCAGGGTAAAGCGTAGGCTGGGCTGGATCTTATATGAAAGCAACATTTAAATACAGTCAAACACAGAGTCTCTGTGGCTGGTCGATGTTCTGACAGATGAACTGATTCTTCCTACACAGCAAACATTCTCCTTTCTCTGGGTCAAACTCAGCTTCGCTTAAAGCTGGTGAAAAACAAATGCACCGACTTACAGAAAAATGTCACTACTGGTATTCTGTCCACATCTTATGTCGGTTTGCATCGTTAGGTGTTTTAGTGGAGATGTTTTCCATTTGGTTGAAGAAAAAAAAAATCTGATTGTGTGCCCGGACACTGATTCAGTCAAAAAACAATAAAAAAAAACAATAAATCTGTATTTCAAATTTAAGGTACACTTTGTCATCATAACTATCAATTTCATGTCAGTTGTATACATACAAACATTTAATTTAGATCAAGCACTGGCAGAGAAAATGGCATTTTGTCTGAGACAGTTAATTTCTAACTTTTGTCAACTCAGAACAGCCTGTATTGTACTTCTTACAGTCTTGAGCACCTGCTGTGTGCTGTCAGTTAACACTTTGTTCATCAAGGAAAAGATACATAACAACCGTGGCTACTGCATTTCAGTGTTTGTGCCGGAACTTTTGAAACAAGTTTTTGTGCTTTGCTGTGCAAACACAATATTGAGTGTACTGTTACAGTAAACACTTGACCATGGCTACTTTCTGTGACTTTGAGAAGAGTAATATCACACAGTAAACATCCCTGTGTTAAGTCACCTATCAAGCGACCATTAGCAATTATGCTAACTACCTTTGGTAAAGTCAATGCCAATAATAGAACTCTATGCCAATTGTAGATTAATACACCAATTGATACTGCTGCTGGCAATGGTTGCTTCTTTAAGTGCATTTTGAGGATTTTTATGCGACTAGAGCATCTTCCGATTTATTCTAATGGTGTAAGAGTTTGTTTATAGACAAGTAAGACCATCTTTTTGAAAACTGGTGTAGTCTGTGTTGTTTCAGCCTGTTTACTACAGCTGCTAGACAGTAGCTAGCTACAAACGTTAGTGTGGGCGTGATCAGTTGTTTCAACTGGTGCATCTAACATTAACTCTACAAAAGTAGCCATTGTTCAGCTGTTGATTGGTCCTACATATCTGATTCCACCAGTACATCATGATGGCCATTTTAATTTATATGCTCGTACATTTGCAGTCCTGATAAAAGCCGTGGTGTCATTTCACCAAGATCTCTACTGTTGAATTGAGCATTTGACATTACATTGTTTTTCAGAGTTGGTGAGGGTAAGCTCTCAATTCAAAGGATGTACTGGGAAATTTAAAATGATAAATGAAATATGGTTTCATTGCCATTACATGTGAACTGTAGGATTTAGGTTAAAAGTTAGCTAATTCAACCTTTGTTTGAAAATAAAAATAAAAAATAAAAACTTCAGCCAGATACCTGACAAGGTCTGATAGTATTGATAAAACTGGGTGGTGTGAGTAGGTGGAGTTAAGACCTGTGTAATAAAGGTTTTCTGAACTGTGGGTTGCTGTGTTGCCTCTCTTCTGGATCTCTCAGTGGTCCAGTGCAGACATCTCCTTTTGGTATGTGGTACGACTCTGGATTGACAAAAGGCAAACACAAATAAACAGTTTTTAATTACAGAGTGAAATCTTATCATTATCAAACCTGTGTGGTCTAGATTTCGCACACATAGTGGAACATAAATACAGTTACAACACTTGCACGCGTCAAGAGTCTGACTGCTTCTTATTGAGGAGATGGTGTCATCCAACATCTTTGCAGCTGTATAGAACATTTTGTATCCCTCTCCCTCCATCTATTTCACATTTATTGATTTGATCTGATATTCCAATATCCTGAAAAGTCTAGACGGTAAAATGGTGAAATGATAACTCAGTACAAACATTTTGATAACGTAATAACAGAAATCCCTATTCAGGCAAAATTAAAATATTGTACACATTTAACAGTTAAGTATTCACAAACATGCACACTCAGAAACTGTAGCTGTTGTCAGACGCTTAAGTCTGACAAGTGCATGACTTAAAGAAAGAGTAAGATGCTAGATGTCAGACAATGACTGGTCAGATGTCTGTGGACCTGCCTGTTGCTGTGTTGGATCTTGGTTTCCATGGAAATCACCATCACGTCTCTCTCTCTTTCTTGACAGTTACATCTCCACTCCCAGACCCGGCTCCACTGGCAGCTCCACTCCCAGCCCCAGACGTGGCTGCAGCTCCAGCTCCAGCTCCAGGCCCTGACCCGGCTCCAGATGCAGCAGCTGATGCAGGTCCTGCACCTGCTCCAGCAGTTCCCAGTATGGTGGACACCTCTCCCTGCATGAAGGCCCAAGGGGGGCTGTTGGGAGAGTTATCCAACGGACAGCGCCCTCCGCTGGGGCAGTACACCTCCCCATCTCCTTGTCTGCTCTGGATGTACACCCTTGTGCAGGGGAAGCAGAACCTACAATTGATGGAGGTAGAAAAGACAAGTTATTACAACTTTCTGTGAGATATAACTCCATAGGGTGCCAACAAGTGATAGTTACTTCAGCAAAACTAATGATTTGCTCAAGTTACAAATGATATTTTTGTCTATAAATTGTAAAAATAACAAATAACCAGAGCCTTGTGCAAGCTTAAACTGCTTATATGGCTTAACTAAAAGCCCCAAAACAAAGAATTTTATTCATGGAAACATAAATTCACAAACTGTTTCAGGCTATTCACTTTATAATGCAACACCACCTTAACAAGACAAAAAAATGCAATCACACAAACCTATGCCCTTGCACTGATGGACACTGAACAAAGTGTGTGTCTTCCAGCCTCTCATGACACAAGGTGCAGGACAGAGTGTTTCCAGTTGAATGGGTGTTGCTGGTGGACGCTGATCCCAACTCAGAGGCACCACTGTGGGGTAATGCTGCAGCTGTGGTGGCCGCCTCTGCTGATGTGCTGGATCCCAGGGGTTCCCCTCCGGACCTCGCGGCTAGTGGGCGTGGCTGCCTTGCCGGAGATGAGGCAGGTTTAGGGCTGGTCTGGCTCACACCTCCCGCCATGGAGGAGGACGAAGACGGGAGGCCTGTACTTTTACTGGCGCTGCTACCAGCCACAGCAGTGTGAACCTGCGTCTGTGTCTTGGGCTGGTTCTGGGACGAACTGAGCTCTCGCTCCAGCTCCGGAGTGATAAAAGGGGCTATCCCCATTCCTATTCCCAGCTGTCTGCGGCTCATCTCGGCCAGCACCGGGGCAGGGAAGATCATAGGGTTGCTCATGGGGGCTGTCCTGGCGGTCAGACCCGCCGGCATGCCCGCGAGTAGACCATGGGGAATCCCTGCGATACTTTGAGTGACTAGACTAGGAGGGATGGCAGCGCCTAGCATGGGTCTCCGGCTGCCGCTGGGGCTCTGACGGTTCACTTCTTGAGGTGGCTGCCCGTCACGGTGCAGCCCGTTAGGCGGCACGCGGACAGCTGACCCGGTGCTTTCTCCTCTCCCTCCTCTCTCGAAGCGGTCAGTGTGCGGCCTGCCTCCGTCTGCCGCCGCCTCTCCTCTGCCAGATGTGCTGTGTTTATTGGGTGAGGGACCAGGTGACCTGACGTTACCGTCCTGCATCCCGTGAGTTCGTTTCAGCTGTCGGGCGCTCGCTATCAGGAATTCAATCTGATTTGCTCCCTCGTAGTTCACACAGCCACGGCAAACCACCTCGCTGAAGTCCCACACCACAGTCCAGGGCATCTTTGGCAGGTCGCACAGGTAGCACCACTGGCGCCTGGAGGAGGAGGGGGACGACATGGCTGGCCAGGTAGCTAACCTGAGCGGGTTCAACGAGCCAAAGAGCTTGCTAACGTGCTAGCACACGTTAGCTGCTGTAACCTAGTTAGCTTTGACAGGTGCACGCCCTCCCTTTGCTAACGACTTACTTCTTTAACGGAATTCAAACCGCTTCAGAACAATGTTACACATTCTACAGATATAAAATTAGCTTAAACTTCTGGGTTGTTTTCGCTCTTTTTTTTCGTAAGTTAGTTTTGTTTACCCACTTCGGCCTGCTGTTCACTGCTGTCAACGGCTTCTCCGACGGACGCTGAAACGTTACGTAACCTTGCGAGGGGCATTGTGGGTAAACGAGTTTTCTTACCTGATTTTGTCAATACAATCATACCAACTGAGCTTGGCCATGGAACTACAACTGAAATTGGCACGGAAGTGAAGTAATTAAAGGTCAGAGTTCATTTTGTGTCAACACATGTGCGTCTCCCGTAGCCATGCTTTTCGAGGTAGAAAACTTTTAATTTCAGCGAATTGCGGTTAATTTAAAACATAAAAATGCCAAGAGACATATCATCTTCATCAAGTGAGGATGAGGCGGACACTCCTGCTACAAAATCACCAGTAAAGCAAAAAGAACCTGGTAAGTTCACATTCATTGTTTGCACGAAGTTGCTGTTGGTTGGCTGATATGCTAATAGTTATTTCATTTAGACCAGCTTCATAAAAACAGTTCCACTCAGAAATACAGTACAGTCAGTCACTTCACAGTGCAGTGGGCTGTGACTGACTGAGCTCCACTTTATTAAGATTAAAGCCTTTATTTGTACTCTTTCACTTATTTAAACATACATAAATTATGTTATATGCTATTAGTGTAGATAAATTTAAGCACAAATGTCTAACCAGTGTAGTTCCAGATCAGAAAGATACTCTGAATTGTCAAGTCTTGGCTGTTAATCATTCACACTTAGACTAAGAAGGGAAAATGTTAAATCTTACTTGTCATTAGTGTTTCTTATAATAACTATTTGGCACCGTAGAAAATACTTCACAGAGTAACCAAGCAGGGTGATATTGATACTGAACTGAAAGTTAATCCAATGAAGAGCACACGCAACCTTTATTCAGGCATTCTTCCTTTGGGCTGTTGTGTATATTTCTAATGGTCAGTGTTATTTTATTGATGAAACGATGAAGGCATGTTGTTTTGATCCACAGATAAGAAGACTACCAGGTACCAGTGTCCTGCTGACTTTGTGTCTTTGTGCCATAAGCCCTGCCGCAGCACACTAACAGAGAGTCTGAAGAATAACAAGAAAGAGTTATGGCTCATTAAAGCTCCTGCCAGCTTTAATCCAGAATGGTGAGTGCAGTCTTCACCCTGTCATTTGAGTCATAGTCTCTGGCTCTCATGCACTGTTAGGTTTTTCTTAACAGGCAGTTTATATATATATATTATATATATATTTATATATTTGCTGGTCATTTAATTTAAAGATTTTCATACATTCCAATTGTATGAAAGCAAGCTGCTTAATGAATCTGTTTTTATGTCATTGCAAAGATTCAAAATAAATCATACAGAAAAAAATCACAACTTAGTGGATCGCTGCTTTTAATAGAAGTGCAGGTGGATAAGAGCCATTAATTCAGTAAAGTGACTCAATACTGTTAGTTACACAGCAGTGTTTTGAGTGAACATCAAGCAAAGACACATTTTATTGCATGTGAATTTAAGTTTTTCATTTGTAAACTTGAATTAATGAGTAGTAAAATAATTGCTTATAAAGATTGCTGCTTAAGTTTTAACCTTAATCAGTTACATGGTTTCACAATCTCTGCTGCAATTTATGTGGCAGCATAAGATGGACTCAACACATGAAGTAACTGCCAGTGGGACAGTATGTGTCTGTTGGGGCCAGCAGGTGGAGCTGGAGATGGGTTCCATGCTGAGGCTTCAGAAAGCCTCCTCAAACTCAACAGCAGCCTGAGAAAATTATGTAGTTTGGTTAAATTTCTGAAGTTGAGTAAACTTTTCCCACTTGGTTTGAACGGTACCTAACCATGCATTTGCTCCCTCCATCCAGTTTCAGTGGCATCAAGGTACCTCTCTCAGGTCTCCAGACCCTGAAGGTTCCCACTGCTGCAGGTGGAGCAAAGACGGGGAGTGGCCAGCAGATCTACAGCATCCTGGCATCCTCCCACGGTACCTCAGAGCTACACTTGCTCACCAGCAACAAGCGGTCGTCAGACAGCGTTGCATTTGGCCCTGCTTTTTCAGGCCTGATAAATGTGTGTGAGAACTATGGAGACAGCAGTGCTAACCAGGCCCCTCAGGTCATCCCCGCTGCACCACCGCCCTCCATACCGCCGGGGCTGAAACAGCGATTCCACCCCTTCGGCAGCAAGACGCCCACACTGACCTATGTGGCAGAGAGCGAGGTGGACGGAGCCGCCTTCGGGCCCTCGTCTACAACCCTCCGTCCCCTGGTAGTCAAACGATTTATAGAAGAAACAGGGCACGAGGAAGAGGAGGAGGGGAGGAAAAAGAAGAAGAAAAAGAAAGAAAAGCGGATAAAGACAGAGAGAGAAGAGGTGGAGGAGGTGATGAGAGTGAAGCAAGAACCTGTAGCTGAACTGCAGGAAGAAGTGATGATGGATCTCCCCCTCCAGGAGGGTGATATTTTGGAGGAGAAGAGGAAAAAGAAGAAGAAAAAGAAGGACAAGGAGCGAGAGGAGGTAGAGGAGGGAGTGGAGCCCAGTGTGAGGGTGAAAGTGGAAGGCGTAACAGTGAAATGTGAACCAATAGACTCTTCATATTGTGATGTAGTGGAAGGTTCAGGGAAGAAGAAGAAAAAGAAGAAGAAAAGCAAAACTGATGATGACTAGTCTGTTATGACTTTGTTGTTTGGTGTTTAGTTTACTTTAGTTTGTTTATTGACTTTATGAACTTGCCAGGAAGCCAGCTTACTACTAATTTGCTCCATCTCATTGATAGATTGCATAAGGCAAGACTTGTTTTGGCAGGACATTGTATTTTGAAAAAGAGAACACATCCTGAATCAATTGAATAGTGACAGAAATTATAAAGTGGATTCATACCAGCATCTTTAAGGCCAATGTTCCTATCATTTTGAGCTCAGAAAGTGACAGTTTTACACACTAAGAATGTGTGTAGCCGCAGGCATCTATGAGTACATGGGTAATAAGAGTGTACATAGGGGGAATTTCTGCGTTTTCTGCCAGTGTCTGTCAAGTTGTGGCAGATTTTATGGGATTATGTTTGCACTGTGTTCCTGTATTTATGTACATATTTACATAACTGGGCTAGTAACATTGCTGCTTTGGCAGCAGGTTCAGAAAACCAGAGCCGATGTAAAGACAGAATAATGGCTCAGTGTCATGTAAGGTTGATAGTTGTTAGGAACTGAGTCACATGTATTGGTGAAATTATATGTATTTGGGAAAACACATGTCCAAGAATGATTAAATGAAATAAAAGTGAAAAAACGTGTTTTTATCCTTTTGCAAGTGTTCAAGTACAGCACAGCATTTTCCTCTCATGCCTTGTTAGTGCAATGACTTCATTCAGAAGGAATGAAACTTGAACTCGTGTTGTAACTGTAAGACTGTGGCTTTTATATTGCACAACAAGAAAGTGCCCAATTTACAGATATGTAATTTTCTAATAATATGAAAAGAAAAATCTGAAGAAGGAAATACAAAGTTTGTATTGGATAAACTAGAGTATTCTACACTATAATATGTAAGTTTGCAAAATAATTTATGAATGAACAACAATAGTATATTTTGCAATACACTGTAGACAAGGCTGTGTACTTATGCTACTGCTTGTCTCAAAAAGTAATATAATATAAAATTTGTCATGACTACAGACTATGTACTGGCACACAAGTGGCTTTTTAGTGCATTGTTCATATTATTTATTTCTGATGCAATGATTTTTGATCATTGAGCACAGCTGTAGAAAATGTTGAAGAAAATCTGAAGAAGTCTTTGCACATTAAATGTGCAAATGTACAAAGATTTCTTCCATTAAATGGACCTTCCGTCAAATGGGTCCATTGCAAAGTGTCATGATGATCTTTATGGTCTTTTCATTGGCTTTTTCCCCTCTGCCATGACTCAAACTATGCAGGAAAGCCTTCATGGCTGTAAATGCTAAAAGTCATATTTAAATAATACTGCATGTCTGCACAAAATATTGGCATCAAAACCCTATATTGGTGGATCCCAAGTCAATAAATCTGCATTTCCACGGCCAGTAGAAATTCTTTTTGATTAAATGCAACAGAGAAATAAGTAGATCTGACAGGGAGATGGCGCCACAGTCCAGCCTGTTTGCTGCGTGGACCAGCAGTCTGCAGCCTCTGTACAACCTCTGAGCTCATTATCTACATGCTACCATTTCTTTTCACAAATTTAACACAGATCTGCTGCTGCTGTCCAAACGCACAAAGAAAGGATTTAAAATTTTTCCGTTGTGCGATGGCAGTGAATCATCAGCTCTCAGTGACACTCAGGTGAAAAATCTCAGTCCAGGCTCTGCATCCTCTCCTCCTCCCTCCCCTCGCTGCTCCCCTCTCCCTGCTCTGCACTGGAGTATGGTCCTGTTTCTTAATGAGCTCAGGCACCTCTGGCGCTATCACACTCTCACCATCTGTAATAACCCTCTGCACATGCTGCAAGGCTTTATTGATCCAGCCTCACTTGTGCATTCACATTTTTACAACCTTTACTCCTTCCAAGAGGTCAACCGGACCCACAATGATCAAACCCACGTTAGAGTTTAAAAAAAAAAATCCTTAACATACCAAAGAGAATTTTTAAAATAGTTTTTCTACTCACTGATTTTGACTTGGCTTACCATCATGATGTCTAGTTTTTTTTTGGTTTAGCAGGCAGCCATTAAAGCCACAGATGTCAGATGTTGGATCAAGCGTTTCCCCGTGAGTCACATCTAATGCCAGATTTCTGTGTATCCTCACAGGTATGTTGAATGTGTGAGTGAGCGTCTGTGCTTTAGAGCCAGAGTCTGCAGGCTTGAGTGCATGGGTGCATATGCTTGTGTAACTGAAAGAGTGTGTGTGTGCAGCTGTCTGAGCTTAAAGTCAGTGAAGTGAAAAATGATTTTTACTCTGTTGACTAAACCTCCTTAACATACTTCCTTATATCACAAATTCATTTTTATTTTCTTGTATTTTTAAAATGACATTTCCTTCTTTCACATATTTTGACATTAATCTTGGTTGCAGAAAATCCTAATTAAGGGAAAAGGGTGGAACTGAGATACAACAAGCAACTGCCAGCTACCATGGCTGACTCTAGTAGCACCTTTGACACCTGTCAGTCAAGCCAGTACTACTCAAAATGTGACAAATGACCTGCGAAATGGCATGTTGATTCTTATCATTTTTACCCGTTATACACTTCTTCCACATGCAGAATTTTGATTTGGAGCTCAGCCACTAGCAGCCATCAGAGGAACTGCAGCCACAAGGTGTGTTCAGACTGACTGCAGAGCTTACTTTCAGCTTGTGTTACTTGTATGAATTTCACCTCTGAAGTAGTTTTGCAGACTGTACAGACATTAGCTGTAGCTAGTAAGTAGAATGCTTTAAATTAGCAAATTTGAAAATACATACTGTGCGTGTCATAAAGACATGCAGTGCAAACACAAGAAAAGTATGTGGAATGTGTCTGTGGTGTGTTGACAGCTCAGCCTTTTGACTGAGTCACCAAGAATTTCTCCAGATGCCTCTCCCTTTTCCTGTCTTTGTTTCTATACGTTAAGTGAATTGGAGCCATATATTCTCACAATAAGATGCATCTTTGCTTTAATTTGCCCCACACAGAGTGAATCTTGAATCTTAACATTGACTTGAATGTAATCACACTTTCTTTAAAATGTATTTTAAGACCTCTACTGACAGCCAGTCAACATTGCAGCACTAACAAAACTTCCAACACAGCCATGGTGCTGGATCTGAGCTAAATTCTACATGCTCAGTTTCACAATAGACATGATTAAATTAACCAAACAGATTCAACACAGCTGAGCTGGTTTGCCAGGTCTGTAGCAGAATAACATTTTGTTATGCAGTTTCTGTCATATTCTGAAGCTTTCATTGCAGTTGCATCAGTAAAAATCTGATTGTGTGTGTGTGTTTGCAGCAGTGTGGTCAAGACAGTGTGTCAGATTCTCATTTCATTTCTGTCACATTTAGTGTTCACTGTTAAGACACACAGCAGGTCTGTTCATTCAGATTTTCTTACACAAATGTAGGTTTAAAAAGAGACTTTTACCCCACTTTAGGTCCTTGTGAGCCTGCCTGACCAGTCTGAAAAAAAAAAAAAGCGATGAATTAGATGCCGAGAGCAGTGGTAGAGGAATAAGGAGACATTTAATCATATCAGCCTGATTATGTAAGGTGAATCACTATGGCTCTTTCCCAAACCCTTCCCCTCCCCTCCAGCACTTCACTGCAGAGTGTTACTTCACATGAAGTAACACCTGCAGCTGTGTATGATGCTTGGTCTGTAGGTGGAGAGTGTAAACAAACAGGTAAACTCTCTCTCTGAATGGGGACCAGACATCACTGGGGATGCCAGGAGACACTTTTCTCACCCAGCTGTTGTGTGTGTGTGTGTGTGTGTGTGTGTGTTGTATTATGTGCTGTTTCCTCACGAAAACATAACATCCTCAAAACTGCAACTGCATGCTATAAAGTAAATTATGTGTTCTCTCTTTCAGTTTGATAAATGCATATATTCTGGATGAAGTTACTTTGGGGGCAAAGTGATAAATGTATTTACCCTTTTTGATCTGGCCCCGTTCACCTCATCCAGATTTTAGTAAGACTTCAACTTTGACCTGTCTGATCAATGAGTGTGGGATTAACCTCTTGGTCTGGAAGTAATGACTGTTGCCTCATCAATTAACCTGCATGTCTTTGGACTGTGGCAGGAAGCTGGGGTACCTAGAGACAACCCACAAAGACACAGGAAGAACAAACCTGGAACCTTGTTGCTGTGAGGCCACGGGATAGGACGAGTGATAAGTGGTTGGAATTCAGTAAGACTGAACCTATTAAAACATCCTGTGTTGTTCACCTGCTTTTGATTTTTTACACAGAGCTGTCAGTTTTGCTCCTTTGAGATCAGTAGTTTTATCTATGCACTCATAAAACCTGATATTAATCTTAAGCAACACTAACGTTTCAGCAAACATCAAACATGTTTGTGACCCTATAAAATGAAATATATGTCTTCATGAATCATTAAGTGAATTGTTAAATGCTCCATTCTCTCCCTGTTGGTGCTATAATGGCATCATTATTCTGGATGCATCCTCTGTGGAGAAGCACGACACAGAACAATAATTTAGTACCACAGGTGCAGTCAAGATGTTTCTCTCAGGGGAGGTTTATGACTGATCCAATGCTCTGATCATTGTGCAACTACAAAAATACTTTGGACAGTTTAGGTCTCATGTTAGACAAAGAAAACCATAAACATTTTTAATCTATTTTTACTCAAAAACACTCAACATTTTAGTCTTTTGTTTGACCATCAGAAGATTAGTTCACAAAATTGTTGTGACTTAGAATTTTTGTCGTTCAGTTTAGTTTTGACCAAGAATGAACATTTCAGTCAAACTTCAGCTTTATCTTTGAACTGGATCCAAATGTCAACTCCTTTTGTTGCCATTAAGTTCTTTTCCCATCACTGCATGTTGTCCAAGCTCCTACTTCCATAGCATTAAGCCATATTCACATTACAAAGGTAAACCAAAGGTCTTGGCCTTCATGTTGGTTAGCGCTGTACTTATCCCTATGAAACATCCTGGTGCTGTACAAAATGGCTTTACTACGTTTCAGAGACTCAGACAGTGTTTTCCTAGCAAAACTTCGGTACCTGCATCTGCCAGCTGATAATTTGCCTAGCAAGAGGGTTTGTCTGTGTTTGGTAATTTGTTATTGTACAGTTTGAGAAATTCCAAAACAGTAGTTGGCTAATTTGTTTTTTGTGTGCTCAAATTGTGGTCAGCAGTGACTGGCTGAATGTCTGGCACTCCCCCACTCTGGTTGGGGCGTTCATGGGTACACTACTGGGAAGATGATTTGGGCATGCAGGAAGAAAAATGTGCACTGCGGCTATTCAAAAAGCACATTTGGATTATGTGACTGTTTGAAAATCATTTAATATAAATGTGTTTTGTTTTTGTTGATGAAAATATAGAGAGATTTTGTCAGATTTTTCTTTTCTTTTTTTATTTGATTTGTTAATTGAGACATTAGGAGAGGGAACAGGGAAAGAACAGTAGTGGAGGCTCTGGATGTAGTTTCCTGGTGGGATTCAGCCCCAGACCTGGTCAGCCAAACTGTATCTTAGCAACCCCCCAACTGAGTGTGTTAGTCCCCTGAATGCAGCACTATCACCACTCAGCATAGCAGCTCATAGGTCAAGAGGTCAGATCTCAGCTCCGGCAGTAGGGCAGGTTCATGTTTGAAGAGCACAGAGTGGCATTTGACTGAAGGAGCTGCAGCTGTGAGGACGATGTGGACCAGCCAAGGTTTAATGGAGACATAGGGCTCAGTATTTTTATTGTAAAACTATGAATTAGTCCTTATGTTTAATTACAAATAGCAGTAATACTATATTCTGTGTAAAAATCTGATCAGACTTTTGTTGTGACTGACCAAAGAAACTGCAGTGATCATTGTGTTCTTGCAGCAGGAAGCACAACAACTTTTGGGTGCAGGAGGAGACAAAATCTGAGTTAAAAAAAAGTTCCTTTTAAAGAATATTTTGGGTGAAAATCTGTTTAAAAAAAACAAAACAGGGAGCTACTAGCATCATAAAAACTGACTTGCACTTGCTTCTTCAGGTAACAAATTCTGTGGGACTTTCAGCTCTTAACAGTCGGGAACAATATTTCACCAGAACTTGGGTCATCACCTCAATCTGTACTCGTCAGTTATCAGCGTGAAGGTCACAGGGGTCAAATGTGAGCTGAGGCAGTGAGGCATCCTCAGTTCCTGTTAGTCACTGTTACCTCCATCTACAGACAGTAATCTTACACCTGCCCGTGTCTCCACTGTAATGCATTATACCATGCAAAGGAAATAGAATGATGCAATATGCCACTCTGTGTAATCCTGTGTGTTAGCTTCTTGCTGTCTGGGTTCGGTGCAGGTTCTGTGTGTGTGTGTGTGTGTGTGTGTATGTTGCAGGGTGTTAGGCTGCGGTGCTATCTGCTGAGGAGGAGGAGGAGGAGGATGAATAATAAATGCGGTCTGAAGTTTGGATCCAACGTGTTCAGACTACTGAGCAGAGCAGAGGCCTTTCCATGGCCCAGCCGAGCCGATGCCAATGATAAGATTTGGGGGGTGGGGTGGAGAGTGTGGGGGTTAGCATTGGGGGGGAGGGGTTTGTGGGGAGGGAGGTGTTGTGGGGGTAATGAATTAGAGAACGAATTCTCGCTTGCCCTCCCTTCCCTCTGCAATGATCTCTCTCTCCCTCTCTCTTTCTGTCTCACTCTCTTCCCTCTCTTGCTTTCTTTTTCAACCAGCGCGCCTTGCTCCAGCCAGCCTGCGGCAATGTGAGCGTTGCCATGGTAACGTGGACCTGCCAAGGACTACGGCGATGGGGGGGGGGGGAGCAGCTCATCAATGTCTTAGAGTCCCCCTTCCCTCCCCCACCCAAATATGCGCACACACACACACACACACACACACTCTTCAGGCATGCTGTTGAAAGAACAAACATCACAAAGGGCTCGAGCCTCAATTCTGCCGCAGAGAAACTGAAACTGCTGTAGCTCCTCAGTTTCCTCCTCTGCTTGTTCTTTTCCATTTTATTTTGCTTCTCTTTAGTAACAACAGTACAAACACCTCAACAGTGTCTGTTTTTCCCAGCGCTAATGGGAAAACCAAATAAACAAACAAACAGATAAATTCCCTCCAATCTCTAACAGTCTCCTCCGTACACTTCTTCTACTGAGCCAGAGGCTTCTTTGGAGGAAAGAAATGTGTGTCTGTTTTTTTTCCTCTGTAATTATAGTTTTAGAAAGATTTGTTTATGGTTTGGAAAAACTGAATCAATTAAAAATCTATTAATCTATCTCTCCTGCTCTCATTCCATATGTTCTTCATTCCTTTACATGATCTGGCTTTCTCTGCCTCTTCCCTCTTCCCTAATAAGATAATTGGATTCTAAGAAAATACAGAGACCATACTAATACCATAAGACTATCCACTGCTTTTTACGGTATGCGTGTGTGTGTGTGTGTGTGTGTAGCCCTGGCTCATTTCCAGCTCCAGCCCTCTAATAAGCCCCTCTGCTGTAACTGAAAGTGTGACATGGATCAATAACTGGATATATGAAGCTCTTCTGAACAAACTGACATGGAAATAGTCATTCTTTTCTTTTCCTCTATTTTCTTGCAGACAATTGAGGGAGTAGAAGTGCAGTTGTTTGTGTGGTGTTACTGAGCAAGTGTGTGTGTGTGTGTGTGTGACATTGCAGTGTAGATTTGAAAGGCTGCGGCAGCCGTCAACAGACAACGACAATCCTTACCGCACCAGCAACTTGATTGCATACTAATGTTTTGGTATGACGCATCACTCTCCCCTCTTCCTCCCTCCTAATCAGCCTCCCTCCCTGTTTCCAAAAACCTCCCTTTTCCTATATCTCCCCTCTCTCCCTCCCTCCCCCTCTTCTGTATTTTCATATCTCTCTCTCTTTCGTTCTTTCTTCCTACCCTCCCTCCCACCTTGCTCTTCACATTGTGTGGCAGTGATATGGCACCAAGCTGCTGCTCATACAACCCACCCACCACCTCTGCAATGACAAACAGAAATTCAACCACATGGGAAAGAAAGAAAGAAAAAGAAGCCAATATACAGGTGGTGAACACAGCAGCAATGTGAATTTTACAGGCAGGTCTTAACTGTTACATTATTAAGAACTAGTGCTGTAACTAATGACTATTCAATCAACTGTTGAGTCTAAAAAATGTCAGAAAATAGTGACAAAAGCTCATCCTGCGCTCCCAAATCAAGGTGACATCTTTAAACTTATTGTTTTCAGACCGCTCTGTGGTTTTCAACAGTTCAAGACCACACATCCTCTGGCTTAAACAACTCAACAGATCATTCACCTGTTCATCAGCAAGACCACACCGTTAATCAAGTGTCTTCTACAATGAAAATGACAGATTATTCATAAAAGCGTTTTCTGATGGTTAAAGTTTTGTTTAGTGTAGGCAAATAAACATACAGCTAGACCTTTACTAACATTTTTTTTGGCCACTTGGGGGCAGCAGAGACGAGCTTTGAACAAAGCATACTTAATATAGTGTACCTATTGCCTATTTACACATCCAGCAATTAGTTAGCAATCTTAACGTCAATTTGAGTCATGTGTCTTGCCTCCTGACAATTAAATTCCAATATACATTCAGTTTTTAGCTCTAAGAAAAAACTCTCTCACTCTGTAAAGCTGATAAATGCTCCTCTATGTTACCCAGCTTATCTTTAACTTTGTTTGGGAGCGTACAGTTGGTTTTTAGAGGTTTATTCACTTTTTCATCCTTGTCTAGAAAAGACAGCAATGTGACCGACAGGAGTCAACCAGGGCTGGAAATCCAAAACAGTGAGCCGAGATACGCTCAAATGCTGTGTGGACCTGAGGTGATAATTCACTCACCTCGGCCATTGTTGATATAAAAAAATACTGATTATAGCTGCTTTCAGCAAACCAATATTGACTAATTTTATGGGAGACAAGTTCCACTGTAGATTTTTTTTTACAGCTTTATATCAACTTTATGTTGCTTTCACCTTTGATCTGAGAGATGACAGTTACCATTTGTCAGGAAAATGGAAGCCTGGACCAGTTCAAGTGTTTGAACAAACAACTGATGCTGGTGTTTTTCCATGTCTTTTCATTTTTTGTCCATAGATATTTACAATATCCTACTATAGAATAGATGAAAGCCGAAACAGGTGAATGTTTGGCAGCTTTACTTTACTTAAATGCTTAATCAGTAATTAAACCGGTGCTGACCAATAAATTGACTAATCATCATAGCATAATACATAGCATAAGGAATCTGTGCTTGTGCTGTTAAATTCAGGTGAAAACTCTCTGACTGTGCACTTGTTAAATCTTCTGTAGTTATGAAAGAAAGAGGGGAGGAGACAGGTGAGAGATGGATTGTTAAGCCTTAAGGGAAGTAAGACATTTGCTACTCCATATAGGGAAATTGGAGATAATGTTTTGGCGCTCAGTGAGTGTCGAACGTTTGCTTTTCTGAGGCAGAGATTAGTTATTGTCGATTTTAGGATTTCCGGCTCCAGTGCTCTTTCTTTCTGCCTTTTTGCTGCAACAAAATCTTTAAAGGAACAAGCTGGATAAAAGGAAAACATGATCTTTTTAGCGAATTATTTGGCCACACAAACATCTCTGCCTTTCGCAGTCTTTAAGCCTAAAGTCATCCTCTTCCTTTTTGCCAGACGTGAGAGTAGTTCTCTTTGCCTGAATCATTTCAGACCACTGACAGACAGCAAGTCAAATGTTAGAACGGAGAACGCTGTGCGAGACAGTGTGATAGGCTGCACGGAGAATCTGTTGCTAGGCTCACTGTGAACAGACCAGTCAAGTCTGACATATGTTTTCAAAGCAGCCCTCTTAGCAGCTTGCAGCAGTTGCCATGGAAACCCCAATGCCATTTCCCCCCATTGTTTGGACCGCTCGATATCCCGAAAGCTTTTTCAGAGTCCTGGTTTATTAAAGCCTGGAAGACCGACAGTGAGAGCTGGTTTTGTGCAGTTTGTTGCTGTGTGCATATATTCAACATATATGTGTGTACATTTTTGCAAGAATATAAGTGTAACTCTGTATGTGTGTAAATGCAGGATGTTGCAGTAAGTATCTGGATCTGTATGTGTACACATTCTGAAGGATGTCTGTGTGTGTGTGTGTGTGTCCGTGTGTGTGTGCCAGTGACTGTGAGCAGGGTCAGGCTCAGTCAGAGGTGGTGACAAAGGAAGACGTCCTTCACTTGACCTTCACAGCAGATGCAGACATGGACATGGAGTCTGTGCTGCTCTGTCACAGCTGAGGTGTAACCAGTGTAGCATTTATGAAAAACAAAGAGATTAAATTTAAAAAATGAGAAAGATAAAGAAAAATCTTCTAGTTTTTATTAGGCTATGTAAGTGTTTTTTTAAAATCATTATTATTATAGGCATATACTTTTAATCCTTAAATCTTCTTCTGAGTCATCACCTGATACCATAAGAGCCCATTTTCCCTTGTGATTTGACACATTTAAATTTCTAACATGTAACATTCTTCCACGTCTGAACCACTGATGTTTTACTGTTACATGCTGTTCAGCATTTAAATTTCAATGTGGTTAATATATTAAATATCTTGGCCATAGTGCTGAGCTTCATTCATCATATAAAGTTATGATAAAATACCCCAAATTAATGCTAGCATGTGAGTAGTTTTGTAATGTTGACCATCACACCATTCTTGCCACTATGCTGCTGTTTATACAAGCCAAATTTAATTTTAACATGTAATATGAGATATCCAAGGATAATGACACACTGGTAGTGAGGTGAGAGTATTTTTGGTAATGCTCAGGTCCTTCATTTCCAAATAATTTTCCTTAAAATTAGGAGTTACCTGGAAAGAATTCTGTCATTTGGTACAAATTATAAGGAAAATAGGAATTTCCTGAAAAGAAACCCTACATTTAAACGTATTAATCACTATCATATTTATCATCATCAAATCATTACTCTCCTTATATGTTGATCTGCTGCCCATAGACAAAATTAAGCATCTCTACATGTATAGCTGATCTGCTGTGCTGTGACGAAAAGACAATAGGTTACATTAGCAGTAGATGGGAAATAATTAACTGGAACTGAATCAAACAGAATTACAAAGATGTTTCTTGGAAAATTTTAAGGGATTTCTCAGATAATTATGGACCTGTAAAATACAGTGTTACCACCTTTTTTGGACTCATTGCAAACATTTTTGTTGATGTGCTTTAGAAAAGTTTCATTTGAATATTTAAATTAGACAACAAATCTTCACATTTAAGCTGCAGATTAAACTGTCTCAAGTCAGTGACTGAAGTTATTTTGTCTATCTCTTATCTATCTGTACTGACATTTTTTAATATTGTGAGGTATAGTGATATAGTAAACAGTTGAATCTCATCGTAATCAATAGACAACACATTCTCTGGCACCAAATAACACTGTAGTAAAAGCACTGCTTCTTCATATTGAACTACACAATAGTATATATTTTGTAAACCATCCATCCATTCATTTTTGGCTGCTTATATGAGAGCAGGTCACACTTCGCCACAGTCCACTTGCTTGCAAGCATAACATCTGTACTCCTCACCCTATCTCCAAGGTTGAGGCCATTTCAGTCAAGCACATGACCATAGGTGAGGATTAGAACACAGCTTGACCATTAAATGGAGAGTTTCATCTTTATTCTCTACTACCTCTCTGCCACAACAGACACATCTATGCTGATGTTGCAACAAACTCAATGCTTCATCCAACCCTGACTTGTCAACTCAATATACTTGAGCCTCTTCACTCACATCAGAGATGAAATCCAGAGGCCATCATATCGGACACTGCAGCTGAGGGATGCATCTGTGGGAATTATGTCCATACTGGACAATTCTGCACTTCACAACTTATATTAAATGCCTGTGTTCATTGCCACAGCTGGCAAGTCCTTGTCTCCTGTCACAGACTTGCAGTTAATGTCTACATTTTTTTCAACTTTATCAATCTTTCCCTAAAATTGACCAAACAGTTGTTGTCATGCAGACATTGCATAAAAAGTGACAATTTTTGAAGGTTTAACACTTAAAAAATGTTGGCATTGAACCTAATTCAGGGTTATGCAAAATCATGCAATAGTGACATTATTGTATGGTGACTGGTTTGGAATCGGTGACAAGGCAAAACCTTGGCAGAGCCCTAAACCCACTGAAACCCAAGGATGTGTGTTTGTATTAAGTGTATGAAAAACAAACTTTGGCAGACAACAATAAAAATTCCCCTTTCCCAGTGGCTCACCCGACAGTAAATACACCATGTGTTTCCATTTCCGGGCATCTCCTCTCTCGTGTTCCGGTGACTTACAGGGCCACCTTCCCTGAGTTTCTTGTGTGTGTCAGCTCTCATTTAGACTTCAGGTCAGAGTTCAGTTGCTGGATGAGAGACGAATTGGCCGACGGAGGAGGGCTGTCGCTCACCCTGAAGTCCTGCTGGGCAGCCATCTGCCTGCGGGTTGAGGCAGATGAGTCCCTCTGCCCAGAGTCCTCGAGACTGGGGGTTTGGAAAACTAGGATTGTTCATTGGAAACTGTTATGGCAGGCAGCGTGGATTAATAACACTTTCACCTCCTTAATGAGAGAAACTTTAACTCACACAAGCTTTTTAGAAGTTAAACTGTATAGAATCCAAAAAATACATTTCTCCATACAGTTTTTAAAATATTAATGAGGCACTAAAACATAATTCCTGTCCATCAGTGGCTCTCCTATTGTGGAAACGAGATGCAAGTCCACTGGGAGAGAGAAATTATTTCTGCCTTAGGTTTTTGGTCTTTTGATTCATCCTATGTTACTTAGCACCCTCCATTATGTTTTGATTAAATATTCATGAGGACAAACTTTGATCCTTAATTAGTCCATTACAGTTCCATTATAGGTAAACACTTGTTTACTTTCATTAGAGTCAACCAATCAATATTTTTGTGTTAACAATGGATGTAATGACAGTGTGTATGCGAAAGGTGCTGTAAGGCTGCAGTGCAACATCCAAACACAGTCATCATCACATTAGACATAATGAGTTCGAACATAATGTCAAATTATTGTGCTGTAGAACTGTCATAGTATAGCGGTGATTGTTGACTAGAATAGTACTTGATAGCTCTTTTTAAAACCTCTGTCTCTGTCTGTCATGTAAAGAGAGTATTTAACAACAAAGAAATGTCTTAATTTTCAATAGTTGGCAGAAAAAGAGGTTTTTGGAGCCATGATCTAAACAGCCAGATGTTTTTCTCAGGAGTAGGTGAAGATTAAAGAGCTACAAGGAGGGTGACTATTTGACTTACATGCCAAGTTTGCCATTAACAACTTTATAAGGTGATAATATGTCAGTGTTGTGTTTGTAGCTTGTTCCACTGATGCTAGGAGGGCAGAAAAAAAGAATGCTGCTTTAAGTAAAAGTAAACTAGTATTATTGGTATTATGACTAAAGTACTCAAGAATGTAAGGATTTTTCTCCCAACAAAGGTAACATTTGGAGGATATTATTTTTAATCAAAAAACAGATTTTAGATAAAACTGTCATTTAAATTAAATGAAAAATGGCAATAAATTAAAAGTAGAATAAAAGTAGAAAATCACTCAAAAATGAAGACTACAACATTACCAGTGTTTGCAAGTACAGTATTGGATGAATGTTTTTATTACTTCAGACTTTGACCCTTCTGTCTCAGCTGTGTAAGAGCTTGAGCTGTAAAAGTAGGACTAAAATCTAGCTTCGAAACTTGAATCACTGGAATAAAATAGCTATGTGTTGTATAACCTGTATAAAAAATGTTTGCATCAAATGACTTTTTTCAAAATGAGGAAGCAATATTAAGATAATAAAAGGTTTATAAAACTGATTATACATCCTCTGACCTCCATCTATCTTTACTTTTAAACTCCTGCTGTTCACAGTAATCCAAAAAGGGACTGTGCTCTCTGTTATGTAACTCACAGAAATGGGTCAGCATAACAGTAATAGTGTCACTGCCTTTTATACAGTAAGTGTTATATCCCCTTCCCTTTATTTCAACAGACTTTGAACATGGTTACATAATTGTTTGTATTCCAGTCAGATAATATAAACAATTATATATTATTATATATATATAATATATACAATAATGTGTTTCCTTGTAAATGTGGTGATGAAGTCTAATGGATTTAATGTTATTTTAAAGCAGACTCGTTGCTAGAGGAGAGGCAGAGTGCTTTGTTCCTCTGTAATAGAGGAAGTGTATTCCAGTGATATTTGTCAACTGACCCTCTCCCAGTTTGAGAAAGTCTGTTGCTCTATAAGCTGACTTATGTAAAGGTGGGATTAGCTGATGCTGAGTGCGTTGCATAAATTGTCCCTTTGTATATTTCAACTGTCAAGCCAGAAAACTCCACCACTCCTCCAGGCCTCCGTTTTCATGGAGTAAAGTACATTCACTTGACCCGTGACCTTGACAACAAGTGGCTCCATCTGAACTGACATGATTTCATTTTCATTGAGTGCTGTCCAGCCAGCTGTCCATGTTTCAGGACGTTGCATGGGCATTTTAAACAGACAGTCTCCCAAAACAGAACAAATAGGGTCAGTGGAGGTCTTGAGATTTGTGGGCTGTAACCAGAAAATCAAGAATTAGAATCACTGGACAAGATGGAAAAGATGCTGCAGGGTTTACAACAACAACAACAACAACAACCAAAAAAAAAAAGGTTGTTCAGTTGTTTCAGTTGATGTTGTTAAAGAGCTGTTACTGCGCAGGGTTGAAAATCTGTACCTGGCTCAACTTTTGCTGCTCAATGCAACATCATCAACAACAAACTAAACACAAAACACTTAAACAAAATAATGAGTGGCAGAAAGTTATTGTAATGGAAGTCTTGAAGTTCTTATATTTACAACTTAAAGTTACAGTTTGACAATGTGTCACAAGTATGCTTCAGTTAGCGTGTTAATTAGTGAGCTTTAGAGGTGCTGGTAGGTATCTTTGGACAAAGCCAGGCTGGATGTTTCCCCCTGTTTACAGTTCTTATGCTAAGATAAGCTAGCCAGCTGCTGGTGATATCTCCATATTTACCATATAGTCCTGAAAGTGGTATCAATCTTCCTCTCTAACTCTCGGCAAGAAAAAGAAGAAGTGTATTAATCAAACTGTCTGATGCAGAAGAACCCACCCACTTACTTCCTTCAGTAATGTTTAATCCAGGATATGTGTGCCAAGTAAAGGAACAGTTGTTCAACCTCCAGGATTTTCCTTCAGGTGGAAAGTATCCATGGTTGAAAAGATGAGACACTGTCACATACTAGTTGCTGAACTGCTCTTTTGGAATAGACTGTTTGAGTTGCAAGCTATTTTAAGACCTTGCCTACTATTCCTAATGTTTCTGAGGATACATTTTTACTTCTAAACCAAATGAACAATGAGTTTTTCCCACTGAAATTTGTTCTGTTGCATTTAGGATCGAAACCCTTAAATCTCGTCTGTCTGGCCCGGAGGAATAAAGAAAGCTTTATTTCATCCTCTTTATTTCCGTGCACTTACCCTGATCAGATTATCATTCAGTTATTAAATGACCCAGGACTGTAATAACTTAAAAGCAGAGCGGAGGAATGCAGTGATTCAAGGTTAGTTCAAGTTCACCAAACCACTAAATCTGTCTTGAATCCCTCTTTGTCCTGACATTTATTCTCTTCCCACTGTTGTCTTACATTGCCCATTGTTACAGTGAAGGAAGGAGAGAAGAAGGGAGAAACAGGAGAAAAAAAGATGTGGAGAGAGAGAGGGAAGAGATGGAGAAAAGTAGGGAGAAAACGACTGAGGCAGAGAGGATGGAAAATAGGAACGCAACAGAAAGGAGGTAAGGAAAGAAGATGGATGGAAGACAAAAAGGAACAAAGGACAGGTAATGACACAATGGTAGTTAGGACAAAAAGAAGAAAAAGGACGGAAGGACTATCTAGCATTTTGTTAGTTTATATTTTTTGTAAATCACATTATAAGTGATGTATATATAGTTACACAAATAACGTTTTATTGTTATTATCAAACAAATGCTAATAATAGAGCTGAGCAGGCAGAATCCTAAAATCATGCTAGTCTCATTCATGTTTCACCATCACAGGGCTCATTCATCAGCTGCTTAGCCACCAGCTGACAGGTGCAGTCCAATCATATTTAAGTCTGAAACACTGTCGATTAATCAGATGGTTCATTGACAGAAAATTGATCTGCAACTATTTGATAATCAGTTAAAAGTTTAAACTCATTTTGGACTGTTGGTTAGACAAAAGAAATATGTTGAAGATGTCACTCTGGGCTCTGACATGGTGTTGTTTTTATTTATTTTCTCACATTTTATAGACCAAGGGATTAAAACTCACTTAGCAAATAAATAGGGAATTAACTGATGATGAAAATAATCTTACATTGCAGCTGGTGCAGCCATTATAACCTGACACTCACCATTGCTCTTCTGATATACCTAGGGCAATGTAACCTCTTAAATTAGGACTTTTAATTAGGGATTTTTCTCTACATGTATGTGTTTGGGGGATTTGTCCTCCCAGCAGAAAAGGTTTTTTCTGAGGTTTTTCCACCAGATTGAACTGTATAACCTTTACTTCAAATGGTACATTAATTTCCGTAACTGTTTCTGACTAATGTCACAGCTCCTCATTCTCTTACTCTGCAGATACATGAGTTTTGACAGAGCAGTGACTTTGACTGCTGCTCACCTTACTCTGACAATGAACAATTTTCATAAGATTTTTGGATGAACTGCATGTATGAAAAGTGGGATCACCTGTATGTAGATTTGCCTTAGAATAACTAAGAAAACAGATTTTTGCCTTTCCCCCCATCTCCATTTTGTTCAGTTTTGTTTTGTTGTATCAGTTTTACATAATACATGGGTGTTGTAAGTTAGGCCCCTGGACCTATTCCATTGTCTTTTTGAAGATCAAACAAATCACCCTCCATGACTGATGACATCTCCCTCAGAGCTGACTGTGAGAGCTGATTTGTCACCTTGGTTTGACCTTTTTTTTTTTTTTTACCACTGAAAATGTATTCCCCAGAGTTCTGTCAAAATCCAATTAGAGGCCCGAAATTATGTATAACACACTGACAAACGAACGCAGCAGTAGACAACAGCTCAGTGTAGCATCAGTGCTACGTCTTGAGATGTCACCAGTGACAGATGGACAAACAAATAACATCTCTTTTTCCTGCTGATCATTAAAAGAAAAAGAAAAAACAAAAAGTAAGTGTGAGAGAAATAACTTACTTGTATGTGTTTTTGTACCACTGTGGCTATGATGTGTAGCAGCCTGAGGCAGTCAGTATGGCCTTCTGTGGTTTTTCTGTTCTCTGGCTGACTTCCATACATCACGGAAAGTCTAATGTCTCCCGACAGGGTTCGCGTGATGTTCTGGGGGTCTCAAAGACAGGTGGATAGTCCACCCTGCTGGGCAGAGCTGAACGTGTTGAGAGGCTGCTACACTGTGATTAAAAATGACTCTGTAAGCTACCTGCAGGCGGTTCCTCTGCCTCCCACAGAGGAGGCCTTTGGTCATAAAAAAATTGTTTCTTGGTTTTCTCAGAGATCATAGTATACATGTATATATTAGGAAATACATTAATGTAGTAACTGCAAAACTCAACTTACCTCCAGCAAGGCTGCACAATACTCTTGATTTGTTTAAGCCACCACTGTATATATATACATTTTAAGTGATTTCACCTTTTAAATTGTTTTGATGACATATGTTTTCGTGCTTAGAAAAATAAGACGATCCTGGTGAAATTCAGTGCAGACTATATCATGCTTTCAACATTTAATGTCTATTTTGTCTGTTTTCATACTATCACAAGAAGGCAGCAAAGCTGGACATGTTTGAAAATTACACCCAGTGACTTTAATTTATTAATAGAAGATTGTTAGGAGTTTTAAAACCTGCATCAAAATACAAGCAGTGAATGACATCCTGTTTTTTAAACATTCTGCAACCACAAAACAGGGTGGAAAACATATCCTTGGTGAACGTAATTGTCACATTGTTATAAGTCTGTTTCTGTACAGTGCTAGAGGTGGATTTTCCTTTTTGGCTAACTTATGGTTATTTCCACCACACACATGGCAAAATGTATTTTATCATATATTTTAATACAGTGTCAGTACATTAACGACTTACAGTCACAGTGAGAGTGCAGAGCAGTACAGCAGTACATTAAACTGTTGACGGTTTTTCCTACATAAGTAAGGAATAAGCACCATTTTGGACCTCTGAAGAACTGTCTTGTTTTCAGAGTGCAGGATGTGAGTGCGGAGAGCTGCTGGCTCCTCATAAACTGTGGAAAGACTAATGTGTCCTGGTGGGTTTGTGTGATCTGCAGGGCCAGGGGGTGAAGAAAGGTTGTTACTGTAAAAATAGAACAACAACTACCATAACAAACAGTGTTTCCATGCACATTTTCAAATGAGAATTGTGCTTCATGTCAGATATGATGTCCAAAATAGACTATAATGTCAAATTCACTAGATTTATACAGCAGTGTGTATACATATGCTGTACATATATATACTTTGTTGAAGGAGGCACAGCACCATTTTGACTGCTCTCCTTTTTGATGTGATGAGTTGATGTGCATTTACAAAAGATGTATTTCTTTGGACATAAGCAGTAAATGACAACATACTGTACACTTTTACTGTTTTTGCACATTAAATACAAACTGCTAACTTCCCTCCTTCATCCCTGTCAGCCTTTAAAAATAATATGCCTCACTGATGTAGTTGTTTAATAAGCAAACAGAATACTGCATATATTATACCAATGTCATTTTTGACTGTATTTAATATGTGTTTTTAGGCACTATTTTTGAAAAATAAGTTGGAAATTACAAGTCACAGTGCAGACATTTAGCTGATGTGCAGACTTCAGTGCTTGTTTTGGTTTCAGTGTTTTCTCTTTTGATTTAAAGACAGGTTTCCCAGTAGTATTTGTTAAAATTAAATTTTGTTTTATTTTTAATGATATTAAGTTTTTTCTCATTGTCAGCAAATCATATGAATAGATTACTGTGCGTGTGTGTCAAAGCCTGATATATTTTATTTCAAAAAAACAAAACAAACAACAGCAAAAAAAAAAACAAAAACAAAAAAAAAACCACATCAATGCTCCAAACTGCTGCACTGGGTGACCTGTTCCTTCATTAGCCACATTCACTGTCCTTTACTCAAAAGAATACTGATCCACATCTGAAACTAGTCCCCAACAAATGTACAGCTTACTCCTGTTTTAGTAACCTTTAGAGTGCCTGGTTTAAGGAACTAAATGAGCCCTCTTAAAAATGAAGCTATAGCTTTGAAACATGTCTTTATAAATTTACATATTTGGCGGGAACAAATGGGCTTGTGGCTGAGAGAGAAAAATTACACAAATTAGAAGTTTGAAAGTATTGAGAAATGGAGCAATGCATTGTTGCTTTTGTTGACAAATGCAAAAATATATAATATTATGAAACTTATCCTTTTAATCCTGTACTGACACAATTTGAGTGAAGCAATTGCTGTACACATTTTAGACCGATAGATAGATAGATAGATAGATAGATAGATAGATAGATAGGTAAATAGAGATTAATCCTGAAGGAAATTTAAGGCATCCAGAAGCTCCATCCAGAAGAAAAGTACACAAGTAGTAAGTGCACAACACACACTGCACCTACATATAGCAACAGACACACATCCCACAGATGACCTGCATAACAAACATGTAGCAACGTATAGACATAATGAGGGAGTTTGGGACACACTCAGGTCTTTCACTGTATGTGCTTGTTTCTCATTGGAATCCTGTGTCAGTTCAGCATACTATCAACATGTGGTGTCCTAGATTTTTTTTAGAAACACGATGATGTCACATAGCCTGATGGATGAGAGCTTCTGCCCTATCAGAGCTTCTTACAATCCTGGCATCTTAGCTTTGGAGCATCACTGGTGAAAATGTTTCTGATTGGTTATGACAACTGACAAAAGCTAAGTGATTTAAATTTAGTTCTCAAAATTAAGAATGTGTTTAATGTACCTCACTGCTCATGAACCCCTTGACAGTGACATAATAATGTAATAATACAAGATAATGCTGTGAAAATTTAATAAGCTCTTGGCCAAATGGGGGTGTTTGATTCCTTATTGTTTACTTACCTTGATTCTCTGTTATTATTTATCATTTGAAATTTTCCTGTAAATACAGTTTTTGTTTTTTTGTGGTATATGCCTCGACCCATGCACTTTTCACTTATCTGCTTTGAATATATCTGTCCCAGTTTTCCATGGGAAAAAAGTCTGTCTCCTAAATGAATAATATGTAAATGTGAAACATGCGGAGGATCAGTTTCAGTGAGCGAATCACTGCATCATTAGCATTAGGTTAATTTGGTGGAGAGGAATCAGCTCATGTAATGTGTAAAACTTACAGATTAAGTTGAGCCTTGGTTTTTCCCAACTCATGAATGGCATTTAAGTGAAAAATATTTCCTATACAAAATGCATTACCACAAATAAACTGATGCGTTGTTTAAGGGCCACATTAATTAATGAGCTCAAACAAACAAATGATCCTGAATAACCTTGTACTGATGTTAGAATGTCAATTCTTTGTAATTAATCTATTTAAATTACTGGAGTCCAGTAGCAATGTTCAGGTTGGATAATAAATAAGTGTTTACACAGAACGACTGAAAGGCTTACAATATACAAATATTGTGATACACAGGTCATCACTGTCTGTCAGTCGTAAATTTCAGAAACATACTGTGATTAGTCTCTCTCGGCCTGTCATGTAAACACACATGTATTGTGAGAATGCATCACCAACTTTGTCCTCCTCATCTTTACAACACAATCTACTTCACATGCACATGCACACATATACACACACACACACACACACACATACAGACTCATGCACTGCTCTTGCAGTTCATATTTTTTATGTTTATAAGATTACCTATAGAAGCTGCCAACAGTATATCCTCATTATGCTAATCTGTCCTCGTCGGCCCACACAGCAGCTCTGGATGTTGCGCTTTGCTTCATCTGCAGCACAACACGATTTCTTATTCCCATTTAAATCAGAGTTCATCCTGTACTGCAGCTCAGGAGGATTTGGTTGACATCACAACCAAGTAAAATAAAATACTGCTCATCTGAGAGGGTGAAAACACTGACTGGCCCTGTGTTAAACATGAACCAGAGAAATGAAGTATTTATCTCACTGAGCTGGAACATTAAAAGTCAAGTCAAGTCAATTTTATTTATATAGCGCCAATTCACAACAGAAGTTATCCTGAGGCACTGTACATATAGAGCAGGTCTAGACCGTACTCTTTATCTTAAAAATTATATATGATAACATGTAGTTTATTACTGAGCTGTGGAGGATCCTTAATGTTCCCCACAAGACTCCTGGATAATTTAATGATACTGCAGATTTATGTAATGACCATAATTTTTTTAAAAGATTCAACTTTATTTTTATGTCAGTTTGACATGGTGGATGGATCTAAATGCTACAAGACGTTTTAGCCACCGTTGTTATTGAGAGGCCAGTCAGTCAGAGGTGTGACTTAGAGTTGTAGAAAAATCAAGTGCTTTGTTGTTGCTTTTATGAACTAAACACCATAATTGTCAGATTTCTCAAAAAACTGACCCAGAATCCAAAAAAGACCTTTATTTTTGTTTTTTTCTCATAAATGTAAATTGATTTTAAGCTGCTGAAAGTTAGATCAGGTTCATACAAAGCCTAACATTAAACTGATGATTTCTTTAGGCGTTGTAATTAAGCTTTTCTCCTTAAAACTGCATTAATATTTTAGCAGAGAGGGTTTTTGTTGGCCATTTGGAGGCAGCAGAAACAAGCTTATACAAAAAAATTGTGTTCCTGGTCACCTGATATACTTAAGGCCAATATTTTATTGTTATGGCGGCTTCTAGTGGCTGTAGTAATTATGATGGGAGCAAGGGGGAGAGTCAGGTGATGTAGTGTATAGGCCAACACAGTCTGTACTGAGTTAGGGTGGATCATGAGTCGACAAAACACAGGACTTAAACGCAGGAGACAGCAGTTCATTTCCCATGTGAAACTGATGACCATTCAACAACCTTAACCATATGTTTATTATTGCTACCATGACAACAAAGGTCCAGTGCACCTGCCACCGGTACGCTTCTGTGGGTCGTATCCATATATTCGTATTTTTTGCCTTTTTGTGGCTTGAAAAAACGCTGATGAGAGTGATGAGACTGAATTAAAACAGTTAAGTTCTGGACTGTAAATCCAAGGATATTAACTGAAATATGTTAAAATGCTGTGTGGAGCTGCAGAGTTGGGTGATAATTCTCTGTGGGTTTGTTACTACAAGCAACCCTTTTCACATTACAAGCAGTCCTTTAATCCATTGTTAATACAAAAATGTTGATTAGAGCAACTTTAAGTATTTGCTATCATCCAGATGTGTTGTACCTTCAGTGCAACAAGCTCCATTTTCTTTCCTGAAAACATTAGAAGAGGACACAAGGTAGAAATCTGAGAGTAGAAAATTACTTTATGTACTGAAATAAGAGGCAGATAGAATATGTAGATAAACTGTATTTTTATGTTGTTCATTTATTTAAAAAAAAGACAGCAGAGAAGAGAGGAGCAAGACTTCTTTGCGTTCTGGTTTTGCTGCCACCCACAGCAACACCAGTTAGACACATCAAGCACTGCGTAGGCTTCCCTTTGTACCGTAGAAAATGTATTTATTAAAGCATAGGCTCAAGAACAAAAACAAAAGAAAATGAACAACAGCTGCAAGTCTGCAGAACATATTATGTACCATAAAATTGATAAAGAAATCACTGTACACGCTACAGTGCTTTTGAAAATCACAGCTTTTGCAATGCAGTTTATAGAACCTATGGTTCTGGCATATATATATATATATATATATATATATATATATATATATATATATATATATAAACATTACACATAATAAACATTCAGTAAATCTCAAATATATATTCTTATGGAAACATTAGGAAGTTGATTAATGTCAATGTCTGTAAGTTTGAGTTAGAAATGTTATCACAGGAGAACAAACAGCATACAAAAGTACAATCATTGTTCAGTATTTAGCTCTGCTGACTGGCACTCTGTAAATTAGAGAATAATTATGGATGAAAGACAATGATGAGCAGTTTAAAATAAATTAATATTAGGATTCAAAGATACTGTGGAACAAAAGCTTTCTATTTTCTCTAACATAATACTATACATACACATATGTAGTTACTCTAATCTTATTAGTGCAACCAGCTCAATAATCATACATATTAACAAGTGAGTATTTCATGTTTGAGGTCACTTAAAACACTGAGATTTCACTGCTGTAAGATTGGATAATTTTAGATAATAGACAAGAGGGAATTTGAATTCAGTTCTTTACAAACAATCACTTTTAGCTCAATGACTTTGGGTGAAAAAGTTACATTTTGGTAATTTTATCTGTTAAAATGTGTAGATTATAGACATACATGCGATCAGAATAACATGCCCTGTTTAAGATTAAATTATTTTTAAAATACCAGAATTCAAGCTTCCTGTTAACTACAAATTGTTTTTAGTTGCCAAAAATATTTATTTTAATTCAAAATCTCATTATGTTACAAATGATATATATTTCAAAGCCAATATTTTATTAAACTCTGAGAGAATCAATGTTTATCTTTCATATAAATTTCATATAAAATATATTGCATCTTTTAAGCTTATTGGGTTTGGCACACCATAGCTCCTTGTGTCTAAAAGGTAATAAATCTTTATATCACTTGAAGGGTTTTATTCCAAAATGCTAAATAAACACTTACTATGGAATTCATCATCTACTTATCTTTGCTGGTATTCAGTATTTTATCATGTGTTTTTTTCCAGACAGGGAAACAAAAGGCAGAAAAAAGCTTCACATTCATTCTAACAACATTTTTTCCCCCAGAGATGGATTTAAAATGAAGCTGTAAAATTCACAGCCTGGCAAAAGAATCCTCAGTTTTTAGAGATAAATTTTGTGTGCAGATTTTAGAGCAGTGACAAATTGTGAATCGTCTTCCCAAATCTGTTGATCCCATCCACAGGGCAGAAATAAAGCATTTCATTTCCAAACTGCTGCCCAGATACCACCTAAAAAGCACCACATTAGATTCCAGATGAAATTATAAAAGATAATGCCATCTGCAGTTTTACTTACAGAGTTACATGTTTCAGATTTGTTGTTTAATTTGTTTTCCCCCAAAATTTAAATAAAGCCCATTGGAATGAAACCCTTCAGGCAAACCTCCATCCTCACTGTGGATGCAATTAGACTGTGCTGCTCAGCATGTGAATTGCCAAGGATTAAGCGATTGTGTATCTTTTAGATTCAAAACATCTGCTGTTTATGCTGGCAAAAGCTCCACCACCCTCATACTGGGATGTAAGGCAAGCTGTCGGTGAGAGGGACGGCAGAGACAGACAGAAAGAAGGGGTGACAGATACAAAAAGAGGAGACTGAACCAGACTGGTGAGTGGTGGGCATTATTTGGTCAATTGCTGTGAACGAATTCATGATGGAAATTTGTCAGTAAGGTAAACTATCGCTGCTTGAGTGAAAATATTTCACAGTTAGACAGAAAAGCACAGATCTGCAGAAACAATGCTGATTTCCTTGCTGATGCTTGTGATTTTAATACATGGTGGATATTTTGTTCAGTCACACATGTCCGTTGTGTTTGGCCCCATGGGGTAACAGACTTGTAGCCTTAGCAGTGTACTAGCCTATTTTACCTGTACACAGTCACTGAGTTTTAAAAGATGGAAGTCAAGTGTTTATATGTCCATGTACACTAGCTAAAGAAATATAAATGCAGTTTTTTTCCTGTTATGTGTCATTTAGTCAATGTTTCTGCAACCTAATCCCTTTAGAGAGCTGCTATAGGAAGGAGAAAGTCAAGAGATATACATGTAAAATCAACTGTTATCAACTGTTGAAAATGTGTAACCCAAAGTAGCAATCTTGTAATAGCAAAATAATTACATTTTAGAGCTTCTTCTCTGGCTGGGCAACTTATATCTGCATTTATAATAAATAAAGCATATGACGCACACACACACACACACGTTGCACACACGTTGGTTGACTGTTCACCCTTTCTCATCTTACTTTTCTTTATGTTCACTGTGGTCTCCATCCACTCAGTCCCTTTATGGTTGTTGGCCAGTTATGGTCCACATATGGTGACATTAGTCAACATTCTACTGGCAGTTACTGTCCCCCTAAAGTATATTTTCCAGTTTTCCTCAAAGTGCATTTGTGTAGTGTTTAACTTTTCTTGGCCTCCTCAACAGTTATTGAATGTACAGTATCTTGTCAGTTTCCAGTCTCCCAGCTTCCTTTACTGCAACACATACATTTCTGGAATTGCCTTGTATTCTCCTTTGTTTTTTTGTCTCATGTTTTTTTATGCTCTTGTTGTGGCTAATGTCTTATTTGTCAGTCCTGCTTTATTGTTGTATTTCATATCTAACCAGATTCCTCTTTCTATTATCTTCTTCCCATCTTCATCTTTTGTCATGTATTTTAGTAACTCTATTAGTAACAACTATTAATATTATTATGTCTTTTCATTAGTAACTGTAATGCTTGTGATTGTGTTTGATCCAGAGTGATTTAATACAGAATTTGCCATGAAGCTGTGTTTCCTTGACTTGAGCTTAGCAAATCAATGAACAGCAGTGTATGAAGATTAAGAACGTTCACTTGCCAGAAAGATGGTTTGCTATAAGTATCTCTGTCAGTGCTACGTAGCAGGAAAGAAGAACTTATTTCAGTTACATAATTTAGATTCTTTGGGACTCAACATAGGTCCATACATTGTGTGATACACAGTCTTAATTATTCATCTTCATGCTTTTCTATGCTGGCTTCTATGCCTTTTACCCTGAAAGTCTTTTATACACCTTCCTCCTTCATGTGCTGCACTAATTATTCACCCTTCCCTGCAACACTGCAAGTAAAACTGCTTATGGCTTTGCTAATGACTCCTTTTTCAGGACCAAAAATATTCAGGCCCCGGCTCAAATTTTTTTGGGGTCAAGCCTCAAATGATACGATCTAATGACACCACTGCTTTAATGTATCATGATGTGGCTAATGCTGACATTGACCTTACAGTGCTGGGACTGATTGCCATTTAATCTGTTGATTGGCTATCACATAGTTGTAGAGGTGGGTACAATTCTCCCTTCATGATAAAACCACACCCGATATCCAGCAGGAACTGGATTGAAAGACTGAGCAGATGCACTGAAGAAGTGGTTGTACAAGAAGGTTGGGATGTTGATAACCCTCCCTCCACTGTGAGTAAAGCAAGCAGCACATGCTCAAAAAAGGTTGTTGTGTTCTTGCTCCTCCATTAGGAACCATGAATACTCTGTGGGACTCATTACATTACTAATTTATAACCATCACTAATAAATGTTAACAGTTTAGAGGGGATACTGACATTTCACTTGTTAATGTTATAGTGCCCTCTGAAACCTCGCAAGCTGGTTGTAAACAGGGTCCTCTCCAGGGACAGTGAGAGCATTCATGGAGGCAGGGTGGAGAGACATCCAGTATGCATGGTCCCACAGCATAAATAATTTGCTGTCATGCTCTCTAGGTTCAGCTTGTCCCTTCATGCCTGCCTGCATGCGGAATTATGATGCATCAGTATTTTTTAACACCGTGGATGTGCACTACAGTTTGTTATAGTTAGTACAGACTTTTACAGTACAATGTGATTTTGTTTTTGCTCATTGCAGACTATGGTTTAGTTCAATTATGCTCCAAACCTGCAGGTGGACAACTCAAATATTTGGTACTGGCCTACTTAGAAAAAGTGCCACCCTGAATGTCGACATTAATCCTCAGAAACAAGGCCATAGTTTTATATTCCAGCGGGAAAACTGGAAAATACAGCACAGTGCCCATGAAGGCCGAGCATGCGTACAGTTTCTCTGCAAGAAGCAAGCCTATCCCATTTATCTTCATTCCTACTTCCACCAGACTTCCAAGGGACGACCTGGGAATTCCTGTGAACATCTCCATAGAGGTTTACTTGGATCTATTCTTAGAGTTCAGACGAACAAGGGAACATGTAAAAAAGTGAAAAAAAAAAAAAAACAGATGAGGAGGGAGAGAAATCAATATACAGCCTCTAAGATGAGAGGTGCACTATTAGCAGTAGCAGGTGCTTTGTTAACACTGACAAAGACAAATAAATAGCTAGTATGCACTAACATGAGTTTAAAAACTATATAAGGGAATAGATTCATTTCCTGGGCAAAATAATTCAATGATTAATTAAATTACCATTAGTAGTAGTTTTTTTTACTAGTAGTTAAGCTCAGGATTTTGCATTTCTAGAAGTTTTTAATGGCTGCAGTGGCTGAGCGACAACAGTCATGTGCCCTAGTTTTAGAGAAGTCTGTGATCTATAAGTTGGTACAAGGCCTACAGGAGAATCGCTAGTTTATCATGGTAGCTGTCACACAGGCTCCTCTGTGGCACACACAGCTGCTGCATCTATGCAGACTTTAGCTGTCTGCAAAAAACTAGGGCAACAGTGAAACACCTTGAAAAAAATAGTTCTGGGGACTTTTATACTCTTATACTTTTAACAGTGAAATATACCAATTATAGATATCTCCAATTACATGTTAGATTAGTATGTGTCTAAAAATGTATATATTACAAGTTGCTTGATGTGACCTGTGGTTAATGAAAAAAAAGACATTCAAATTTCTGAATGATTTAAAAATAGTGATAAAACTGTTTAATGTGTGTTAATCTGCTGTTTCTTGTGTAACTTACAAACATAATTCTGAACTTAAGCCAATATTTTAATGTGGGAATATGATTGAACACATAACAATAGTATGTTTTCCTAATGGGCAAAAGTGTGTCTTAGCACCAGTATGAAGGCTTTCTTGTTTTCCTTGAATATGCTCTGCAACTGTGTTTATTGTTTTGATGATCTGACCTGCTTCCAGAAAGCTTTTAAATTCTTGCAGAGGCACAGCTAAGCTCTGATCACTCACTGCATAATGTAAAAGACATTGGAAAAGACAAAATGCAAATCGCAGCATCTTTTGACTGTTCTTAGATACATCATGGGTTTCTAGCTTTACACAGATCCAGGTTTTGCAGTCCTGCTCTAACAAAAAATACCATTTAATCTCTCTTAAGTTATGAAAGCAGTCTTAGCAACTTACCTCCTGTATCCTCAGAGGTCTCTATGGTTCTCACAACACCTTTGGGAGCTGATCTAAGGCACATTACCATTCATCACAACACTGCAGTGCATCTTAGTGCCCAATTTTGGAAGCTTTGTTCAGATGAGGAGAAAAGGTGGAAACAAACTATTAGAGTTTTCCCCTGCATTTTAACCTTTAAGAAGATGTTTTGAAACAATAATACGCTGAGACAAGGTTTTGACAGAAAAGCATTTCTTGGGGGAAGAGCTGCTTTCGAGGCAGAAATAATCTTACTGGCTCAGTTAGTCAGACGTAGCCAGGTGTAGAGCCAAAGAGGCAGATCATAATCAGAGTAGAAACTGACTATGACGTTTGTTCCCTTTCTAAGAAAAACTGTAGCATCAAAGTTAAAATACGCTTCAGTACAAGGTGTACATACTGCATTAGTGTACTATCATATGGCCGTGATGTTCAGTGCTGATTCTGTCTTCAGTATTATGTTGCTTGCTCTAGCTGTTACATTTACTTCAGTACAAAACTAGGTCCATACAAGCACTGTTTATGGCTCAGCAGCCACTTATTTGCAACAAACTTAGCACATTGCGATCATTTCTGTGGCTTTTGAGGTGTTTTAAAAACCTTTTAATGAGGAAGGTCTGTCTGTCATGAAAGTGCTAAAAACAGTGTCCTTGGTCACCAGTAAATGGAGCTAAGAAACTGCTAAGAACTAATGATTCAGTCAGTAACAATGGTGATTCAGTACTGAAGATTTAGGGTTAAAGATTTGTACTGAACATCTCTAAAGCTCACGTGCAGTTCAGTCTGACCTGCTTTGCCACACATGAAACAGGTCTCACGGTTTGTCTGAATCACCCTCATTTAACAAAATAGCCTGAATCCAGGCAGAGCTATTTGCTGTGAGACTTAATTTTGGCATTTGGTTTTCAGATCTGGATTTGTTTGCTCGATGTATGAGGGGGCTTCAAAAAGTTTGTGGAAAAAGAACAGTTGGAAAAAACAGTTTAAGTTATGATGTTTATTTTTGCGTTGCAACATGCATTTAAGGGTTCATGTTATAACATGTTAGTACAAGAACGTACAGGTGCATTGAGATCAAAATCTTTGCATATGATTTTTAGCTATGTACTTTTTCCATGAACTTTTTGAAGCCCCCTCGTACATCCTCAGCCATAACAAATGCCAAACTTCTTTTTTCTACATAAAACCTTTGAATTTGTCTCAGTTAAAGAGGTAATTCAAATAAATTATTTATCTTTTGAGTACATTATGATCTCTTAAGCAGTGAATGGCACAGAAAAAGGCACTTTATGGTATAGCACTATTTCCGTGGCTTTGAATTGCTATATTAACAGCAGACTTCTGAAACATGCCCAGATTTTATGTTTCCCTGTATAGGCATATTTTACATTTTATTCGTAATGCCAGATGATTGGAGAGCCACATCTGGCTCATGGACTGCTGTTTGCCAACCCCTCATCTTCCTCATCTCCTTCCTGCTGCCGGCTCGTTCGCTGTGCTTCAGTCTGTTGTTACTGACCCAGAAAACTGCGGTTCTTTGGCTCTGCACGTGAAGTTTAAATCAACCAATGAGATTATTTTTGCTCCTTCTGCACTTCAGCCTCCAAGAAATGCAAACGGATGATCTGGACTAAAAATGTCCCTTTTGCATAACAAGGTTACAGTTTGAGTACAAAGTGTATATGTCTTATTTTTAATGTTTTCTTCTATCAACCTTGCAAATATGTAGTTTGCAAGAGTTTACTAATACACTGTAAAAATGTAGTTTTAAAGAAAAGTTTGACCCATTTTAAAAATGTTTTCAGCTTACTTTTAGCTGCCTGAAAGACCACTGTATTTGCTTGTTTTCACTGACCTCACTCATCAGGAGTGTGTGACAACGTGCACTCTATCATACAAATCATAAAAAAAACACAAAATACAGTGACCTTCTTGCTGGAAGCCGGAGGAACTTCTTTAGTGGCTTATGGAGAAAAGGTGTGTGGGAGGAGAGTGACAAGAGGTTGGTCGGACCATGCTGTGAATTGTGACTTCATTTCCCAGGGAGCTTTGTAACAACAGCTCAAAAAGCCACTAGCCGCTTAGCCGATGGCATGGAAGAGGGCTGAGACGATTTGGCCAGAGGTCACAGGAGCTGATTGGCTGGTTTGTGGAATCATGGTGGATGCGGGGGTGCAGGTGTTTGTTGATCGGATGACTCTGGTGCACAGGAGGATTGTGGGTAGATGGATATGTCAGAGAGTTGAACCCCACCCCATCTTGATTGTGATGCCTGTCATAGGGAAAACGGTGATGTGTGAAAGTGGATCAAACCCTGATTGTCCTTCTCTAACACATTGACCTGACTAAATCAAGCCCTCCTAGAAAACATCAGAATATCTGAATGGAAGCACATTACCAGGTGCAATGTTGGATCAATTTTTGCTGTTGAAACTTACCTCTTAACAGTGTATCTACTGCATTATCCAAAGCTTTCAAAGTACCAGTCTTGGTACTGATTTTACAAACAAATGTGTGAGGGCTTACTCCTGAAGACTAAAGATGTTAATTTGCTTCAATGGTTTATTTTACCCATAACCATGTACAAATAAACAAAACCTTTACAGCTTTGTATGGTCACACATTTAGCATTCATTGGTCCATAAGCACTCCTCACGGCGACATGAAAACACTGTAATAAGACACCGACATTGATTTCTAGCATCGGCGTCTCAATGTTGCACTGACGTCACAAATGTACCATCCATTCTAACAGTTTCATTGCAAATCAAAATAGTCACATGCAATGATTGAAAAAAATTACATTACCTCATGTCACATAGAAAGTAAGCGAAAAGTTCCATCATTTAGAAATAAGTACTCTTCAGAGATTTGTCTCTCTCTCTCTTTTTTTTTTTTTTTAAGTCCTAGACATTCTTTCAACAGCGTTGTTGGTCTCATTTGGGTTGTAAACATTAGTTACAGTGCCTAGCTTCATTCACCTGGCTGGCTGTGTAGCGTCTCTCAAGAGAATTGGTCAATCAATTCTATCAATCAACTGATTGAGAGGAATTGGTCAGTGGTCAATCAATTGTACAAAGAATTTATCATGGAAGGACATGATCGTCTTTGGGCTCAGTTAGGGGCAACAGGACACCAGTGAGAGACTGGAGAACAGACTGAACACTAGATCTATATAAGACACCCTGAGAATCACAACTACGTCTCTTTCATCTGTCATCCCTTCTTCCTATCCTCACTCTTCCTCTATCTCTTCTTCTATGGAACGATCATAGTCAGGTGGGCGTGGCCTCGGCGATTGAGGAAGATGGTTGGTTGGTAGGTTGGTTTGTTGTGGCGGAAGCCGGTTGCCGTGCAACTGGCTCCTCAGTGGTTGGCATGGAGACAGGTTAAGGTGGATTCTGACCTGGTAAGGTAGTATGCAGCACGTACAGTAGTATGAACAGTAGAATGTAATATGCAGCTCTGGGGAAAAATACTTGAATTTAAAATGCTTTCAAATGATGCTGAAGAGAAAAAACAGAACAAGTGCACTTCATGCAGATTAAAGGGCCAGTTCATCCAAATAGCAAAATATTTTATTACTTAACTCATAGCTATGCAGATGGCATTTGATTTCTATCACCATCCCCCAAAAAATGGGATTTAGTTTTTGGTGTACAAAGTATTTTAAAATTTTCATTGGAACGATTTTTTCATAGGCAAAATAGTCCCAATAAAAAATGTTCTCAGTAAGGTGTGTGGTTTACCCAGAGCAACAGGAACACTGTTTAGTGCAGAGAAAACCAGATTTTTCTAAAATGTAGATTTTCAAAAATAAATTCCATTCACCTCTGTTTTAGGATTGAGGCAGATATGTCAAAACCTGAACATACAAACATTGTTATTTTAGGGTGAACCAACCCTTTAAAATCAAACAACTTGAAGTATACTTGTTTTTTTGTTGTTGTTGTTGTTTTCCAAAGCAAGGAGCGCTTTGTTTCATTTGTAAACACTTTATAATCTCAAAGGTGAAAAACACCGCATAGTAATAAAACAAAACCAAGCGTACCTTGAACATCCATTCTAGATGAGTATTGATCCCCAGATCTGCTAGCATGTAACAATAGATTGTGACAGTAGTATGTTATCAATGGAGAACATCACATGGGGCTGACGTGGTGTGCAGCAAAGGATGGCGCAGGGGAAGGCGGTAGTGGTGGACAGTGATTGGTTGATTTGGTTGGTCAGGTGACTGAAGGGGTTATGGACAGTCGAGTTGAGTCAGATCACATGATGAGGGTTTGCAGCTATAACGTCAGGAGGTTCCATCGGGAGGTATGGAAGCCTGACAGGTTTTAGCTTTTGGTGGACACTGGACAGAACACCCACCCCGAACCCCACCCTCACAGAGCCAGCGAGCACACATGCGCACATACAAACTTCTCACACAAGCGCACGTAAACAGACATGCATTCATACACAACTAGTGGACAGGCGAACACACACACACACACACACACACACACACACACACGCCCACCATATTTGCATAGAGCACACAAAAGAAACATACAGGTTTGTTAACACACTCCACACAGATGTCGCAGCAAACACATTTGTCCCCCATATTTCACACAGACCTAGATTGGTACACACAGCTCCACACCTCTTGCCCCACCCCAGACTTGCGATGTGTTACTGTGATGATGCAGAGTGGTGGAAGGAGTGAAAAAGAATAAGACAGACAGACAGGTGATGCTAAAATGAACATTTATAATGACGACTGCTGTACGCCATAAAATAAGAATCCTTAAAAAGACCTCATATAGTAGCACTAGATTGCCCCACTTCACTGGCAATCCACAAGTCAAAGCAACTCACTAGGTTTTTTTTTCTCTTTACAAACACAATGCTACAATTACATTAAATATTATTCTCTTTAAGTCAGTTAATGAATATTGTTAAAACAACCATAAAATACTAAAATAAAAACAAAACAATAATAATAATTCACCTTTTCCAGTCGTTCCCTTTTTAGCGTTGTTGTTATTAATGAATATAGTAATAATAATAGTCTGAGAAATAAATAGCTCATGTGGTGTTCTTAGGGCAATGGGCAGGCAGCAAATCGAGTGGAGCTCAGGCAATGCGATGAAATGGTGAGTCTAATCTCTCACGCAGTCACTTTAATACTTTCAAAATGTGTCTGATGTAGAAGCGATATATGGAGGTATGCACACGTTTGGTTCTGCAGGCATACGATGGTTGAGTGGCACCTGCAGTTAATCATCTCTAAACTAACTCATTCTATGTTATATAAACTAGGACTGTATTGCACCAAAGTTAGCTCAGCTTCCTCGTTTGTCCCAGGAGGGCTAAAATTTCTTTTTTTTCTTTCTTTTTAAATTTGTTTCTTCTCTCCACCTCCTGGGTTTTTCTCCAGCCTGGAGGCAGGTCGAACCCCGTTTTCCGCGATGATATGTCTCTGCTGCGACCAAGCATTTTTCAACTAACTGTGACGATGATAAAGATACTAAGCGCCACTACAACTCACTGTTAGAAAAACATCAGCAGATATGTACAAAAACAAGCCTACATTGAGAATGTCGGACTACTTCTCAAGAGTTGTATTATTATTCGATGAGCACAGTTATCACAAGAGCTTGCTAGCCAGCATAGGCTAAACAGCAGGCCAGTGATGAAATCAACACTAATAGCAACAGCACCGAAGTTAACACCAGTAGAACTAGCATAGCCGATTAGCAGGCAGACCTAACTGCCGGATACGGGGATGAAGTGTAATGATGAAATCTACCGCGTCCTGGTTCCTCTTTATGCCGGCGCTTTCTATCTGCTTCTCTTTGACTCAGCAAAATCAACAAAAATATTTACAATAGAGAGAAAAAAAAATGAGTGTGGAGAAACAGTTGTTTAGTGTTTTTCTTTTTTTTTGTTTGTCTGCATTTTCTTTTTTGGTCTTTTTTCTTTGCTTTCATATGTTTTTTTGTTCTTTTTTTACTTATATCTCAGAGGATTGTCCCCAATGATGAGCAACAAACAAACAAACAAAAAAATCCAATCATATCAGCTAGCATTGCACAGTCTCAGAGGTTTTGGGGATGGAATGGAGAGTTATCGTCCAAACAGTTGGATGAACACAGAAGGGGGGTAGGAGGAGGAAGAAGGTCAATAAAGTTCATGAGGGGGTGAAAGTTCAAAAAGTTCAAGAAGACAGAGGATGGCTGCGCATCTGACGGTGCGTAAACACTCCCCACACCACCGCACGGGGTCGGTGCACGTGTGTCGGCGTGCGTGGTTTGGATGTTAAACGACAACAAAAAAAATCATCATTAGAAAATGGAGTTTGTGAATCTTTCCCATCGAGAAAAATCAAATGGAGCGAGAGCGAGAGAGGGAAGAGGGGAGGGGATAGAGAGAGAGAAAGAAGAGGGGGGGGAGGGGTAAAAAGAGGGGGAGGTGAGGAGAGTGAAAGGTGCCCCCAACACTATGGCACACAATCAATGAAGTCCCACAGGCTGAAGAGATGACAGAATTAGGAAAGCAGCTGGCATGAGCGGTAGGGCTTTTTTTGTAGGTAGGTTGAGAGGCAGGACAGTAGGTAGGTAGCCAACCTGCAGAGGGGTTAATCCTTGTCGGGTTTAGCTCTGTGGGGGGTGGTGAGGAGGGGAGGAGGAGGTGGTGGTGGTGGGGGGCAAGGTGCTGTTCAGTTGAGGCGTCATGAGCGACATCATGTTATGAGGGCGGAGCATGCTGGCTTCATGGGTGCTTCCAGGATGGATGTCCGACACACAAGAACAACTCAAAGAAACGCTTGGAATGGTAGTTGTTGTTGTTGTCTTTTTTCCTCTCTGTTCTATTTTGGCACTCAAGAGAAGAGACTCATGGGAGGCGGAGGAGGAAAGTGTGTGTATGTTTGGGCCAGGAGGAGAAGTGGAGAGTGAAAGTGCAAGGGCATGGAGGAGTGTGTATGTGTGTGTGTGTGTGTGGGGGGGGGGGGAAAACAGGCTACACACAGAAATGGCATTTTGTTAAAACTGGTCTAGGTTAGACAGAGCATACAGTACAAATCAAAACCAGAAAAAAAAAACAACAGAGAACGAGAAGAAGGAACAGAAAAACAGTGATATGACAAATGCAGTCTACAGTTGCTGGTGCTTCGATGGGGCCAGAGTTGGGGGAGGAAGTGGGGGTGGTGAAAAAAGGGGTAGAGTGGGGTCCCATAATATGTCTTAGAGGGTGTTTTGAAGAGGTGGGAGGGTCAGTGGTGGGTGTGGGTGAGAGCGGGTTTGAGTTTGTGTAGGTGGGTGAGGGGCAGTGGAGGGGAGAGGCAGAAAACAAGATCTGAGGACTATGTCAAAGAGCCACACACCCAATGAGGTCACCTGGTGAGGCAGGTGAGAGTTAAAAGTTTGCATTCCTCTACGCATCACAATAAAAAAAAAAAGAAAGAAAGGAAAAAACATGACTAGCCTTCTACGTTGCAACACAGACACCACGAGCACGGAGCTGGCCTAAAGCAGACAAACTCAGAGAGAGGGAGAGAGAGGAGCATGCACATCGAAATACACTGCTGAATAAACACCTACGATAAGGCTACATATCTACAGTAGTCTTGCACACTGACCCCCACCTCAGCTCAGCCTGCCATGCACAGTAACAGCAGAGGGTTTAGTGCAAACATGTCTGTAAGAGCAATAATGGAAATTCTTTTTTTTTTTTCTTTTCGGGGAGTTTTGTAGGAAGCAGGCCATTTCCCATGACAACATCTGTCAGGATACAAAACATGACCGCATTCAAAATCATCTGGTTTCTGGTTGCATAATAAGGAATGAGAGAGGGGGAGAGAGGTGGGTGGACTTTGGCCATGTTTTTTCTTTTTCTTTTTGACCCTGAAGCCAATAAAGTATCTAATTGAACTGAACTGGAAAAACAGAGAGAGAGGGCGGGATCAGGATTCAAAACATTACCTCTTTGAAAACACACTAGCAATGTTCAGTGTTGTTTCTCTCCCCGAGATCAGAGCCTTGGATTGCATATTAAGGGAGTGAAAACACAATCTGTCCCAAATTCGAGGCACCCGAGGGAGACTGGGAGTGCAGCAGACAGACTTGTGTGTGTGTGTGTGTGTGTGTGTGTGTATGGGGTTGTTTTTTTTGGGGGGGGGTTGTAGGTGAGGGAGAGGGGAGTTTTCACCTCTTTCTCACACACTGTCTCTCTTTATGAATCTCTCCCGACCCGTTTAAACACACTGGGAGATGCTCCATGTCATATTTGAGGTCAGTAAGGTGCATATCATTGACAAGACAAGCCAGAGCTCAGAGGGTGGGGGGGTAAAAGGACAAACAACAGAATTATACTGAGAGCTCTACACAGCACATTGAGGGTTAGTAATGTTAGAGTACAAAAACACACGAAAACACACATAAGCCTCTACTGCACGTCAATGGCCAGAGGAGTGATATGCAAACTTATGCAGAGGTGAGTACATTCATGGACAATCTCAGTCTTTACTTGAAATTAAATCCTGATTTTTTTTCTTTTCTGTCTAAAGTTAGGTAGCAACTGAGAAATGTTTTAGTACAAGCTCGCTCAGCAAGTAGCAAAATAGTCTTAGGTTTGTTCAAGAGTTTTGTCTGTTTCACTCTGAGGAAGGTTAGACAACAACAAAATATTCATTGTGTTGTAACGTTGAAAACATTTTGTTCATAGGTGGCCCACGGACCAGGACTCAACATGATCGCATCGAAAAAACGACAAACATTTGAACGCGTGTAAAACAATATCAAAATGCTCTACCTTTATCGGCATGCAAAGATTTGTCTCCGAAAAATGAACGACACACACTGCCTAATTTTTTTGTCACTTCTTTTTTATGTTTCTTTGATTTTTTTTCCCTTTTTTTTGTCCACGCTTCACTTTGATATCATGCAATATAGACGTGCAAAAAAGATAACATCTATTTCCACAAAATACATTTTCATTGTAACTATAAAAGGCTGTATTTAAGAATGCTATCTAGTCACATTTTTTTTAGCATGATTATGCTAACCTATCGCTATATTGATTCATCTAGCCCCAGAGTCGTAGTGCTGTTGCATTCTGAGAAGTGTAGCTCCCAGAGGACTGGCTAACACTTGGCTAACATGGTGGTTCCCTCCTCTTGTGGCAGGAACAGAGAGGGATTAAAACTGCTATACTGAGGCGCTTTGTCTGTTAGTCTACCTAGTTCTTAAAAACTGTCACTGGGACTACTCCCTTCCTATGGTAATTATAAATATGGTTCATTTGGCACTTTTCACATTTTCTTAATATAAAAGTATGTCTCCTCTTATCTAATGTGATTTAAATCAACACATTTACAGTTTCACTCTGTAAAGACCTATTTTGGCACAGGTTTAACTTGTTCAGGTTAGAATTACACTATTATTAACTTATCATCAGCTTATAACAGAGCGTGTATTACACTGCCACTTGAGACTAGCCTCTCCAGCTAAAGGACAGATTTCGATATGTTTTAACCTTGTATTTTTAGTACATCAGTTATTATTAAATAGCAGCATATTCCACAAATTAAAAAATGTTACTCGTGTAAACCTATTCAGTATCTACAGGTAAATCCAAAAGCTCCTACGGCAGACAGAGGATAAAGGACAGGACAAGACAACATGCCACTACCTGTATTGCTTCCAGTTATCATCACATTTTATCTCCATCATCTAACATTAATATAACTAAAGAGATTGGCCGCTGTGTAAAAGACAAACCAAAAAGATCTTTCTATGGTTTAATTAATGAGATGGAAAATAAATCTGTCCTGTATCAAACAGATCAACTGGCACCTATATCAGGAACTGCAGTGCAGTTTTTCCACTGTAAATGTACTGTGCTGCATCCACGGTAGGTTAGCAATGAACCTTGAATTGGCAATTGAGGCAATTTATGGACAACAGACTAAACCTAGCTGTGTTAGGGAATCTGAACCTTCTGGCTCCCCACAGAATACAAAGCAGGTTTGACTTAATGAAGGAAAACTGATACAACCAAGGCTGCAGTTATTTTCATATTTTTCAATTCATTATTCCTAATTTTTAGTTACTGAAATACTTGTTTAATCCATGAAATAAGTTCCCAGAACAGTCTACAAATTGCTTGTTTTGTCTGAGCAATGGTCCGAATACCCAAACATATTCATTTTATTATTATAAATTCTTTGCCATTTTTGCTTGATAAATGATAAATCAAGCAGTAGTCTACTTGCCCAAACCTGACATAACATGCACTAGATAAATAGGAAATCACTTACTAAATGCATACAACACAGCACAGTTCTACAGTGGAACAAAAGCACACTACCTTCGTATGGTCTTTATGAGGTTTTTGCCACAAAATGTCAAACAAAAATCCAGTCAAACCCCATCAATGACAAAACATTCCCTCATGATATGTGTGTGTTTCATGTTTGTGCAGCAAGGTATTCCAAATTAACAATGTTCCTCTTTAGTGTCATGAAATAAAACGCACTGATCCAAACTACACAGAGTGTTTGTGCACTGTGCCCTGCCAGCCTAAACTATGACTTCCTCTGCAGGTGTGGTCATTCTCTGATGGTGGTGCATCAGGGCATCTCCGAGCCTCAGCTGCCCGAGGAGGCAAAGAGAAGAGAGACTCAATCTGTGGCATTTGTCAGGGCAAGCAGCAGACATGCATTGATCGTTACACCAGACATAGTCACCCATGGAGCGATGTGGTAGGAGGAGAGGGGGTGTCAGGATGGGAGTGCACTGGAGGACTGAGGACAGGTGTGAGGGAGGGTGAGGAGGGTGTGGATGGTGTTAGATGGGAGTAAAGAAGCCTCCTTACCAAGCTGTGGAGATAAACCCTCACTGGCGCTCCAACAGAGAGACACATTCGATAGCACAGTGGAGGATTTTGAGTCAGATTGGTTTCAAAAGAATCAAAAAGTATGTTGTTGTTGTTGTTTTTTTTGTTTTGTTTTTTTTTATCTTAGAGGAGTTCCCTCCCCTCACCAGGCTGTTTAGGTCAATAAATCAAATGCACCCCCCTCCTTCTTTTTTTTTGGCATTTTACATTCCATCACACTTTAATTCCTGTTGGACTTAAATATCTGTCCAGGGATTTGCCCATTAGATGTGCAATACATTATCAATTTCAACTGATTATGAAAAAGACACAGCTGCAATAGAAAAGTGAATTTAGAATTTGTTCCAGTCTCTTTAATCTGCTACTGGACACCTAACACTCCCCCAGCGTCCTGCCCTCTAATTACAAAACACTTTTCCAAGACAAAAGGTAAGTAGAATCTAGTTGATCTCAACTCTTGACCTCAATTGATTGATCCTCTTCATCGACCTAGTCTCTTTCTCCTCCTTCAGTATTCAGATATGACGTGCATTTCTGGTGAAGTTCTTCATATGCATTCTACATATATTTCATATATGTGTATTTTTTTTTCCCTGCCATACAAAAACCATCCAGTCACGATGCCATCTACAGCACACATCCCTGACCTCATAGGCCGAGAGAACCGCTCCCTCGCTTCACAGTGCATTAAGACAAAAATTCAGTGTACTCCGATTGTAAAAAAAATAACACAACACAAACAAAAAAATTAACAACAAAAGAAACAACAGCATCTTCAGCAGCCTCCTGGGTCTACAGTGGGCAGAAAACCTGTTGCCATGGGAGACCTGCAGTTTGCCAGAGGCAGAAACAAGCTCAACTCCCTGGACGTAAGTTGAAATTTTCTCTCTGCCCTTTATCTCATCGGCAGCTGCACGGTTGCTTGATAAGGGCAAAGATCAGTGAGGCTATTTATCTCTTTTACTGATATCCACGCCACCTTACAATAGCACATCTGCAAGCGAGGCTCGCAGATTCAGCAGTGGACCCCAGACGAACGACGTTCCCTTGTCATGTTTCAGTGTTTCCTCTTACTCCATGTTTGCATTTCTCAGTAGTACATTGTGAGTCTTAAGTGCTTTTGCTTGATCTAGTCTGTGGTTCGGGTTCATCTAAAGGGTTTGGAAGACCACAGGCTGAGCAGCAGCAGTTCATCTGAGATTTAGACTCAGATCAACTCAATTATTCATTTCTGTTACAATTTTAGGCAAATTGTAACTGGCATTTTACTACAGATATAACACAGCTGGGATATTTTGGAGCATGAGCTAGGATAGCCAAGCATAATAACTGGGCGTTTAAGGTTAATATAGCTGCTAAAACGCTGCACTGCAGCCTGTGGTGTGAGTGGTTTACAGATATTTTCTTGCTAATCTAGAGGTCTCACTGCAGTCTGCATCATAGATATGGTGAATTCCCTTTTCTAGCACCAAATATGGCATCATAGTGTTTTGTTTCAGTGTGCACATGTGTGCATGTGTGTGTGAGTGTGCGTGTTCCCTGTTCTGCTCTTTGACTGGATATATAAAGTGATCCTTCACTGTAATGATCTTTATGCCTGGGGCGGCTTTCTTACTGGACTTAAATAAGACATATATTACACTATGTGACATTACTATTCATCTTCAATCCATTTAAATTAAAACAAAAGATTCAAATCAAAAATAGTCTCATTTACATTCATGTCAACCTGAATTCACAGATTTTAAAAAAAGAAACAACTGAGCTTTATATGGGTGAACTCATTAATAAATAATGATGATGGTAATGATTCCTATTGTAATAATCATGACAATATCATTAATAGAATGATCACAGCAGACTGCAAAAACTGCCATAGATCCTGTGTGTTTGCCGCAGCTTGCACAGTATCACTCTCGTCGTTTCTAGGTTTCGCACTACGTGAGGTCATCAGCGTGCGCCTCGGGCATTCTATCTCAAACACTAGAGCCTATGGGAGGGGGGGTGGGGGGCGCTACCTGCCGCAACACCCCTGCGGCACTGCACTGCTTGTAGGATACATCAGAGGGTATAAAGGGAGGGCACGGCGGGGGGGACGGAGGACGTGTGAGAATGAAGAAACACCCAGCTGATTCTCTCCCCCCACACCCCTCCCCAGTTTCACCTCACCCATCCTTTATATCCCAGAAATGGGGGAGGAGGAGGGAGGTGAGATCATAGGTGGGGGAGAGAATAAAAAAGGGTTGTGGGGAGGAAGGGGGTCCATGGACGTTTCTTCTCTCTCACACACCAGGCTGAAGTTTGCAGTCTTGCTCATTATAAAACCCCTGTAAAAGGGGGGGAGGGGCAGGGCATGGGGGCAAGTAGTGAGAGGGGCTTTGGGGGAGGCAGGGAGAGGGGTTTGGGGGCAAATCAAAACTAGAAGAAAAACAAAAACCCTACAGGAGGGTGATGGGTGTGGGCTGCAGGGGGAGGGGAGGGTAAGGGTTCTTTCCAAAAGGGATTTTGGGTTGGGTGGGTTGGGGTGGAGGGTTGTACCCTGTGTACGCCAACCCTCACCCTCTCCACGCCCCTGCCCTTCCCTCCCCCCTCTTCCTGTAGCCTCTCAGGCAGTCGGCCTGTCTACATGGCATTCAGCTTTGTCCACACAATACACAAACGAACAAACAGACAGCTTAATTTACTAAACAAAACAAAACAAAAAACAATAAAACAAAACAATAAAAAATCCCGAAAGGTCAAGACGTTAAGTAATAAAACCTTATTTACATTTTACACATTTTTTTTCTTGGTTTTTCAGCGTGATAACTCGCTCCTCTCCCTCCTCGTCTTCTCAGCACATTTTTGCTTCGCGTCAAAAACTTTTTTTTAATAGAGAATACTGAAAACACGCAGAAGAAAACGGCGCGGACGATTCCTTCCGACATTCTTGATCTCCTCTCCTTTTTCCATTCTCACTCTCACTTTTTTTTATACTCCTCCCCCAAGCCCCCACTCTTTTTTTTTTTCCTCTTTTCCTCCTCGTTTCTCATTGGCTGTCAGGTTTAGCCCACCTTCTGTGGGTTGGTGGCGCGTACCCCCTGCTCGTAGGTGATTCGCTGGCTGATCAGGTACTGTGCAGCCTGTGTGGCAGCCTGGGAACCTGTGATGGTCACCTTCCTGTTCCGAGTTCCAGGGATGAACTCGCCTTTCTTGGAGATCTGGATCCTGGCACCGGTCAGCTCCTGGTACTCCACTAGCGTCTTCCCTCCTTTCCCCAGGATGGCTCCCACCAAGTTTTCTGGCACGGCGATCTCGACCACTTCCTTTGCTCCCTCTGCTAGCTTCTCCGTGGCCAGTAGAGATGATGCCACTAGTGGTGACGCAGCGCTTAAGTAGCCATTGGTGGCCCCTGTAGCGGCGGCCAGGGATCCCAGTGAGAAGCCTCCGAGACCGGCTGCAGGGTGAGCGGCGCTGGTGGATGCATCACTGGCGTAGGATGCTAACAAATTAGCTGCGGCGGCGGCGGCTGGGTTAGCATTAGCTGCTACAGCGGCTAACACTCCTGAGGCTGCAGCCGGGTTCAGCCCCAGGCCCAAGGAATTGGTGTTGTAGCCGTAGCTGGCCAGAGTGTTGAGGGCTGAGGTGATGGCCAACAAATCGTTGCCTGAGAGGCTGGACATGGTGGTTGGGAAGGCCCCAACTCCTGCCAGGCCTGCCTGGCCAAGCAGAGAGGAGGCCGTGGCTGCTGCAGCGGCTGCCGCAGCTGGCATGACCTCGGTCGAGTTGGCGTACGGGGAGCCGGTGGGGTTGGAGTTGGCGACTGGCCCTGTGATGTTGGAGTAGGAAATGTTGAGGCAGGAGGAACTCTGTGGGTCCTCCTGGATCTTCTGGACGATGATCTCCACAGCTTTGCGATTCTGCTCGGGCTCCCCGCTGATGGTGACCACGCGCTCCTGCAGGTTGATGCCCTCTGGCTTTTGGGACAGCTGGACCCACGCCCCGGACTGCTCCATCACGGCCTTGACTGTAGCTCCACCTTTACCGATGATCAACCCTGCTGTGCTGTTGGGGACGATTAGCTTGGCCTGGTGAGAGGAGCAGGGTGGTTGGAAAAACAGAGGAAATAAAGAGAAAAAAAAATCATAGGTTATTGCTCTGTGACAGAAGTTTTGTCATAATCATAGCAAATCTGCTCTAGTCCGTACTCCAGTGAGTGCACAAAATATAAGCAGGCAACACATGAGATTACCTGAACGTCAAAATATAAATGAGAGATGTGTTCCTTTATTGGCTTCACAGTTAACTCCACTAAGGTCATGAAGGGAAGATGTAGAGAAAGAGCAGAGGCAGGGTAAAGTAAGACTTGCTACAGGGATGTACAAGTCAGTGTTATGGAGAGCTTTGCCTAATGTTTTCTGCACTGTGTATATTGTCTAAAAAGACAATGTCACACCTGGGATGTTACAATTAAACATGCATGGCAACAACCCCCATTGAACTGAAAATACAAAGTGCAGTGACGAAATGAAGAACAGTTTTGTGATGGAGCTTGCTGATGAAAAATTGTTCTTTCATCACTTAAAACTTGGTAAAACAGTGGACACATCGTTCAGCAACTTTATAGGCAAGGTCAGCGCTGAAAGGGACTTTGTCAGGAACTGCTTTTTAGAGGTGTACTCGAGAAGGACGGGAGACAAAAAGGCAAAGAAAAGACGCAGAGAGTCTGAACCGTGCTTGAATACAGAGAGAGCGAGAAGGAGAGAGTTCCTGATGTACCATGTGTGTATCCGCATATGTGTGTGTGTGTGTGTGTGTCAGCAGTGTAATGATTTCCTAAAGGAGAAAGAGCTGAGACAGACATATAAGATCAACGACCACCACCCAAGCACATAACGAATAAAGACTTTGTAAAAAAAATGTCTTTGGTACATAACAGAAAGTGAAAAAAGGAGAAAGGGATAAAGTGCGAGCAGGTGAGAGAACAGGAGACAAAGAGGTAGAGAGAGGTAAACAGAGTGGGAGGGAAGGATGGATGAGAGAGAGAGAGAAGGAGAGAGAGGGAGGAATTCTAAAGAGGCTACTTGTGTGAAAAAAATAACATTGACTCCCAGGGGTCAGTGTTGCCATGGAAACACAGCTCCAGCATTCAAAGGGTAGTGAAAGGGAGTGAGGCAATGACACACACACACACGCACCGTGCCCAAACACAGCACAGTATATTTCATTTCACATATCTGCATGTATAAATTGTGTATTACTATTCTTATTCTTTTACAGAATAACCATGGGTCAATGAACAAACAAGATGCACTTTAGCAGGTTAATTTTTTTTACAGTTATTGGAGAATTGATCCATGTTACGCTGCTTACTTATGGGAGGCCATTAAATGTAAAGTGATTTTGATGCAACATTTACACCCAAGCATGCAACTGGAATGCAGCTAATGATGAACTAATGAAATAACAATGCTCTAATCTGCGCATTATATTCTTACAATTCTTCTGTTAAATGTTTAGTCTATTAAATGGTAGGAAATAGTAAAAATGAATGAATAAATCAATAAATCTAGTTTTATGTTACCAATGTTGTATGTTATCAGTCTAAAATGGAAATGCGTTACGTTTAGAATAATATAGAAGAATAATATAAAACCCATAAAAGCTGCAAATCCTCACATTTGAGAAGCTGGAAAACTTTTTTTTCTTGACCAAAAGATAATGAACCATTTAACTGATTGATTAACCAATTGTTAATGACACTGTGCTCAGCTGTCCAATGAGGGCTCTCTACATGACTTTAAACAAAAATATTGAAAACTGATACTTTTCATTTCCAAAATACATTATGAATATTATCATAGCTGCACACATACCTGTGATACATGGCAGTACTTTACATTCCTTTGCTTTCCCAGTTTAAAGTGATAGATTTAACACAATTTAGTGTCAACGGAAAGCAAATGGTTATTTGTTTGAGTTTACATAAGAACCATGATTACTATTTCTCTCAGTAAAGCAGTCAGTAATCAGCAGGGAGCTTTCATTCCAAGGGAGAGAGGACTCATTGTCAGATTAGTGTCGTGAAAAGATTTGCACGAAACCTGACTCAAGCCATGAAACTGCTGTTTTGCCCTTTAACAGCCCACTGAAGCTGAACCCTAATATCTATATTTCCCTTTTCCATTAGATAACATACAAACAGATCTGATGTCTGCAGGTCTGGTCTGAGGTCTGAAAGAACCTGGTGTGTGAAGGGTTCACTGTTGCTCTGTTGACGTAGGCAGTGGGTGACGCATCACAGTGCTGCAGCACTGACCTCCATGCACAATGAAAGTCTCACTTTGCTGAATGGAAACAGACCTGAAGAATGTTTGAGATCCAGCATTTTTTGGGGGGGGGGCTTTTGCTGCAACTTGTTGCAATAAAATCAGTTACTTCAGTGCAAACAAAATGATATAAATTGTTTTTGCAATGCTGTCTTTCACAAACAAGGACACCTTAAGGAAATGTTATCGGCTTCTGCTGCACATTAGCTGCTTAGCAAATAAATGTGTTTGTGTGTACGAATGCTTTCCCTTAGCATTGATTCTACCCTCTACTTCAAGCTACCACAGCTATCTGCTGTCTGTCTTAACGACAAATATTCATATTGAGAGCAGAAAGACAGTGTGGGCTGGAAAAACAGGAGGAGGGAGGGCTGAAGAGATAAAAAGACTTGGCCTTGATAAAGAAAAGAGGACGATAAAATGAGAGAGACGGAGAGGGGTGGTGGAGGTGGGGGTGATTGACTTAACAAACTGAGAGAAAAGAGGATGTGATGCACCACTTTTTGTTTTTGTTTTTTCTATGCAGAGAGAAATAAAGAGAGAAGAAAAGAAGAAAAGGAAAAAGAAAAATCTAAAGTGAGAGCGATCAATTCAACTTACAATAGAAAAATGCCAAGGCCATTCCAATTACCTTCCCCATCTCACCCTCTGCTTTATCTCCCCCCTCCCTCCTCCTATTTGCTGCAGTTTTAAGCTGAATAACATCTGCGTGGCAGCAGCCTTGATGCAGCGGTTTATTGCCACACCACATTCCACGGCTCACTCTGCGCCACAGCGTTCTGCGAGGCGCTAGATGAATTTACATAGAAATAGAAAATTAGGAGGTAGCCGATAATACCAGCGACTTCAAACCTGCAGACAGCATCATGTATCCACCCCTCACTGCTTCCAGTTGAATATTAGAGAATTATCTTTCCCCTGTGAGTGTTTATTTGTGAGCTGTTTCTGTGTCTCTCTGTGGGATTAACAGGTGTGATTTTTTTTTTCTTTTGTTCATTTGTCTATTCTCTCAGAACAAGTGGAAGTTTGTAGACCATTTCTATTGATTGGTGGGTTGTTACTGTGAGGCACGTATGCAGCCAGGCTACTTCAATGCATCTGTTTATGTCCTGCTGCTATCAGAGGCTCTGCTACAATCTGCTGTCCTGTGTAGATTAATGAGAAGAGCAAAGTGCTAACAAAGTGTGAATGCTGCTGGGGCTTAGCGATTCCATTTCCTGGAGCTCAGAGGACTGGCTACCAGAAACCACTGGATGATATGTTTGAAATCATTATTACAATGTTAATAAGAATGTTTTTCCTATATTGGTTTATATAATCATATCATATTTAATGTATGTATTCAAATTGATATTCAACCCACTGTTATGCATTACATGAGACCAAACTGATTGAATTTGTCTTTAATAACTGATGTCATTCATTTGTTTGGAATGTAAAATTTTGCGAAGAAATAATACAATGTCACTGAAAGTTTACTAATAATACTGAATCATTGCCCTACCCTGAAAACTCTCAGAGTCCTCTACAGCTATTATTTTAAAGACCAAAAATGTTTTGAAATTATAATGTGTTTTGGTCCAGATCTGCAACAAAATACAGACATTTATTGAAGTTTATGGAAAGGTGGTGAAAGTGTTCGAAAATGCCCTAATTCACAATGTTAAGACGTTTTCTTTTTTTTTAAACTCCTCAATCTGCCTCCATTGCATGAGATTTCCCCACACAAAAACCTGATATTTAGGAAAGTGTGTAGTGACAATGAGCGCAGCGTATGCATACTTCATGCATATACAGAGTGCTGTGGATTCAGAGAGACCTGAGGGGGATATTATAAGTTAGAAATGATTAATTCTTTAAACTGAGTTTTATGCCTCTGGCTTTTGGATCTACAACAAAAACTCATCACCTGTTCCTTGGCCTACCTTTCCACCAAACTTCATTAAAAATCTGCACATTTTTAAGGTATCCTTCTAACAAACAAATCAGACCACAGATGTTCAATCTGGGTGTATCACTCACTCCAGTTTTTCCATGCCAACACTGTAGCACCCACTAGTGTGCTGGATGACTGCCGATGACTCGTTTAAAACATACCTTTTTGACCTCCCTCCCTCTGAATGGATGATGAACATTCACACTATTTACTACAAAATATGTGAACCAGTGTTCTAATTTTTGGTGCAGTTTGGATAAAAGCCTTCAACAGATGGATTCATTTATACAGTTATTCCACTTTTCACCTTGATCTCCATTCTGTGATTACAGCAGGACATCAGTTTGAGCTGTGTACCAACAAAAACATCACTCCTTACTGTCTGTCACTGCCTTAAATTTCATTTGGAAGTCTAATTTTTGCATCTGAAAATGTTCTGGCACGTTTTTTTTTTTTTTTTTTTCAAGTGGCGACGTTTTCAGAATGGTTGTTTTTGCGGTAAAGAGATGAGTGGGTGGTGGGGGGTAAAAATGGAGACAAGTGATAAAAAGAAGTAAGTGACAAGCAGCAAGAGAGCGAGGGAGGGAGCGAAAAGATTTTACCCATGAACCCTTTCATCCCCTGCACTCTGCACTGAAACATTCTCTCATTCATGCACATACACACACACACACACACACACACACGCACAGTGTTGGTGTAGAAGTGGGAGGATAAACAGTGGCGTACAGCGATGTCTGATCCCTCCTGGCACTAACGATCACATCTACCATCTTTATATCCAACTGATTCTCTGCTAATGAGGTTCTCCGTTCGCCTCCACTCCTCCTCCGCCCATTCTCTGCTTTCTTCCCTCATGTTTCTCTCTTTCCATATTGTCGTTTTTCTCTCCTGCCATCTAATTTTTGCAGCTTTGTAGGGGTTTTAAACCTTTCATCCTTTCATTGCAAGCTTTTTAAAATCTACATACTCTTTGTGTCCTTCCTCACCTGGTGCATTATAAGGTTGTTTTTTTTCCCCACTGCAGCCTTCTAGTGTATTTTCAATCTTTCATTTCTTTCTATTTTTCTCTGTTCAATAAACCAAGCCTCTTCTTACAAGGTCAAACACATACTCCCACACACACACACACAATCCGTACCCAATCTGAAGGGCGCTTTAATGTGAAATCATCATCTTCATCCTGGTTTTATTTAGCTGACGCTGTTGGTTCGGCTTGCTTTAATGGCCGACTCAGCCGCGCAGCCTCCTACCTTCCCACAATCCTCTGCTCCCAGCACCTTTCTGCAGAGCCGCCACAAAGAAGATGATTATGTGACAGTTGGCAGCATGCAAGCGATCGCTCCTACAGTGGCGGCACTTTCCTGTTTTTTTTCCCTCTCCCTCAGCTGTTCTGATTTAAGTTTTTTTTGTGAAGTTTTCCTTTTTTTCAACATTCTTTCATCTCTGGTGTCTCCCTTTTTGTTTTATTTTTTTTCTCCTTGAGGAGCTTTATATCTGTTGGGAGAAACTTTTCCACAGAGGGGAGAAGAGGAGGGTTTGGCGTCCATCCAGCTGCTGACTAAAACGTCCTGTTGCTGCAGCTGCTGGGCTGAGGTCGAAGGTCAAAGCCAATCTCCTGCTCATGAATACACTCAAACGGTGTGAAGGAACGAGGATGGGAAGTGTGGACTTCAGCAGAGATGCTGGCTTAGCAGATAAACCCAAATCAATGTCAACAGCAGAGTGGGGTTATTTGATCGAGGGAACAACTTGGAACCAGTTCAGGGTTTGACTGTTGAGGGTTTATGAAGGCCAAAACTGTCAAACTCTTTAAATATGACATTTTTTTATAACAATAAAGACCAAATGTATTTAGTGATTTCTCTGACAGTTAGGCCATGGTGAGACATGAAAGACTACAGCTAATGAATCTTTTAGATTGCTGCCTCATCCAGCTGGCTGAATCATTTTTGCCCTGCTCATTCTGGCAAATTTTTCAGAATTCAAAAGACAGTGCTGCAGATTGTCATCACCTATATGAGAAAGTTTAATCCCTTGTAGGTAGCTGTACTGTCTTCATCTACCTCCATGACCTTGCTACTCTTCACCCCATAAGTACAACATCATCCCTGTACCTCATGCTCTTTCTCTTCTGCTATAAACCTGATAAAGAACTGACCAGACCTCTATTAGCCCATTTAACACCACACAGCATTTATAAAGCCTACCTTGTTCCAAACTGTTGCCTTTTTATTGTCAATATGTTAGGATGCAAGAGATGCAACTACAGGCTGCAAAGTAACAACCACAGGCTTTAAAAACAATCAGTGAAAATGACTGAATTAGGTGTTTCTAAGCAATCAGGCAGATTGAGGATAGTTGCCCTACAAAGTTGCCCTGTTGTCTCTTGTTGTTCTCACAGCCTTGATGCAGACAGACAGAGGCTGAGGAGGACAAATGTTTTGCTTTGCTTCATCAACCAAAGCGTGTGAGTCATTTTGTGTATCTGTGAATATGTGTATGTATTGGTGTGTGTGCATATATGTGTCTGCTTGTGTGTGTTTTGCATAGACAAGTAGCAGTGATAAGCTAACATGGTCCTGAGGTCACCGAAGCATGGAAATCTGAGAAAACAACGTCTCATTTAACAAACAAGGAAACAAGCATACTGTTAACAACTGTGACAGGACACACACACATGCACGCATACACAATCCCACACACGCATGCCCCATGTTGTGGTGGTTTGTTGGGGTTTAACCTTGACATGCAGATGTATTAACACACAGCTTCAGCCCACTGCGTCGCCGGTGCTTGTCCTTTCTGTCTGTACTCTGCTTTTACAAAACCCAAAATCTGAGCAGAAAACAAACAACGTCCAGTAAAACGTTGACAGAGACATTTTTTCATTCCACACAAAGCTGAAAATATTTCAGTCGGTGAGGCTTTATGTGATAAACAGCAATTGAAATGCATTTGTTGAATAATTAATGGCCCAGGCTCCACATGATTCAGTTTTTACTGCTAAACACTCAGACAGTAAAAAGTTCTCTCAAAAATCTCCTGAGATGTCGGAGCTGCTTATTTGCTTTCAGATTAGTCTTAAATATGGCTACCGTGAGCTGAAAAACTGAAAAACCCCATGACTACAGTTAGACAGCATGTAAATCTGAAAGATTTTTACTTAATAATTCAAATGTTTACATACCAGAGAGAAAAAAAACCTTCCACAGCTAGATATTATAAAATCTGATGTGGAGAATACAAACTTAGAGAGTTAGAACTCCCTCTGTCTTCTCTTCTCTTTCCCCCTCATTCCTTCTCCTCTTTCTCTCCCTTTTCTCCGTCTCTCATCACTCCTTCATCCCTCCATCTTTCCATTCTTTCCATCCTTTCCTCTTCTGTCTCTCACTATGTCAGAGCTGTCATGGTGGTAATGAAGAGTCGTCCAAACTTTGTGTTGCGTGCCATGGAGGTCACAGTTCCCTCTGTCAGTGTTGTCACTGAAGGTCAAACATGCACATACACACACACACACACACATGGGCAATGGTGCTCACATGAAGTCACAGTTCCACTTGTACTCATGTGAATAATGTGTAATAATGTGTACAATCCCTCAGAGGCAAAGAAGTACAGAAGAACAGATAAACACACCAAACAGTACACACATGTTCTCTGAGGTGTATACACACACACATGCACGTAAACACATCGAGATACAGCGGACAACTGTTGAGGCCACTGGAGTTTGAACTTTGAAGTCTTAAGCAGGGGACTTCAGTTTAATCTTCCTCCTCCTGATCCACAGGCTTAGTCACCTCTCTCTCTCTCCTGCTCTGCCTCTCCCTCATCACCCTGTCTGTCTCGATCTGTCTGTGTCATCCCTCTTTTTCCATCTTTCACGCCGTCTTTCAACTCTCATTCTCTGGCTCATCCAGGAGCACAGAAACCCCCCTGCAGCTTAAAAATAACTGCAGGACAGAAGAGCAGGGCTACAATGACGGACATTGAGGGAGCACGGTGTGAACTTGGGACGTGCAAGACTATATGCACAGGGACACACACACCCACAAATATATCCATACACGCTTGTATATGTAGTGCTTATACCATGGCTTTTTTCTGACTCCTTAACCAGGATTTCTGGGGCATTTTGTTCTTCCTATGCAAGCAATACACATATGAACACACACTTGCGTATAGAGTATATAATGTATACACAGATGGGAACAGTTAGGGCTGGCTTTATGTGTAGTTTGTTTTTCATCCAGTAATGTCAGATTGATCTACTGAGTGGATTTCCTCTTCTGAGAACACTGACTTGTCATCACGCACATGTAACATGAAGCTACTGATAATAACTAATTCTACTGTATGTGATTTTCCTGGCTTAATAGATTAAAGTGCAAAAACAACCAAAGAAACAAGTCCATTTCAAAACATTATCTGGAGAGAGAAAAAAAAAACAATGAAAAAATTATTGTGTTTCAAAAATTCAAAATATAACTGCCTGAGGCTTGAAAATGTTTTTGTGAATAATAGTTAATGCATTAATGAAAGTCAGTTGCCACTTCAGGCCATGAATCAGGCCATTTTTGTTTACTGTTAAACATTGCGTGTGTTTCCTTTAACCGGCTATAAACCCTCCTCTGGCTCTGTCACTATGTGCATGTTGTGCAGCCAAGACTTGTTCAATCCAACAAAATCTTAGATGGCGGCCCCAGAAGTTTCCAAAGATACCAAACAGGTCCAGCTGAATTTTGGGGATGAGCGCAGACCGTAAACTGATACATAGTAAATTCAGAATTTTTCCACTTGATTCTGAATGTGAAGTAAACATCATGTATTGTTGCTTCAGTGCAGTGTTGGAACGAGCACATATAGAATATATTTGGACCTGTAGTGTTTTGTGGAGCTGTTGGGGTGAGATTTCATGACAGGAGAGTTTTCTCTTTTAAAGGGATTGAGAGGGAGTGTTTGAACAGCAGGATAATTATTCCTGGTTGTCATTTTGTCTGTCACAATAATCCTTCATAACTCTCTCTCCTCTTCACTTTCTCTCCTTTTTATGAATTGTCACTAGATTATTCCCAACAGGTGCAAATAAAAATCATGTGATTATTTTTTATTTTTACTTTATGAAATCATTGATGATCACTGATGTGCAGTCTTTGTCAGTAGTGGAAGAAGCAAGAAGCATACTGATTACTTACCTAAGTAAAACTCTTATAATTGTAGTAAAAGTACAGAAGTATCATTGGCAAAGTGTATTTTAATTTGTTTTGTGTTAGTGAAAAAAACAAAACAAAAAGCCATTTAAATAACTTATTCTAGTCTTTCTGTTGGGCATGTTAATATCTGCACACTGTTCTCTGTCACAGTTCACTTTTCACCTGGCTGTTCCTATGCTATCACTGTAATACAACTCAAAGTACAGTTCTGGTTAAAGTCTGGTCATAGCTGAAAAACTAAAACCTCCTGGCTAAGTTCTAAAATGAATCATGGTCACAGGTTAATAGTAAAAATGTCAACAAGCATTACACTGTATGATGAGAAACTGATCTGGGAAACTAATCTTCAAACATCGACTTCCCAACCTCTCTAATACTGACTGTAAATCACTAATGAGAATATACACTGATGGAATTTGTAGGAGACTGTGTCAAGTATTAATATGCGGGAGACATGAGGGGGAGGAGTGGTTGGAGTGATAATGAATAAAATCCCCCTCTGAAGCATTATAAGATCATACCTGATGATCATTCTTTATCCTCCTCCACACAACAGAACAGTTTCAGTCTGCTCTTATATGTGAGCTGTTTGACTGGGGTGAGGATGAACTGCATGGGGTTCCTGGTAGAGAAACAGTCCTCAAAAACCAGAAGATAATAACATCACCTGCAGTGTCAAAAGCACATAGAACACCCAGCCATCAGCTTCTTAGATTAGGTGTCAAAACAAGTAGACAGTGCTGCAGGTGAAAAAAAATTCTAATGTCTCTATTGAAGGATGAAAAAACAACACGTGATTGTGTGATGAACTGTCAGAGAATGTAATATCTCATCTGCCTCTCCTTTTATCATCCTTCCTTTTCCCCCTTTGTGTCCTTTGTGTTTACCTCCTTACCTCTCCTCTCCTCTGTCCAGCAGCCAACAAGGCGAAAAGGTCAAAAACACCATAAAACCTCCCTCTCTCCAGCTGACACCACGCCCCATTTGGCAGAAGTTTCTTTAGCACATACATCACACCTGCTATTTTTTTCTTTCTTTTTAAAAACTAATTCTTCCCACATGCCTTAAAATAAGAACAGAAAAAAGAATGACGAATGACGGGACGTGAGAAAGAGAGCAATATGTCACGAACTTGATGTTTCTGCGTGTGGTGTTCATATGTTCAAAACAGTGCAGTAAAATATGAGTTACAGCAGTGTTAGCATAAAGCAGACACTCAATCATCACTGTTTGGAGCAGGTGTGTTATTCTGCTGACTCAGCAGTGAGGCAGCAACTGCAGATCACAGGACTGACAGGGAGAAAAAATAGCTAAAATGTTACATAAGAAGGAAAGAAAGCAACATACTGTAAAACCCTGATAGCAAAGAGTAGAACAGGACAAATAGTGCCAGTGCACTCGTTTGTTGTATGTTTTACATTTATCGCTGCTGTCGTGTGAATTTTGATTGAATGTAAGCTATTAAAGCAGATATAACAGATGTTTAATATAACAGTGTATGAAATGACTGTATGAAAGCAGACAAAAAGTGATGAACGAATGGAGAATTATTACCTGAATCTGCAGCTCCCCTCGGCTTTACTGAGCTTTATAGTGAGTTTCTTTCATCATGTAGCTGTTTGGCCCACAACTAAACTGTTTTCATTCACTCTCACTACTATTACAGTGTAGTTTTTGGGACGCAGCAGGCAGCTGTTTTTAGAGAGAAAGCTCCAAAAGATGACTGTACACATCCTCTATCAGCATCAAACAACTGTCACACACAGTTAGAGACTAGCTGGTGAGCACAGTGGAGCATTTAGCAGCTAAAGAGCCAAATATTTCCCTCAGGAGCTGGGCGAGACCAAAAACGGAGCTAAAAGTGAGTGGATGCTGGACTTGAATTTGCCAGGTGAACACAAACGTGACTTGAAATGAAAGATCGTGTCGCTCCGCAACTGCTAGATGTGGAAATAAGGCACTGCTAACACATTTTCTCCATATCAACTTAAAAGGTGATATGTCAGTGTCGCGTCCACAAGTTGTTTCTGTTGCCTCCGAGTGGCTAAAAAATCAGCTATTGCACATTTAAGTAAGATAAATTCTCTCAGGTGCAATAGAAATGATCTCCTCCATCCATCCATCAGGTTCTGATACAAGTATTACAATTTTCTGTGCTAACAAATCTCTCATCAAATTTTTAAAACTCTCCTGTTTCTCTTTATTAGCAAAGAGCCACGTATCTGCCAGCTGTTCCTTTATCAACTTGCAAAAAGGCCAACATGAAACTTGGCTTCTGCCTGGTAATGTGCTCTTTGTAAGCAGGTGTCTGAACTAACCCAAAGAGCTGTTAGAGAAATACAAAACCCTAACACCACTTTACAATCACAAATGGAGCGTGTGCTTTAATAGCCTGTAGGTCAACAAGACATAGTGATGAGTCGTCTGTGCTGAATCTATCAGCTGAGGTCAGAATCTCCTGGGTAGAGTAGGGATTGGAAAGAAATTCAGATTCAATGAAATGCTAAACTCCAGTCCTATTCATTTATTCCTTCATTCACTGATCAGCAGCAACAACACAGAACTTCTCCTGACTGAATTTGTGTTTGACTCCGTTTTTGGCTGAAGCTGAATTATTTCTATCTCACCAGCTGAGCTGAGACTCTTACGCTCCCACCTCTTCATCATCTGACACAAAGTGAGCCAGACTCGCTTTCCTGACATTTATGGTGAACTTCCTGCACAGGGAGGCAATAACAGGAAGAAGGAAACAGGTGTTCGTGCCGGAGGTGAAAGGTCACAGGAAACGGCTTCTCTCTCCCAAAGGAAGAGGTTGCAGTGAGCAGCCAAGAAAAACAAAAAGACTGGATTGGACGTGTGTGTAAATGCTAGTGCACTGTATATGCGTGTGTGTGTGTTCACCTTTTAGCACTGTTCTCAGTGCAGCCAAACAACGTCAGAGAGCTGCTGCAGTTTTCAGTTTGAATAAAGGCAAGTGAGGGCCAGCCCAGGCCAAAAATAGCTCCAGAATAATACCACAACAAAACCACAGGCCATTTACAGCTGATCTCACGGGGGACGCGGCTTCTGCTCGGCAGCTCACTTCCAAACACAATAATGCAACAATAACAGTTGAGAGGGCATGTTTTACTGTCAATATGAATATAATATTGATGCAGTAAGTAGGTGATGCTTGACTACATTACACATAAACACAGTATGGGGGGGTCTCCTGAGTGCTTTGGCTTTTACATAATGATTGCTAATGTTTATGTGCTGCTGCCTGGGAACATTTTATTATTACTATTTGTGTTTTTGTATTTTTATAGATTAGTTTACTTTACTCAGTTGACTTTACTTTAAAACAGAGCCAGCAGCAGTGCATTATGGGAGATAATCATCAGTTAATCATTCAGTATTATTAAAAATACTTTCTGTGAAATACTGCAAATACAATACAATGTGGTTTAAACAACTACAATAATTCACACTGTATCAATAATTTTTTTAGAGCATTTACCACCCTATACAAACTATGAATATTTAAACCAAACTCTCCATCATAAAAATCAGAGCACGCTGCAGTGTGAACAGGGGTGTGATGATGTTTTAGAGAGGCAGAAACAAAAGCAAACACTGAATAATCAAAGTCGTAAAATCCCTCAATAAATTCTCTCCATGCATATGTCCTGTCAGACCTCATTAGAGCTGGTAAAAGAATTCATTCAGCTCATAAATCATCTTCCTCACTGGTCTGTCGTCCTGGTCCGTGGCCTTGAAGCGCGGCATGTTGTCTGTCGGTGTCGTTGCTGCTCTGTTTTTCTTTCTATCAGCAGCTGCTTCTTCCAGCGCAGCTCTCCGTCACTCTGCAGCTGTCGGCTAACAAGAGTTCAGATCTGCTTCCAGCTTTCAGTCACCCACTCAGCCCGCCTGACTCTCGTTCTTGGCTCTGTTTGTTCTCTCTCTCTATCTATCTTTATGTCATCTTCTTCCACGCCTTTCTGTTTCTCCCTCTTCCTTCCAACTCTCTTCCTCTTTCTTGCAACATCCCAAACACCCTTCACATATCTCCCCTCTCTCTGTTTGCCCTTTTTACTCACTCACTCGCTCCCAGGAGTTAACCAGTAATGCCAACACCACATGCTACAACAGCCGGGCTCTTGACAAGAAGACATTTTATCCCACAACCTGAAATAGTAGACAATCAACGGCTGCAACACACTGGACACCAATTCATCTTTCATAAGCACACATGTGTTTGATGGTGTGTATGTCAACATTTATGTGTTTATATGTGCTCCATTCATCATATCAAAGTAAGTTTGTGCTGCTTCAGTGACAAAACTGTTGAGAGTGTGTGTGTTCATATTTAAAATACTTTGATGTTAATTTTTCTTTATTATATTCTTCCTTTATACCAAGAAATTGTTTTAAGCAGAAACAGTGGAAATCTACGGATCCAAAATATTTTTTTGCTAAGCTTCTGGTGTGCAACAGAAACTTAAAAAAAAAAAAAAACATTCAGGAGCTCCTTAAGATCTTTTTTTGTTTTTGAAACAATGGCAGGCACTTCTAGCAGCACAAGATACTTACTTTTTTATGATAATATAATTAAATATGTTCAAAATCAGCCTTTTGTGACTAATGTTCTCCTCATATTTCACCTTAAGTTAGAAAAGGCATTATCACACTCCATTAAAAGGTCACATTATTATGCTATCATTTTTTTCATTACAACTGTGAGCAAAACATTGTTTTTTTTGTTTTTGTTTGAATTTAAATTCTAGTTTGATGAACTGTCTTTGAATGGTGGAGATTTCTGTGTGTCCGTCAGGGTTGAAGAGGTTATTTTCATGTGTGTGTATGTGTCGGGAGGGAGGGGTGGGTTCTTTCTCGGTGTGTGAACGTGTGTGTATCTGTGTGTCGTCAAATGCAGAGCAAACCCATTTAGTCTCCTCTCTGACGTGGTATAAATAGCCTAAAGAGCAACAGGGGGATTCACCCTCTGTTACAAGTGTCTAAATATCAGCAGCTATTAGCCTGCTTGTCTCCCCCCTCTGCTGCTCGCTTCGTCCAAAGCAGCATTACTCAACTGTCTGTCAGCCTCGACCTCACATGCTTATGACGCAGAAGATACAAACTGAATAAAAAATAGATAAATAAATGTATAAACAGCACACATATCAACTCTGTGCAGGAGGAACAGGTGACAAGAGCATATTGACGCTGGTACTAAAGGAATAGCTCCACATTTTGGTTACTGCATTAGCTTAGCTTAGCACAAACCTAAATTGACTCTGTCCAAAGGTAACAAATCTGCCTACCAGCACCTGCTTAATCTGTAAAAAGTGTAAAAATTACAGGTTGTTTTTTTATTTTTTTTATTTTTAGTTTTTATGAGGCAATAACTTCTTGCAGTCTCCACTGGTTGCCTGGCAACTGCAACCTGAGTTTGGTATGGAAAAATTTGTCTGACCTAAAACCCATTAAACACCTTTGGGACGAACTGAAATGCTGACTACAAGCCAGGCCTCATCACCCAACATCAGTGACCGACCTCACTAAAACTCTTGTGGCTGAGTGAAGATTTTGGACATCAACTCTGCAAACACAAGAAAGCAAGACACCATATGTGCAAACAATACTGTTATCCATATCAGCCTGGTGTGTGTGGGCTAGAGAACTGAGTGTAGGTAAGTGTATGTGTTTGTGTGTGTACACAGTATTGATTAATTATGCATAAAACTCTTTTCATAACTGCATCTTAAAATTCTGTGCACGGCAAAAAACCTCCATCTCTGAGGACTCTGTGTGTGCGTGTGTGTGTGCATGCATGTGTGTACACAAGTCTGATACCTATAATCATTCAAAACTACAAAGGCGTAGCACTCCTTTCCTTACTCCACCTCCCAAATTCTGCTTATGATAGAGGATGAGAAACTGCAGCAGGGGGCAAAAAAAACCATATGCAACTCTAACGCAACAGAAGAGCTCAGAGACATGGAGGAAAAACAAGAAACTATTGTGAACATTTATATAATGTAATTTGTTTTTTTTCTTTTTACTCTGCAGGCTATGTCATCAATTCAGTTTTTCATTTTTCTTATTTCTTATTTGTAGTGTCTTTTTCAAGATAAATGTTTTAATGTCGACATATCACTTTTTTAAGCCACTGCATTTTGTGTGTTTGTGTGTGTGTGTGTGTGTGTGTGTGTGTGTGTGTGTGTTTGTGTAACTGGTTGAATGCACCTTCTGGCAGTCCTGAACAGTCAATACATGGAAACAGTGCCAGACCTGACTAATCAATAGGGAGCAATCATGAAGAGAGAGTGATGATAATCATTTAAACAGATTGGGATCGTAATCAATGGCCGCACTAATTGTCCACCATTATACAGCTGGTATTGGCTCTCAGATTTAGCTGTACAATCAACAGTAGAATGAGCTTCATGTGAACTACTGAAAGTTTCTTTGTAAACACAAACTTCGTGAAATTAGATTTAATTAAATTAAAACCCTTATAAGATTAGAAAATGTTTCAATTTGGCGCCCCCCTGTGGTACCACCAAGACACTGTAGCAGACAGAAATAGACGCTAATACACCTCCCCCCACCTGACAATGGATCTGACTGGATACACTGAGGTGAATAGGCGACAACAAAAAAATTAACCAGGATTGATTCCATTAAAAATAGTTTTTAAAAAAATGTTATTAAGTTATTTCTTCCCCTCAAGCTGCATACAGTTCCGTGAAGTTCAGTGAAGAAGGTTGAGCAGCTTGTGTGTTGTCTCACTGACAAAATCCAGTACAAAAAAAGGATTTTGGAAAGTGATGGGGTTCCCACGGGAAACTATGTCCTTGGCCACCCTATGGCCAAAATATGCTACTGCAAACAGCCATTTTTAAGGAGAATAAAAGTCTGTTAAGATGTTGAATGGCTGTATAGCCAACAACAGTGGCAACAAAAATTGAATAGTTGTAATCCTGCTTAAATATTTCATAGGAGAAACTTCTGCCAGTGAGCATTTTGTTACAATAACATAACACTGTTACACAAACATCTTGCAAACTGTGAGGTGACAGTAATAACAACTCATCCTCCAACCACGAACTTACTAACAGCTGGTCCAAGTAAAGCCAGAAGAGAGAGAGAGTGAGCGAGAGAGAGAGAGAGGCTGAATACTGCAGGAAGTCAGTGGGATGGAAAGCTGAAGTGTCGTGTTCTTCATTAAGACACTCAAACAAAATTGATGTGTGTGTGTTGTGTAGCAGCCAACAGTTCATGCCACATGTGGAGTTTATGTGTTCACACCTCACACACTGCATCCTGTCTCAGTGGATCTCATCTTTCTCCCCGCGCCCACTTTCTTTTTTTCATTCTGTTTTCTCTTTCCTCCATCGTTACTCTTTTTTTCTTTTTTGTCTTTTGCCTCTTGTCCTGCCCTCTCTCCTTCCTCCCCTCCTTTTTTTTCTTTTTACGTCCTCACCCTCTCATTATTTCTTTTTTTCATTCTTGTCTCCTTGTTGCTGTTTTCCTCTTATTTTCATTTCTTCTTTCTCGCTCCCTCCATCATCTGTTTCATGTCTGTATGGTTGCCTGTCATTTTTCTTTTTCTTTTTTTCATTTTGTTGCCTCATTCAGCTTCACTCAAACAGAAAATCACAACTCAACCACAGAAACGCACACAATTTGTCGTTCCAAAGGCAAACACTTCCCTCCCTCTCTTTCCCGCACAGTCCTTCAGCTGGGGCAGCGTTGGCACGCACACAAACACACACACACACGCACGCACAAAACCAATAAACACACACACACACACACACACCCACATGATTGCAGGGATAGCCTCAGTTGCTCTGGGTTTTCCTGGAATAGAACAGAACACAATAGAAGAGACAGTAAGACTGACCTGTTTGACGCGGTCTGGGTTGACGGTGGTCTGTGGCTGCAGGATGCTGACCGGCTCTGTCTTCTGGGTGCTCTGAGGCATCTCCCTCACCTTCTCAGCGATGAAATCATGAACGCCGTTCAAAGCCTCCACCGTCCCCTGGATCAGACACACCCGCTCTGTATGGTTTCACCGGACGGGCGGGTGATCGAGAGACGATGGAAAACTGGCGAAATGAGGAGATATCAGGCGCAGAAGGAACAGAACCGATCGGCATCTGCAATATCGCAATGTTCTCGTTATTCCGAAACAAACAACGAACTATCCTACAATCGTAATGAACGACAACAGTATTGTGTGTGTTTTGTTGGTTTTGCGCGTGCGTGTGCGTGTTGTGTGCGTGCCAGCGCTGCCCCGGCTGAGAGGACTGTGCTGAGAAAAGAGGGAGGAAGGCTGGGCTGGGCAGGTGTGGTGTGTTCTGTTTGATGACTGAATGAGCAACAAAATAATGACAGGCTGGCTCGAACGTGAAGAACAGATGATAGAGGCTTGAAAGAGTAATGGAAGGAAAACAACTGAAACAAATAATGGTGAACATAAAAAAGGAGGGAGGGTTTGCAAAGACAAAAAGGCTGGAGGAAAGAAAACAGAGATGAGGGGTGGGCGGGCGAGACCAGTGTTGACCAGTGTTTCTCACATGCGGGCTGCAGCTGCACACATCGATTTTGTTGATGTTGAACGTTGCTCTTTCCGTCGCGACTCTGCGTCAGCCTCTCTGCGCTCGCACCGGCTGCGGACCGGCTGACAGTTCGTGGTTGATTGTGTCCTCACGGACTACAGATATGTTTGATCTTCGGCAGTGTTGCGTGTGTAACAAAATGCTCTGTGAAGCTGCTGGTATTTAACGAGACCTGACTTCATTTTGTTGACGCTATACAACCATTCAGCGAACATTATCGCAAAAATGACTGTTCACAGTGGCATGTTTGACCGTAGAGATGACCAAGTAGTTTTCCGTGAAATTCAATATCGCTTTGTGCTGGTTACGGTGTTTCAAGCAACTCGACGCTATTCACTAGCTTCACGGAACTGCGGCGCGAAGAAACAGCAATAACGTTTTTAAAACTGACTGGATCGATCTCAGTTGATGCCACGTTGTCTTATCAATCAGATCCCGACCGTCGAGTGAAGAAGACAGTGGCGTCTGTTAATGCTGCTGCGGTGTTACCGAGGGGTGAGCGTTTTCTGATCTTATGGGGATGCAATTCGGTGAAATCTAATTTCACGGTTGTTACGAAACTTCAGTAGTTCGTAATCGTTCACTGATGTGCAGCTAATCTGAGCAACCACCAGCTGTAATGGACGGTGTGCGACCGTGATACGATCTGGCCTGTTTAATGATTGTCACTCTTCGTGATTGCTTTCGGTGGTGGTCGAATCGCGCTGACTCCATGTGACTGTTCGCGCCGTGCATTCATCGGTTACCTGTTTTACCTAACACAAAATGCTGATGACAAAGTGTCATTTGATCGCCCAATGAATGGTGCGTCGGTACGCTCGGCTTGTTTTCCGCGTGGTTTGAGGTTATACAAAAGTGGAGCGAGAAGGACTCAAACACAGACGAACTATGCATGGTGTATTTGAAAAGATATTCCTTTCAGTTCTGGAAGTACAGTTCGTCTGGATGATTTTATTGTCTTTTAAGCAGTTCACGTGTGGTAAAACTTGCAAACATGCAGCATGCAAAACGCATTAATTTTTCCAACAAATATCCACTCCTGGCAACCAAAGCATGAATAAGCGTTTTATGGTTGTGTTTATGCAACTCAAAGCACTTGATTGAGGTCAGGGAAAGACTGTGGTCTTGGTTAAGTGTTGTCGATGCTGACTTGACATATAGGTCTTTTTCAGTGTTGACCCAAACCACCATCTTTCCCTAACCCTATCAAGAGTTTAAGAAGGTTTCTGACCCCAGTCTGTAGAGTCAAAGTGCCTCCTCTCTACTATTTCAGTTTATGGGAGATTTCACAAGGATGGATGATGTTTTCTTTAAAACGTATTTAGTAAAAGATGTACATGTATTTTGTAGCAGAGACATGTTGAATCAGAAACAACATGCATGCTGCTATCAGTTTCATCTCCACCACAGCTTAAACAAACAACTCAAGCCTTCGACTCACAGCAGGACAGTATGAGCAAGAGCTGACACAACTGTGCATACACACACGCACACGGACTCACACACACACACACACACACACACACACACACACACACACACACACACACACACACACACACACACACACACACAGCATATCCTCCCCCTCCCCACTGGTCCACTCCCATGTCAAGTCAGGGCAGAATTAAGAGTTTAGACAAATACAATTTCACCTCTGATCCTGAGATCCTGATCTCTGGTGGACTGTGAGTGTGTGTGTTGGGTGCAACATGAACCCAGTGAAGGCCCCTCTGTCCCTGAGGTCCTACAAACTCATAATTCTAATTTAGGGCACACACACACACACACACACAGGCATTGCCTTTATAAATCCATAAATCTATTCCACAGCATCAAAACAGGCTCTAATTATCAAGGTCAGCACATAACAACAAGCAGCAGGTCAGCAGTTCCAGTCTGAAGGAAACTCACTCAAATGCCACACAGCAGTTCGCTGTACATGTACAATGTGTGTGTCTACTGTATGTGGGAGCTGTGCTTAAACATTATGAAAAATTGATGGATGAAGACTGAGATAATGAAATGCTTCCTTAATGGGTCAAAACACTCCATCTGTTTATCCTGGTGTGCTCCCTCCATCCTTCATTTCCTTTAAGAGTATGGATCTATAGACCGCTCCATCTATCCAACTATCCATCCCACCTTCTTCCTACTTGCCTGTTCACTGGCTGTTTTCACCGTTTCACATTCATTCATCCATCCCTCACAGTTTGCATTTCTTTTTATTGCACTGCTGATGAATCAAAACTTCACCTTATTCAAACAGTTAGAAGATGTTGTTGTGTATCCTACATTTCTAGTGCAGATATTCTGATATTTAATGGTACATTTTGATGTATAATTGGTCAAATGTAAATGAGCAGTGAAGAAGTATATAAGGATGAAGTTTTCCTTTACTTTCCCAGCCCCGTCATCCATCTACACATCCATGCATTCGGTCATGGCGGTGTCTCTTACCGGGGTAGAAGTCTTTGGATTTGGACAGTTTGATGGTGGCTCCAGTCTCTTTCTGCAGCTGGACGATGGTCTGGCCTCCCTTCCCGATGATCGAACCCGCCGCATAGCTGGGAATCAAAACCTTCAGGAAGTACTCCCCTTCCTCTGCAGCAGGAAACAGGAAACAGGAAGTCAGAGAGAGCTACTGCAGCTTAGGTTTTTTTAAACTTCAAATAAAGCTGAAAGAGAAAAATATTACAAAAAGCTGCAGTATGCATTCTTAGTCCTTTGCCCTCATGCCCGCCTTTTGTTTTTCTTGCATTTCTGACAATTTTACAAATTCTGTTGGAGTGAGCAAAATGAAGAAATAAAAATTCTCATCAAACTGAGGGATCATCTGGTTTGAACAAGTGTAAACTGTGAAGTGGAAGCAAAGTGTTTGTCAGTAATCACAGTCTGACAGAACAGATGCGAGCTGGTGCCGCATCACTACGCCAAAGCAGAATATTTTTTCTCTCTATCCACCCCCTTCCAGCCCCCCCCCACTCCACTCCCTGCACCCCGTCAACCGACCATCCAAGACTTCCCGAAGCTGCATAAATACACCCAATTACATCAAATAGTGACTGATATCCATGACAACTAATTATTTCCATAATGTGATGATTTCCTGCCGGCGTTATCTCTCCCCTTTCTCTTCACGTCCATTTACGCGAGCCTCTAAACACTCTCCCCAGATTGGTCTGATCTAATTTCAGTGTCGGGCCTGAGGAATCTGGCCCTCGTCATCGCCTTGGCACGAGGGGAGGGAGCAGAGGAATATGCTGCTCTACGGTTTTGTCGTTAAAGCCAATCAGATTCAACCAACGCTTGTGGATGCGGCGCCTTGTGAATGCATAACACCACATGCCCGCCAGTAGACACACACACACATGCACTCATTAACATGTGCAGATAAGCTCACATAAACAAACACCAAGCAGATGAGCACAGATTCAGATATTTTTATCCTGCTGACATGGAGCATCCACCTGCATTGAGGAAGATAGTGTAAACTCTGGATATGAAAGGAATATGTTGTCTGTTTCATGTGGTCTTATGTTGACAGTTTTCAGTACTGAGTACTGAGCTCAACTAATTGCCCCGATGGGATAAAGATGTCTTTGAGTCACTTCACAATCTGAAGCTGTAGGCAGATTTTTATGGAAAATACATTTATCTTATAGCCTGACAGAGGGAAAGGTGGTAGCCTTGCCACAGAATCCATCGTTTTTCACCTCCTTCAGACTGATACAACAGGTCTTATGCTTTGGTTTCCTCTGTGATCAGCTTGCACACCATGCAGCTGCCATAGTAAATAAGAAATTTCCTACTTCAGTGCCTTTGCATTGGTTCCTTGTCTATTTTAGAAATTATTTAAAAAATATTTGTTCCAAAGGCAATATCCAACATGAAACTTTGGTCACTTTCATATCTGTTCAAACTAATAAACTAACCCTAACCCATAAAGACATATGGATTGACTTTTTTTCATCTTTTTTGACGGTCATTAAGAGCTCTTAAGTAAAAAACACTGTGCTATTGTACATTGAGCTTCACAGACCAGGCTATTAAAAACATGAGCATCCTCTTTGCAGTTTGCTAAAACAATGTAGATGAATCTCGATGTCATCAAAACTGCTAAAACAAATCCTCCAGTGGCTCTGTGTTGTCAGAGAAAATATTGTGTTTGCATTTGAATTGAAAACAGCCCCAGTTACAGGTGTGTGGACTGACTTAATGGACATTTTTCTAATCTGCGAGACTCTTCTAAGAGTGGGGAGCAAACCACTTCAACATTAATGCTTAGTTTTTGTGAAGACAGGATGAACTGAAGCCGAAGGGGAATAAACCAAAAGGTCAAAGCACATTTTAATCATTTTGTTCAGAGCAAGGACAGATTCAGTGACACTGAGCAAGGCTTCGGTTGACCTGAAGCTGTGACCTTTTGGTTGTAGCGTGCTGCTCCTCTGACAATGCAGTATGTGAAATAAAACTGACTGAACCGTATAGGCCACCGTAGCTCTCTTCCTCCCAATGTCTCTTAAAGGAAGAACCACTAACCTGCCTCATTCCTTTTTCTTTAAAGAGCTTTTGCATTTGATTCTGACTGAAAATCAGTCAGCCGCCAAATTGCAGATTATGATAGTTCCAAAAACTAACATAAATAAAAGCAGTTAGATGTTTCTAAATAAAATGCTGTTACAGTTGGGCTCATTTTGCAAAACTCTTAAATTTTTACATGCTCATCATATTTTGTCCAATAAAACATGATAGTTATATGAAATTCAAAGGGTCAGTCCATCCAAATTACGGAGAGATTTTGCTTAAATTTTTTTTTTCTAGCTATTTGGGGGAAAATGCCAACTGCACTTCATCAGTTAGTGTTTACAATCGCACATTGTATCATCAATAATAAAGTAAAAATGAAAATTGACTATACTTTGAGTAAAGCACCTATGAGGACTCATAACTCCATAGAAAATCTATAATCTCTTTGGTCTTCAAGTCAGCAACAGCATTAAAAAAGTAGATTTTATTCTTTCATATTTTTCTGTAAAGACACATAAAAATATTTGTGAGGTTGTCAATCTAATAAGAAATTCTCTATACATAGTCTCTAACATGAAAAACTGCCAATGATTCAGTGTGTCTCAGCTTCACTACCTTGCAGCATTCTTCATATTTGATAATCTAGGACATGTAACCTCAGGAGGCAGATTAAAATAGGATTATTATTACAGGGGCACACTTTCTCACAAAGGCGAGGCACCTTGTAACACTGGTGTTCTCTGCATACAAAATAATAAAATCTCTTTTTATTGTGATGTGGACAGACCAGGTACAAACAGATGGAAGATTTATGATCCCATCTAGTGAGTATTATTAAATGCAATTTATAGCTATAACTCCCATTAAATCCCTTTAACACTTACGTTGCAACAAAACAACAGTGGAACGGAGGTGTTTGTGACACCTCACTATAAATAAATTTAATTAGTGAAAGGCCCAGCACACCCACACAGGTGTTTTCAGTTATTCTGGTTGATCAGGCCTCTGCTCAGATTGTACAGTCATTTGGCAGAGAGGTGCTGTGAGTTTGCTTAGGTCTCAAAAGTCCATGAATCACAAAGTGAGGGAGATGTTATTCGACTGCATGGAAGGTGTCTGTACACGCCTACAGAGTCCTGAGAAGATGCCTGACAGGTGAAAACACCTGAATGGGTTTAACATGGCTGAAAACACAGAGGAGCCTCCAAAGCTCGGTTAAAGTTTGATGTGAATTCCTGTTTTGGAGCAAATAATGCCTCAGAAATCCCCAAATTTTTATCGGATTCACCAGTGATGCAAAATTTCCATCTGAAAAGCCTCCTAGACACCCATGTGATACCCACACTGTTTACTCATTTTGGATGATTAGACGTCCTCTGAGGACTGTGCAGGTGTGACTGGACTCCATTGGGCATGGATAGTGGAGATGATGTTTATGATGTTCAAGTGTCACAACACCAACACACAACACACTGTGAGCTGACAATATATATATATATATATATATAACAACACACTGTGAGCTGACAATATATATATATATATATATATTGTCAGCTCACAGTGTGTGTATATATATATATATATATATATCATAGCCACTGGTAATTTATTAACCACAGCTAAATGGGCTGTAAGTAAAGTTGTCTTCATGTTGTGCTACTATTAATCTTTGAAGAGACAGAAACTGATCTTCTTCTCATCTCTCATTTCATTTCTACCAAACGTTTGTTCTTTTTTGTTGTAAAGTGTTCAGAGTCTTACATGTTGGGTGGGCTCTGTTCTCATCTCTGAGTGTTCAGCCAAGTCAAAGCACACAGACAAGGAAACCTGACACTCCCCTGCCTTTCCTCAGCTCTGCTAGTGATGAAATACAAACTGCAGGGAGCTCAAACATGCATGTAGAGGAGATAAAAACCAACCTAACCTCAGTTTACCCACTTTTTAATTGGCCCAATAAGATTTAGCCTCCTTTGTTAAAAGCTTGTGTTAATCTGAATTCCCTAATGTGCATTAGCAAGCAAAGTGTTTTCAGTGAGTTTAACTGTGATTTTGTGTGAAATTAAATGCCCTTCCCTTTGGACAACCAGAGCTCCAAGTTTATTTTTCCAAACTGGAAATACCTACAATGATAATAATTTTCTCCTCAACCCTCAGTTCTCTTCCTCTTCTTCTTCTTAAGGTCCTACCATCCTTCTATCTACTCATCCTTCTATCATCTAGCTGCTTGATCCATATCTCCTTCTTCTCTCTGTCTTCTCTCCACTCAGACTAAAGTTTTCATTCTAGAAACATTTTTCAGAAGCGGAGCTGCTTGCGTTGTCCAAATGATCAGTTATTAAACGGGAGTAGATGGAGCCCAAAGTGAGAGTCTCTCAAACAAGCTGACTGGTAAACTTGCAAAGATGTAGAGCTGCTCAAAATACTAAAACTTAGCAGAAAAATCTTCACTCAACCATTGAGAATGCTGGAAGGTCAGCGGACTGGCAAACTAGCTTTAATAGCTGTAGACTAATACTGCTTGGTAAGGAAACTCACTAGAAAGTCATCTAATCCAACTTTAGCTGGTAGCAAGATTACTCAACTTCATAATATTAGCTTCCTCTGCACCCTGTTGCTCTCTACACTGAATTTCAGGCAAATATTAGCTGGAGAGAGTTGTGTTTTGGTTCTGATTGCAAGGATGTTTGTTGAATGTGCTGCATCTCTCTTTTAAGTTATTTTCAGCGGTTTGTTTGCATGCTTCTCCTGCAAACCGTGTGTTTTGGATGTGGCATATTTTGGGGCACAGCCCTGGGCGCTTCAAGTCAAACTTCAGCTGCACTGCGGCACGTCACCAGCCTCTTACAGTTTCCCGATCAGAAACTTTGACTTCATTTCAGAGCAGGCTCCTCATCCTCACTTTCAAGCAGAGGGAGTAACTCCATCTTTTTATTTTTATTTTAGTAACACCAGCCTTATCTTGGGAACCTAGGGGCTGGCTAAAGCTGATTAGTTGAAAATAGTAACAACAATGATGTAATGTTTATTGTACAGACTGAATTCTTGCTCCCTCTGATATTAACAAAGCTCACAGCAGCACCTTGTTTTGAGCTTGAAAAAATGTCTCATGGTCGTGGCCTAAAACTGTCTGTCTTCTCCTCGTTACCTTTCTCTTCTCCTTTTGTCCTCTTTGTTTTCTTTCTCTCCCCTTCTTTCCTCATTTCCTTTTTTTTCTAGTCACCTCCCATTTTCACCTCCTACATGATATCATGGGATGGCGTATAAATAGCATGTCACTTTCAAGAACATTTTGTATGTCATTAGGGTTGGAGGTTAAAGGTTAACCCAGGAGAAAAACAACATGGTGTGAAATGGATGCAAAAAGCAAAAAATGAGTTGCGATAACACGCAAAATGACTTAAGAAACTGGAGTGTTATTCAAATGCCATTTAGTGATACCAGGCTGCCTCTCCTATCCTCTTTGTGCTGCAGTGACCCACTTTGAGTACGAAGCCTTGGACTGACCTGCTTTAGATGGAGGCTAGCTAATTATAACCAGCCTGTATTAATAAGACAGGGGAATTGGTAAATACGAAACACACACACACACACACACAGAGATGCATGTACACACACACAAATACAAAAGCACGTCTGCAGCACAAAACAGATACAAGCACACACAGTCGCAAAGACCTCCTCCACAAACAGACCGTTTCCGACGTCTCATAAACAAGCCTACACACCTTGGCAACATGACTCATCATGTATATAAGAGGATGTAATGAGTGACTCATGTTCATTATTTGTAGCCTATCTGTTGCATGGTAACACTTGTATGAGTTACCATGGTGAGCATTAAAAAGTATATGTATATGGGCAGCATAGATCCTGTCCTTAAACAAGATTTGAACTAACTTTAAGTAAACAAATCAAAACGTAAAACACAATATTGTACCCTCCATCCTGTGCCACTGTGCACCTTAAAGAGCAGCTAGATCCTCATCAATTATTTTTCATAAAGAAAATATTTTGTGAACAATGTGCTATCTATATCTCTAAAACAACAGTTTTACACACTTGGAAACTATTAAAAGTACAAACTCAGATGTTTATGCACAACAAGCCTGTGAGATTCCATACCCACCAAGTCAACAACTCATCTGTAGCATTAAGCAGCGCTGCAGAGCTCCAGTGGTGCATTTGTTAACAGGGTTATGTAACGCAGATTGAATTACACTTTGGAAATAAGCTTTTAGTGGGTTTGATAACTGCCATGACTCAATTTTCATAAATATGTACTAACTTCCAGATATAAAAAAAAGCTTAAAAACTGTGCTGCACTATCTGCCTCATCCTCCCACACTGCACCATGCTGAATGACACTGTTTACAGGGAAGTTTTATCAGCATTCCTCAGGTTTTTATCGGGTCTATCTGCTCTTTTTCAAAAGCCTCTGACATATAACATTCTTAACAGTGATGCATCTTTATGTTGAGCTCTTTTTAAAGCTCTTTCTGGCTTCAAAGTACAAGCTCTTCGCGTGTGACATTAAAGATCCTCTCGAATATCTGAGCAAATCCCTTTCCTCTTATCTTTCTCAACAAATGTGACTTTTGATGGTGTAAACAGAATTATTTGGCAAAAACTAAAAGCAAAAAATAAATGCAGAATGATGTAAAAATGAATCAAAGCAAATTACAATCAGTTGCTTAATTTCAGAGATTTGTGAATCTCTGTGGTCATTCTCATGTACTGCAAATTATGACGATTAGGAAAAGGATTTATATGATAAAACAGCTCATAAATTAAACAGAATGGATGTTTCTGTAAATTGAATGTGGTATTGTGGGGTAAAGCTGTTTACTTACTTGAAATATCTTCTTCACTGTTTGACCCCAATTGTAACCCCATCAACCTCCCTGTAGGGAGGACAAAGGTAAATCCTAATTTTGTGAAATTATCCTGCCACTCATGTCACTCACGCTGTCGTGATTCAGTGTGAACTCCGCCCACAAAGAGCACAATCTGGTTATATTTTTACCACCGTTTTCGGGAAAAGCCAAGCCTCATTTATCTACCTGTCACAGTTGCAAATTCTAATTATGTGTAATTATACACCACGCTCTCTTCAGCGTGTCATCCCACCTCCGAGGGGTGCAGGTGATACTCCTGCATGCCGATCTATCCAAGCATAATAAGCAGCCAGAGGCTGTAGCTAGCCTCGTCTGACCCGTCAGTGTAGCGCTAACCTCAAAATCCGATAGAGGTCATGCAACACTCACCCACGCATTATTCCCTCTCACAGCCCAGCAAATTAAAAAGTGATGGTAAAAAACTTCTCTACTTGTGGGTGTGCAAAATGTCTCAGGGGTGACTAGAAATAATTTACTCTGTGGAAAAAAAGATGAACAGAAAAAGTTCTGGTTATGCTTTCAGGGGAAAAATAAAAATAAATGTTATTGGCATCCACAAACACATGCTCATCAGTTCACTGATGTACTTACAAAAATTCCAAATTAATTTTAAACTGAGCTTCCACAGTGGAGATATGACAGAGGTCAACCCAAAAGCATTAGAGTCAAACCACACAGACAACTACTAGTGTTTATGGCTTCTCAAGCTATTAAAATAACAGCAATAACACACTGCTGGTTAGTGGAAGTGTGTTGAGGGAACCTGATGTCTCAGCATGATGTCAGACTTATTGTTCTCTGCTACTATTTTCTGCACTTGTTGATATGAAGCATCATCAAAGATCCAGCATCTCAGCCCCCCTGTGCGCAGCGCCTCTTTCATGCTGACAACATAATGAGCATGTAAACTTTCAGTCCAAATAAGAACAAGAAAAACACCATAATTACAGATATGGTGATTGTTACTGATTAGTTCTTACTGTTTTAGCTGTCAGAAAGTATGGAGGGAGTATTTTGTGGGGTTCCTAAGAGGATGCAAGCCGCTTTAGGATACAGCAATGACCTTAATGTCGTGAAGACAACTGCAGCCTATTACACTCATTACACACATACTATAGATGGAGAAAGTGTTTCTAAATTAAATCAAATGTATCGTTGGCACCTCTGCACTTTTGTTCATACTTACGACTATCATACTATATATGCCAATACAAAATACCTGTAATAAACTAGTATTGGCCAGTGGTATTGGCCCAGGCAGGCTCTATTTTCAGGTTCATACAATTGAGAGGCAGATCCCAATTCCCATATTCCAATTCATTAAACAAGCTACATAACATAAGTCCAACTTTCAGACCCATATTTAGCTACACGCAGCTACTCTCCCCCCAGAGCTGAGGACATCCAAAATGGCTGCTAACGGTAACGTTACATGATTAAAGACCTTAACCTAATTTATAACAACATGTAGGCCTCCATGTGCTCCGTCTCACTGCCACATTAATTCACATTCATCCACACAGCTAAATAGAGGCAACTTGATTCTCTCATCGCTGCTTTAAAACAGATGTCACTTTAATGTCATGTTTATTGTATTCCATTTCATTTTTGTGAACTTCTCTCTGCAAAGTGCTGCACTGAGTACTTCCACTGTCTTAGTTTTCCCAGCTGATTTACACTGGCAAGCTTCCAGTGGTCTTATCGAACCTAAACACTCCCACAACACAAACCACAAACACACTGAAAAAAAACAACTTCTAGGCTAGAAAATGGAGGGATTATAAATTCAAACCACTAGCTACTACAGTATAGAGCAGGTAATGGAGTGTGTGTGTGTGTGTGTGTGTGCGTGTGTGTGAGTGCAGCTGAATAAGTACAGGGCTCCCTACTGGTTGCTGTGATGAGGGTCATTGTTTTCACTCCTCTATGCAACACACTCACAGAAATCCCTGCAGTTACAGCACACACACAGAGGAAGTACACACATTTCCTTTTGCATGTCAAAAACTTTTTCTGTGTATCTGTTTTGTGAAGGGTGCGTGTCTGTGTGAGTGATGTAATAAAAATGAGGCCAACCCACCACTCTCAGAAAGTCTGTTTTGAAGCAGCTAGCAGCATAAGCAGCAAGGTCAGACAGCGGCCTCCATGTGCCCAGTGTTACTGCTCTCCACCCTGCTGTGTGTGTGTGTGTGTGTTGGTTTTTATAATATGCAAATACACAATGTCTTCATGAGTTTATCAAACTGTGCATGTTCATCTTTAAGTCCCTGTGGGTCAAGAAAAAAATGGGGGTGTTGGAGACGTAGAGGTCGTTCTCAATAAATTAAATTGTCCTACGCGACATCACTGGATGAGTAAACAGTCCAATCTGTTGCTAAGGCCCCTTCGGACCCGCCAGGCCCAGAATAGGCTTCCCATGCTGGGGGATTGGAGGCTCAAATCCTGGGATCTGGTGTCCACGGGCCTGCCGGAGTGGGGGGGCGGTGGGGGCTGAAGATCACAAATCCTTTCTCATCTTCTGTTACTTTTCCCTCACACACTTCACTCTTAGAAGCATACCTAAAGTTACCTCTTCACTGCAGTCAATGAAAAATTTGTCACACTCCATTCCCCCATAGTACACGGTACTGGCACTATCAAACATCCGATTAACTGGATAGGATTCTAGTTTTGCAGCACAACAATCAATTTAAATGTTTTTTTCAGACATGTTTCCTCTCTGACAAGACTAAACATCAAGAGACAACCTACAAGATAATCTCCAAATTCCAAATATGGGGTTTCATTCTTTTCAGTCCTTTTCAGTCCAGACTTGAATCGTATGCAACTTTGTGTAGAACCATCAGATGTTAGACCCACACAAGAGGAAAAACCTGAATTGTAGCAGCATGAACACAGCCTCGGCTGATGAAGGGGGGCTCTGGTATGGAGGCTCTGAGCTCTGGGGACTTGGAAAATATTCATCTCCCCTAAGCAGGGAGAGTTGGGGGGGGGGGGGGGGCAGGCTTTGTCTAACACACCCCCCTCCAGTCCTCTGCTCTTTTGTTGGGGAGGCACCAACACACACACACTCATACACACACACACAAACATGTAAAGCTCTCCAGCAGTGAGGCTCTGACCAGCTGTCTTCAGTCTGAAAGATGGTCGTCGTCACTCATAAACACAGGGTGCTCGTAGAGGACGGCGAGCGGGAGGAACCCTCTCTATCTTTATCGCTCTCCTCTGCACGCCTCCAGCATCTGAATGTTTTACTTTCCCCATGTCATCCATTCACTTTTGATTTGACATTTTAGGTGAAGACTTCTAGTGCAGAGGGAGCCCAATTTCCTAATCACTAGATTCAGATGCTACCAGTAGCAGCCATAAGGCCCTTAATTCCTGTGACCCTTTGAATAATCAAATATTTGAGAAGAAATGAGGACGGAGTCTAATCATAGATACAGATGCAGTTCGACAACCTGCCTGGAGGACTCATTCACAGTGCTGTTGAGGATTTAATTACTTAGAAAATGCTGAAAGCTCTTTTTCATCTAAATTTGAAATGAAGTCAGTATCAATTTAATCACACAAGTGTGTCCTTAAATAGCTTTTTTCTCTCTTAGTATCAAGATGACTCATAACACCAGCAGCAGCTAATGCTGTGTTTCATTTTCATGCCAGCAATCATTTCTTAGAGAGGTTATTGTTTTAAAATGGAGGACATTTCAATCTGAAATGATGGTCACTTCTTTTTAAAAAAGAAAAATAATAAGTGAAAAGTATTTAAAAAACAGGTTGGTAGCAAAGATCTGAATAAATTATGGCATCTAAAACACATAGATAAAAAGAAAAGATTAGGAAAGAAAGTCCTCGTCAATAACAGACAATGGAACGTCCCCTCGCTTCATCTTAGAACAGAAACCCAACAGACTAATCTGTTAGAGAAATTATTTGTGTTTTTTCCCCAAATAATGTAGTCTTAGTTAAAATTTAAAAAGTCCACATGGTTAAAAACTGACCCCTGATGGACCAACAGCTGCAGATCCATAAATTATGAAATTACTGGAAGATTTTTTTCTTGGTCAATCAGACTCAAGTCAGACTCTGAAAATGATCTAAGTTTGAACATCTGAAACTAACTCAAATATTAACAATGAGCTCATTAAATGTCTCTGATCATATATGTACAGGATTAGAAAGAAATCTGAATTCCTTTAATGCCGGGGAGAACCCTGCTGGGCTGGGGTGAGGGGCTGGGGGGGGTGGAAGAATAAGAATGGGTGTGTGGATTAGAGAGGTGGTGGGGGTGAGGGGCTGTGAACAGCAGCTACTGCAGCTACTCATTGATCTTTTCATCTTTAAGACCTTCAGCTTTTTTATGAGATGAGATTGTGATTTATGACCTGCAGGGTTATGACGGTCCCATGTCGTCCCGTTATCTACTGTCTGACAGCTGACCAGCTCTTGCTCTCCAGTGTTCGCTTCCCGTTTTACACACACGCGTTTGGATAAACCCTGGGCACAAACCAGAAGGGCACAAAAATCCATGTCCATCTTTCCTTGCCTTGCGTTCTTTGAATTAAATGTCTACTCTCACTTCTCAGTCACACAGCAGATCTGAAAATGGAAAACACTTTGCCCAGGCATTATTCCTTCCATCTAGATATATGTCTTAGCTGCAGCTGTTGGGTAAAAAAAAACATGACTGAAAAATTATCGTTTTCTGCTCCGATGAAGAGAAATATTTCTGATGATTTAGAGGCTTTCTAGAGCGCTACACATTAAGTTTCAATCTACTTGTGAAAAAGGAAAAACATTAAAACTGCAGTCATGTGACTTTTACTCAACAGCAGCTGCATGTTGCATACTGTAGCCACCATATATAACACTTTAAGCACAATGAACAGTGAATGAACATTTCAACAATACATCAGCAGTCATAAACCCAAATGCTTTGATGATATGGCTGGCATGAGGTCAAAGGTCATCAGGACTCATCTGTGCAGTAATGTTGGGCATCATGACAAAAGAAACATTGAATTTGTATAAAAAGCATGAAAATGGATGTTATGGAACTGATAACATACAATATAAACAATATCAGCATGCATTATCTTGAATCATGAGTAGAATATGAAGGTGTTACATGTTACTTTAAATCCTATTTAAATGTCAGGCCCTGCAGCAGTCAGACAATCTCAGTGAAATACCCTGAAATTTTAGATTCCGCTCTGCAGAATTTGGCCATCAAGAACACAACATATACGTGTTATCACTGCTGAATCAGTCCTGCATTGAAGAAGGTTACAGTAAAAAAATAAAAAAGGGAGAAAAAAAAAGGTAGAAGATCAAAATCAAAGTCACTCTTACCATGAGTCTCAGTTTCTTGGTGAGGGAATACAATGCCTTCAGTTTCAAATAGGGGCTGCAGGAAGGCCACTACAGAGAGAGGAAGCACAGGGGTGGGGAGTGTGTGGCGTAAACTAATCATACAGAGAAACAACCATTGTCATGATCTCTTAGCAGCACTTTTGACTTCTAGAAATTTAAAACTGCAGCCTGAGCGCAGATTTAAAAATATATATATAAATACAAAAACATATTCTCAGTGAAAATATACAGCTTCTGTTGAAAAGCATTTTTAGTAAATCAGCCACTAGATTGTGAATGTTTACTTCTGCACCAAGGGCCATAAATATAAACAGTTTCTGCATCTTATTAGTATAATAAAAGAATCATTTAGGCTAATCTGATATGTGTCGTCTGATTAATTCAGGCTGTAAATATCAGTCATAATAGAGATAATCAAGACCAAATTCTTAGATCATATAGCTGGAACAGACAGACAATTTTTAAAACAATTGGATTAACTGTCAGTGCAAAATTTTTTCACAAAGACCTGCAACCAAGCTCTGATTCCTCTTTGTTGTTTATCTTAATTAACTGTAGTGAAGTGTGTGTGTGGGAGCAGCTTGTTCATTTTCAACCAAATATCCTCTGATTATCAGCCTGATGCTGTTGGCTGAAGGAGTGTTGACCTGGTGGCAGCGTGACCGTTCCTCTGCCCGAGTAAAAGCCTGCTCGGCCACGCTCATCATCATAATCATCATCATCATCCCAACCTTTTCATTTGTCTAAATGGACGAGCTGCCTGACTGTTACGCAGGCAGGGGGATGGCCCTCTGGGGGTAAGGAGAGCCTTGGGTTTTTACATACAGTGAGGAGTAGCCTTTAGTGCTTCGAGCACTGCATCGATCTGCAGTTAAACAACTCTGGCTAACCTGCAGCTCACCCCTCCTCAGCCGGACACTCTCTCTGTCTAATTATTTCTCTTGAGGACGTCTGTCATGTTTCCTGTTGGGAGCTGGAGAAACTGTTAAAAATGACTGTCCTGTTCATTTCTGTCATTGCTCGAAAGGGCCAGGTCACCCAAAAATCTACAAAAAGATAAAAACGTATTGATCCTCAGGACTCACACTAAAGACTTTCTTTTTTGTTAAACTGACCCCCTGTCATTTTTCACTAATTGGGACAGACCATTAAAACGCTTAACTTAGATTTTATGCTCTTATGACATTACAGAAACCGTCTCACCTACTTGCACTAAATTGGTAAAATTAACAGCTTTGTGAGGGAAACTGTGGCCATTTCAGTGTGAGCTGACTAATAAATTAGGCCAAGCTGACACCTCAGTGTACATATCAGATACAATTGAATCACATTGACCACCTGCAGAAAATCATGCAGTGAAATCAGACTCCTTGAATGTTTTAATTATCAATAGATTTCCATAAAATGTATCTCTTTTTTTTAACTTTAAGAGCACACTAACACGCAATGATTAAATCTGTGTGTCAGTGGAGACACTCTGCTTAAAAGACTTTTCTTCCCTTACAGCAAAAATATTTGGAGCAAAACATGGAATATTTTTTGACATGAAAATATTTAAACAAATTCAGCTGCATGCAACTTCATTTAAAAAATCTTAGCATTAAAGATGCAGGTCAACTGATTTTTTTGTCTGTTAATTCGTGTGTTTGTTTGTTTCAAAATCTTGATGACCATTAAATCATTTTTAAAAAATGGCCTTACGGGTTATCTCTCTAAACATCTCTGCCTCTCTATATTGGAATATTTTTCTCAGGCTCGCTGAAGACAGATTTCTCTATGTCTCCCAAAGGAGCAAGCGTCCAAAAATAGTGTCACATGTTCACATTGACAGTCAGATTTAACAGCCTGCACTAAAAGGCTGGGTCGTCAAAAATCTTGTATAAATGTTCATGTTGTAATAACAACATTTTAAACGTTTTTAAAAATCGCATATCCTCATTGCACGCGGTGTCGTAAATAACACATTTAAAGGTGTATTGTATGTCCAAAATGTCCATGATGGGGTGCATGGCCAGGAAAGGCTACTGATGGTTGTAATGCCGGGTGATGGGAATGCTTGGCGCATGACAGCATGTAAACAAAAACCAAATATGGTGATTGCCATGGAGACATATCCATATTTCATCCAACCAGAGAATAATGAAGAAACATGATTGGACAATTTAGAGGAAAAAAATCTCTCTTCTCGTTGCAGGTTATTAAAATCAGGACAGCAAAGCATGATCAAAATATACAGGCACTGACATACTGCAATAACACAGAGACACTGTCGCATTCTGAGCTGCTCTGGATTCCCCTTGTTCTTTCTGGCTCGCACACAGGCCTGCTGTTAATACGAGTCCGCTTGTTTATCCGCTTGTGTAATTGTATACAAAGCGGCGATGGTGGCTGATGTGTGAGATTATCACAAGGTCATCCGTCGACGGGGATGAGAGCCCTGCGATCACGCACCAGCCTGATCTGGCTTTCGCTTGTTTACATCCTTATTTTGGCACCAGCATGGCCGCTGTGGCTGCGCGTAAATCTTAAAACGCAATAAAAAAAAAAACCTTCCCCAATTCTGCTGATCTAAGGAGGCTGAATCAGTCAGGATGTGCGCGAAGGGAACCGGCGGCTTCCCTCCAAATCCCCCCTCTGTCCCTCTCATTGTTTCCTTTCCATCAAAAGCGGCGGCCTGTGATTATTTTAATGTTGATGGAAAATGACTGTCACACATTAGAAAGCGGATAAAAACATCGTGTTCCCTAAAATTGGATCACTGCGTTATTGAAGCAGCCTACAAATCTATGAATGTGGGGGCTGTAGCATGCCACTGCGTACGTCAAGAATCAGATCAACCTGCTCTCCTTTCTCTCTGCCTGCCTGCCTCAGGACGAGGCAACGTTCACCGAAACCCGAACAGTTCACCGCATCCCCATCGCTGTTCTTACCTCCCGTGTTTGTGCGTTTGGTGCTGCTGGCCTCCGTGGGAGTCTCCAGGGGTCTTTTACGCGAGTCCGGGGGATCGGACTCCATGTGTGGTTGTTGATTGTGATGGTGAGGATTTGAAAAAATCCCGTTTTGCTGTACTGCTCCGCCGGCCATCATTTTCGAGCTTGCTCTTGGATGTTTGGGCTGCGTTTGCGTTTATATCCCCCCTTTTTTCCGTTTTTTTACGCAGCGTAGCCGTGCAGATGAGTCCTTGGAGAAGGCGAGAGCGATTTAGGAATTGGAAAATACGCCTGTTTCTTACGGACGGGAGAGGTTAGCTGCGCGTTTCTCCGTGGTGCGCCGTGCGTACAGAGAGATGCTGCGCAGGGAGAGAAAGCGGCGGATGATCGGCTCAAAGTGTGTGTGTGTGGGGGGGGATCCGGAACCTCTGCAGATGGAGTATCTTCTAGGCTACAAAAAACGTGCAACTGGAGCGTCAATCTTCCATCAACCTTCAGATATGCGGGCTAGGATATGTGTGTCATTCCGCTGCAACCGGATAAAAGAGCGTACTCATGTCAGGCAGTGAAGGATGGTGGCGCTCCTCTGCAACAGCAGCGAAACGGAACAATAAATAAAACAAAACAAAATCACACCCGAAAGACAAAGAGGCGAAATCAACCGAGGAAAGAAAGAAAGAAAGGAAAGGTCGATGAAGCAATAATAATAGAAAAAAAATCCGATGCGTTATTGGCAGGGCTAGAATTTCTTTCTTCTTATCCTGTCCTGGGTCCGATCATGAAGACACCCAGGGGTGACGGGGTGGGCGAGAAGGGTCCGGAGACGCGGAGCTGGAGGAACACACAGAGAAAGAGACGTTTTTTCCTGCTCGTTCTCTCGGTGAAGATGCTGCAGTCTTGCGTTCAGAGCATCCCTTCTCTGACTGGCTGCTGGAGAGAGCGCAGGGGAGCGGCTGACGTCACAGGGCCTCGCAGGTGCCTTCATGGGCCTCTCGTAAACTCGGATTTCCGGCTTTTTATGTAAAAAGTGCCACTTTACGGTTTATTGTAGTGCATTTTGTCAGGAAATGAATGGTCACTCAAGGGGATGTGTTTTTTTTTTTTGTTTGGAGCAGCCTTTTTAATCGAGGAATCGTACAGAATAGATTGCTCTATATCACACCAATGGTCTTTAACCGGGGCATGCATGCAAAATACGCAAACGTACGCATACGAGGTCAAATGAAAGCATAGTAAAACTAATAACACCAGACATATACCTCACAATACGACCTAAAGTTAAACAGAAAACCCCGGCTTCACCATATTGGGGTGTCTCGCATGCGAACCATTTCGCGGGTTACGCATAGTCTCGACGACACGTGAAGCCATCACGAGAGAGAAAGCGAGAAAATGAGAGGGGAGAGAGAGACGCCTCCGTCGAGACGCGATTGGCCGAGGACGCATTTCTCCAGCAAAACGAAAAGGACACAGATATATTCGCCCGGCGGAGTCACATGACGGAAAGGAAAGGAAAGGATGCGGCGGCGGGTTTCACTGTGTTAAAGCCGCGGCAAATGTAATTAGGCTGTGGGCTGAACAGGAGCCTGAAGGTCCCGCTGCGGCTGTTTGGAGGTCTGTAGCGCTGCCTGTCCACCGGCCAGGGGGGAGCCTCAAACACACCTGGAAATCTGCGAGAGGAGAGCTCACCTACAGTTAGTCTGGCTTACATTTTAAGAGAAGACATCAGCAAGTGAATTAAGCTAGTGAGAGTTTAAGGAGACAGTTTTTTTGGTTTTGTTTTTTTTGGTAAGGCGGAAAATGCACAATTAAGTATGATTGTTTTTTTGTTTTTAAAAAAAAAATCATGTTGATTATTTTTGTTTATATTTATGGTTGTGAGCCTCAAGGTTCAGATTTGACTGTTTTTGGTTCCCAAAGCACCTGATCAACCGTGATGACCCTTAGGCCAGACAGCAGGCCTGTTCAGCCTCTACCTGCAACAATAAAACCCCAAATCTGACATGTTTGGCAGTTTTGCATGACCATAATGCAATTATAACACTGACACTAACAGCCCTGTAATAGAGGAAGCATGAAACCTGAGCACCCGGCCTGTCTCACCTGTCCCCTTAGCTGCTGTGTGACCCACCTGTGTGTGCGGCGTCTGACATCTCTGCGTCGCTCTGCCTGGATCTGAAGAGGGATCCTCCAGAGCTGTGAGCTGTCTGAGAGAGCTATACCCGCCTCAGTTTTTCTCTCTCTCTCCCTCTCTCTCTCACACACACACGCACACACACACTCACACGTTTGGCATATTCTCATACACACTCCGAGAGACACGCAAATACATTCTATTGCCTTCTCTCCTCCTCTGTCCAGTGTCGTACAGATGCAGTGCGCCCTCAGTGCCTCTTGTAGATTGTAGTCAAGGTGACATTGTGCTGCCTGTATGCACATACACACACACACACACCAGCGCACACACATGCACAATCGCACAGAGCAGCTATCTCACACTATTTCACATCGCCATGAGAAACGCACCGGTGAGCCAGTCTCCTGCTCTGGAAATACGTGGCAAATCCGAGGCAGATGGATCCCAAGCTGCAGTCTGAAACAGATTCTGCACCACAAATAGCAGGCGCCGCTCAGAGGGGCAAAAGGCCTGGATGCCGGCACCTAATTGTATGAGCTACACTGCGCAGTCTGTGGAGTGTAGCACGGTTTCAGATGGATGCATGCTTTTATACATTTGGAGCAGAGACAACATCTATTGGAAGCAGAACTGTGAAGGTCCCACACAGCCAGACCGTCCACACTGCAGCAGCAGCAGCATATGGAAAAAGTGAAGTAGCCCCATAAGCAGTAAAACACACAGACTAGCAGCATTCTTGAGTTTTTATTAGGCTGGGCCTATGAGCAGATGTTAGTGAGATGGTTTTAAAAGATTTGGTTCTGCAAACTCTTGTTTGGCTTTGGACAGTGACCCCAAATACTTAAAGCAGCTTGCAGAGTTGCCACAAGTTATCCCCAGCACCACATGCAAACTGGAAGAGGCAAGGATACAGTAATAACTCAGTTTTTCCCACTATGTAATAATCCAAATTCAAAAGTCTCAGTTTAGCCAACAGCAAACGTTATTCAGAGTTCCACATCAGTTAGGAAGAGGAAATTTTCCAGTGATGGATTTTTCATTTTGGAACCAAAGCCTGGAATTCCCAGTTATGTGACTAAAAATGTTTGGTAGTGACTCAAATGTAAAAATGAAGAAGAACTGAGACACGAGTCAGCTGGAGCACCAAATCTCAAACCTCTGAGATAGTCAAAATAGGTTCTTAGATTTGACCTACTGCAAAAATGAGCAGTGAAATAAACATTTATGTAAACATTTCCCATAATGCCATCATCAGTCCTGTAATTATAAAAGCATTTGGTACTATCTCTTTATCCTCCAATAATTCAAACATAAACTGTATAAAGTCATGTGACATGAGCAAGGTCATCCTCAGCAGGTGTGACCCGCTCACACCTGTTTTCCCTGCAGTTTAGCACTGTACATACAGTGTCCCTGGTGTCTCTCTAACACTGGGTCAAGCCTGACTGCAGCTAAATGGATATTCAGGCTGTAAAATCAGCAGTGTTCACAGATGTTGGGCCTCTGCTGCCCCCTGCTGGTAGCCTATGGAAGAGCAGTACATAGTCTAATAATTTAATCTGGTTATTCTGTTCCAGTTAGCATCCTTTTTTAGATTTTACTGGTTACAGTGACTGACACAATTTTCTTCCTATTTGCTCATCACAGACACACTGGTTTTGGTATGGGCAGTATACTCTATGTTTGCAGATGTCCATAAAAAGTACAGTAATATTTTGCAGTACAATAATATTTTGTAAGCTGCATTTTCAATAGGATTCAAGTTTAATATAGCTTGTTGTTTTTATGTGCACTTGAAGATTAATAAAGTTTTCGTTTGGGATGTTGTTAGAAATTTATTCTTATCTTGTTTTTACTGTTACTGTCAACTTTGATAGTGACATTTATTGTTCAACTGTAAAACGGCCTGGCAAATAACCAACAAATTTAAAGGATCTTTGCACAAAAAACATGATTACATGATTGTTAAAAATGAATATCAGCCAGTGACATGGTTATGAGAATAATCCCTGCTACTATAACTACTGCCTCTCTGAAGCATTAATTTTTAAAATGCTGCACGTCTATGTGAGAAAATGACAAGTAGCTCGCTGTTTAGTTTTTCTGAACAAAGATGTACAAGTCCTGTGTTCTGACAACCAGCCACTACTAACACAGTAAGTGAAGGACCTTTCTCCAAAGCCCAATCTGTCCCCTCCCCACTTCCACTTTTGCATAATGGTTCTCCCACCCGCTGCTCATTCACTTCTATCCCAAAAATCAATAGTAAAGTCGATTCAGAGGAGGCTTGACCACTCTGTGAGATTGAAAGGAGACAGATGTGATGTGTTTCACTTTATTTGTGTAGTTGCTGACCTCACTCATGCCATCATACTGAAGATTTATGACTGAAACCAACACAATCTGACTGCAACAGAGGAAACTGAATTATAACTGTATACCACTTACAGTATAAAGACTTTTCTACAATTATAAGCACATATGTATTTTCAGAAATTACTGTCAAAGCAGAGAGCCAGCTGTCTTTATGAGAAAGCTTTTCTGATTATTTTACTCCAGATACATTCCAGAGAGGAGAGGTAGTTCTGATTACATTCCTTATCATTAGATATCTCAAAAGTGCAAATGATTCAGTTTTGAATGAGGTCCCGCTTTAATCATAAAGGGCCAGTTAACCAAAATTATGACGTAATTAATTTATTTATTTACAAACATTTCTCACTAACCTCTACAGTTATTTTACCATACGAATAACTTTGAGATTTCAGTGGCTCCCATAACAATAAAATGGAGATGAGTAGAATTTACTCTGTGGTACTAAAAATTTACTTTTGAAAATTAAACAGCAAAATTTCTTTCCAGAAACAATATCGCAGTAACCATAGCTAGTACACAAAATACTGAACACAGGAAAAATACACTGCTGTTAAAATCTGTATGAAAGTACGTATGCGTAATTTTGGACAGATGGTGGGGGGTCAGCTGGGTGAAAACCCATCATTCCACCACCTCTGGTGGAGGTTTATGAGCTTTCCCATAAATCCACACCGTTCTGCAAGCTGTCTTTAAAATACTGCTGCATCTGAGTGTGTGTCTGCATGTACACGTTTGAGAGAGGTGGTTTTCCACTCTGTGTTTCTCTACCATATGCGCTCATTTTCGGGATCCAACTGATCTATACACTTTGACCCTTTGACCTTCTTACACTGTTAATGCGATGTTTCAGTGGTCACTGAATTGCAGCTTGTCAGCTAACTGTCTAAAACATAATTGTAGTATTTAAGTCTATGCAAGTGTGTGAAAAAGAGAGAAAGATAATAGGGTGAGAAGAGACTGAGAAATTGGGCTCTCTACCCCCAGATATGAATTTCTTTCTCCACCAAATATTAATGAACACGCACAGGGCAGTGAACTGTAAAAACCAAGGACTAGGGTGGTTTCACTTGATTAATTATGGTAGGAAGCCAAGAGGCAGGTAAAATGGCCCTTATTTCACAATGAGACTGGAAAGAATAGGACACATTTCCATATTAAAAATATGACTTTTCCATCTCCCCTCCTGAGAGAGGCTGATGAAGAGAGGGAGCTCATGTGTCTGGCCAGCTGCCCTCAGTCATTGTTCTGCAGCAGCAGACTGATGTACACGGACTGACGCACATCTGGTCAAGAGTGCCTCTGTGTTTCTGATATTATTCCCTTTGTTCAATGACACCGACGTCAGGCCTGTTGCATAAGGAGGTCATATTAGAGCTGCTTTCAGGATCAAATTTCAATAGAAGATTTAGAGTTACACCATAACTCTGAACAGCAACCACAGCTGTGCAGCATCTTAGAAATCCATTAGGGAATTGACTGTAGAAAAAACATAAACGTCTTTATATAGCAAACAGATTTGAAAAGATGCTGTCTGAAAAAGACACAAGTTCCCAGTGTGGAGATGAGAACAGCCAGCAAAAGTGAATAAAACTGTTTTTGTGTTGGCAGCCAGCAGGGTCATTTTACGCAGTAACTACTGCCAGTAAATACAGCCACTACTCCTGCATGTGCAGTCTACTGCTACTGTAAATGATAGATTCTTGTCACAGGCTAACAAGAAAATATTTTTGCTGCACTAGAAAATCTAAATGTAGAATTTCTCTAATCTTCTACATTTATCTTTTTTTTTTTTCATCTTCCAGCATCAGCCCCTAACTGCACAGAGAAAGTTTGGATTAGTGATAACATCAGGAACTGACCATTATATCAAAAATGAATGTCAAGTTTAGAATCAGCTGTTTTCAGTCAATTCTACAACATGGCTGATACATTGTTTTAAAAATTGTCTAGTAATAGTCTAACCAGTAGCCTTAAAGGAAACGACATAAACATTTAGACCATCAGAGAAAACCTGGGCTGGAAAAATGACAGCCCTAACCCTAACCCAGAGCAAAACAGCAGAATTTGTGCAGACTGTTGCACTCAGAAGCCCCTGATGTGAATGTGTGTAAATGTGCAGAACTGTGAAGTACGCTGTAGTTGTAGAATCTTGACCTGACTGATTATAAAGTCATCTAATACAATTACAGAGTAGTCTAAATTCAGCCTCACCTGCCCCCTTTCCAGGGCTGGTACAGTCCCATGTTTTAGGTTTTAAACGCAAGTATACAGTTTGACAGTTCTTACAAAAGTTTTTACAAAAGCTTTATAAAAGTTTTTTGTAAACATGTGCGGAACAGACAGATTGAGAAACTGTTACTGAAATTTGAAAATGTGGCCATGTATACATTCTGTGTCAAAGCAATAAAAAGTGGTCCAGAGTTTAGTTCTGTTGTGCTGACTGAATGAGGAGTTTGAAGAAGTGAACTCAGTATTGAAAAATGCATGTTACCAGTTATAAAAACTGCAAGATACTTTTATGCAGACTGAATTAAAATAAGTGTAAGCTTGTGTTAATACAAAAATCAAGTTAGTGTCACTGAGTGGCTGAAGCACCAATATCTAGTACATTAAGAAAAATAACAATATACCCTATATGTATGAATGAACTGAGGAACTGTAATATCTGGGTTTTTTTTAAGCCTGCACAACAAAGATGACTCTATTTAAATAAATTCCATTACAATAAAGATGGTGGGATGATCGTTCAAGATGGCAGCGTGTGTGTATGCAGTGGCTCGGTGCTCTCGGCTTTCTGTTTTGCTATTCGTGTTTTTATTTATATTTCTATTGCCAGTTCAGAGACTGGAAGCCTTAATCCAGTACAGAAGGGCAGAACTGTGGGATATCGGAAAACAGTTCATTTATTATTTTATTTTATTTTTATTGTATTTTATGTTATTTTATTTTTACTTTTATTGTACATATGTATAGTGTGTCTATAGTGTGTCACTGATAACACTACAGTACCATTGCGGATATCAGTGTTATAACCACTACCTCAAGTACATCTGTTACTGCTTAAACTGTCCTATCCTCTGGTTGACTCTGTCACTCCAAATGAATCTGAGCTCAAACTGATTGAATGTGAGGTTGAGGGCTCTGTCAACCTTAAATGGTCATTCTCTCTTCCTACACTGGATGGTGCTCTTGTCCAGGTTTAAATACATCATGTATCCAAATTACAGAGCTGAGTACAAAGCTGCAGTGTGCATTAACGAGGAACATTTTTCTTAAAAATCCTAACTAAAGATCGTGGTGGTTTATTCCATTAGAATATATGTGTTCATCAAAGTCTGATTCATTTTAAGCATGCAGGTCCCACTTGTTCTGACACAGTGGGTTACAGTATATATGAGAATTAAAGAGCTGTAGAGAGATCAGACAGGAGAAGAGAGACAACAGAAGCATAGGATCAAATTTAATGGAAAAACACATAAGTTAAATTCTGAGTATTATTGTTATCTAAAGTTCTCTAACTCTAAAGCTGCAGCTTTACAACCATATTGCTATTTTCTGTCTCAATGCAATGTACGTCTCTCTCAGCCATTGTGTTTCAAAATGTAATTGTATTCATTAACACAGCACTTGGGATTACACTGTTTCAGGAATGTGATATTGTGTTATTTAGGGTTCAGGGTACAGTGTTTTCCAGTTGTAATTTGATTAACAACATCTACACCCTGATTAATCACATTTTAAAGATGTTCACATTGTACATAACCTGCTAAGAACATCCACAATATTATATTGTATATGGGAACTGTGAAAACTGAGGTCTGAACCGAACTACAGATTCAGAGAATCATTACATCGCTACTGTCAACCCTACTACTACAACCCATTAAAAAATTCTGAGTGAATTGGAAAATTTTGTTCAATCAAATGTGCAAGCTGACAGAGTAATCAGATTACAACCATCACTCTGTTGTAATCTAACTCCTGTATTGCTCTTACATAAATGCTGTTCGTGTAGTGCAGTAATACAGCCATCGTGGGAGGGAAGGTAAACATGATGGTCACGTAGATGATATTCTTCTACCACACCAGTTTGTTTGTTCAGCATCGGTCCAGTCTGGGTACCGTGAGAAAGTTTCTTCTTATTGGTTCTTCACAGAAAGAAATACAAAACACATATTTGGTTTCCAAGTCATAATTTGATGGATGTATTTTAATGATATGATTGAGAATGAACCTCCACACTCAAATATTTAGAAATGTTTCGAAAAGCTTTGCAGCCAGTAGTGATGCATTTGTGAAAGTTGAATGTGTTGGTGAAGAAAGACAGGATAGTCTATACTTATTTGATGCACTTGTTTGCTTTTTTTAAAAATTATTAAAAAAGCCCCTTGTTAGTTTTGCATAAATATATGTGTTTTACACATATTTAATTAGCATCAAATTTACCTCTACAGAGGTCAAATTTGTATCAGCAATATGTGATAGTGTGGTACAATTTCGACTTCACAAATCACAGTAAATAAATTTCAGGAAAGGAGACCAATTGCCAAACTTCATAATGCAACCCCACCCTACAAATTCTGGAAGTAGTGACAATAGTGAAAATAGTGACAGAAAGTGTAGTGCTGAACTCCTCAGAATAAGAATAAGACAAATGTGCTGTTGGACTCAGCAAAATATGTCATTGCCTGAAAGAACTTTCATATCCAGAAACATGAGATTGTAAAGCATCACTGGCCAAATAATATAATTATATCACTTGCTGAAAATAAGCCTGATTATTGGTTTAGTGATTAGATAATTCTAAATGGAAAATAAACCAAAGCAGAGTCACTGATTAACAGAAAGCTGAAGCCATAGCTGAGCAGAAATAGAAGGAGAAAAGGGAAATTTTGTTTGTAAACAGCGTATGGGATGAAATTTTGGTCTGTCTCGTTTGCAGATGATTGAGTCTGTTTGTTTGCGCGAGCTGATGCTGTTTACTTTGGACATTCTCCTCCTTGCCTACTGGTTTACACGCTTCCAGTCTGAGGACATTCCTGCTGAACCTTGTGCTCATAAACAAAGACTGCAGTTCTGCAGAGGTAAAGCATCCGGAGGGTTCCCTCCACTCCTGCCTGCAAATATCACAGGGTCACCAAAAACCCACTTGAATCTTATGTTCATGAATGAATCTTTCTAAAAAGACAAGACAGTCAGACACAATCCAAACAGACTCTAAATAGGATGCTTAGACCTAGAACTTGGCTAACCGCAGCCATGACTCCAGTTCATGCTTAACATGAGCAAACACTGGGGTTTCCCTGATGTTGCATTATCTTTTAACTGGCTGGGAAGCCTGTGAAGAAGTGAAAATAGCTGATAATGTAATTTCTTCACTCATGATTTTTTTGTTAGTCAGCGTGAAGGAGATAAAACCAGAATTTTATTTGGTAAAAGCATTAATCCATGACACTTCACTCCTCTCTACTGCAGACAAGATGTTTTGTTTGTTTGTTTGTTTTACATAAAAGTCAAGCTCTCTCGAAACATACAATGCATTAAATTTCCTATGTAATTTTCTGCCTTGGAAAAATGACTGCACAGCTCATGCAGGTTCTGGGAGAACTCAGACTGTAGAGAAGAGTCCATCTAACATAAGTGACACATCCTTTACCACATTTTCTACCTGTATCATGAGGCAAAAATCAATAGCAACAAGAGCTGAGCAGGCAAGCTTCATTACACTGCTGCCAGAACTGTATTAGCCATCAATCATGTCAGCCAGCAGCTAAACCTAGCCAACATCACTTCTTACATATCCAGGTGTCTTCAGAATTGGCTTGAAAAGTTTAGAGTGCAGCTATTCTCACATTCAGTCCTTTTCCTGTGGTTGCTATAACCATATTGCATTGTACTTAAAGCAAAATGCTGAATCCAATCCTCAGCTAGTTGTCTGTGTGTGTGTTAACTTGCATTGTGTATGGACCTCTTCCAAAACAGGCATTCTGCTTTCACTCCGGGGAAGAACACATGTGGTTAAACTAATGATATGTGAAAATACTCAAAACTGCAACACACACAATTATGAGGGAAGTCTCATTTTTCATAAAAAATAAATAAATTAATAAATAAGAAAAATACAGCTTTTAAATTTTGTGGCAGAAAATTCCCTTTCAGGTTAGTCAAATTTGTAATTTGTGGAAATTAAGCACTGCTACACAATAATGGTGATGATAAACAATTCAAGGTCTCTCTGGAAACCATTATAGTATTTTTAAAGTGAAAAATCTCCTATTCTCTAGAAACACAATTAACCAAAAAGTGCATTTCTAGTGATTTAATTTTTCAGTTTATCTTACAAACATTTCAGAACATGCAGCTGGTTTTGCGTTGGTTTCATGAACCCAGAGGTTGTGGACTTCTCTGATCTCACATCTTGTGATTCTTCAAATGAATACTGGAGTTCCAACATTTTTACCCGGCAAAAATATGTTGGAAAATAATCTTCAATAAATAAATTCAGTTCAGTAAAGTCCGTTTCTATTTTTAGCAGAGCTGTGATTCAGCAATGTTTGAGCAGAACATTAACAGAGGTGTTTCCACTGACAAGTGTTATTTGATATGACATTCAAATAATGACACACCCGCACACCCACAGGCTTGCCATTGCCATTTCAGTCCTCAATTTCCTTTGCATTTACAGTCAAAATTCCAATCCCAATCTCAATCCTAGCTCCGGGGTTTTGTCCCAGGTTTTATCTAAATCTCAATCTCTGTCTGCAACTCTCCCCTGTCCCAGTATCATCCTCCCAATTTTAATGTGCCTGTTTCTGGTTCCAGCCTAATTCTTAATTCCAGTTTTAGTCCCTCTATCAGTGTCTAGGCTTCTGTCTCCTGGTCCAGTTTCTAATTTCAGTCTTAATCTGTATCACAGTCGTAAGTCTCTGGTCCCAGTGCTATCAGTCCCTAGACCTCAGACCCGGCCCTCAGTACTTGTATTTGGTCTCTAATCTCAGCCCCGCTCTTCCAAAATTCACAGACCCTGCACTGACACAGCTGGACTCACTCTGTCACCACCATGGGGACTATCTATTAACAGGAAATAGACTGGCTTTACGCTTCAGGGCTCATTTTCTTATTTCCTCTTTAAGCCGACCAATCAGAACAGGATTCACATGCGGGAACAGACCACCAGCTCAGTGGACTGTTGGGAAACATCTGCAGGGGTTAGGGAGGGTGTCGGACACATTTTAAGAAAACCCAAGATAACTGGAGCTATTGGGTCATGACTGCTAATGACCTGACCTGCTGGCAGAGGAGTGATACTTTTTTTTTTTTAATTACTGATCTTTGAACTATAGAAATTCTTTAGAAGTTAGCAAAGTGTTTTGGTTTATATTACATATAAACAAAATCAAATGTGTTGTTGTTGTTATTGACATTTGGCCCTAAAGAAACACAGGAAGTAAACATGGTTTGGTGTTAAAACAAGTTAAGCTAAGACATCACAAATTATCTCTCATTTAAGAGAATATTTTGTTTATTCTGCAAGGATTAACTAAATTAAGTGTGATGAAGAAATATTGAACCAAATAGAAGCATTTGTCCATGTCCATTTGTTTGTTTGTTACTTAAAAGTTTGGATTACCAGGAGCGGGGTTATAGAGAATGAAAAGAGGATTGCTGAGAAAACAAAGAACAAACAAATAAACACAGTGGTTTGTCCATGCTTCATAATACCATTATAATCACTAATAATTGCATAAGTATGGGAGCCTTTTGGTATTACTAAAAATAAGTCTGATGGTGCAAAAACATACATAAATAGAATTTTGATAAACCAGAACAATCAAACAACAGCCAATGTCAATCCCTCCAATGAATTATTAGGTAGTTAGCATGCTAAGAACACATGCAAAAAATACATCTAACAACCAGTAAAAGCATAACAACCTCAATGGTACACACAGAGGACATATTTTTGCAATTCGTGCAATGTGCCTGTACATTTGAAACAACCAAGATACTGGTGAGTAAAGCCTCTTCCCATAAATAAACCAGCTCTGACTACCTTGCGACACTACACGAGTGTTACCTTGTTAACGTCAGTCAGACGTTTTTTTCGGGGTCTGGACAGAATGACTTCTTTCTGTGAGTTGTGTAGAGACCTGTGGCTGGAAATGTGGATTTATCATAAAGTGGCACCGCAACTAGAGGACAACGTCAGATGGACAAGCTAACACGATGATTAATACTCTGGCTTTTTCCACAGGTGAGCGCGCGCTCTAATTTGAATATTTACTGATCGTGAGGTGGGCGGGGTTTATCTGTGTGAATTAAAGTGGTACACTACCTCAACTCCTGCTTAATCTGGATCGTTAAAGGAGCAAAATAGACTGTCTACGAATTTTTAAACTGTGTAATAAAATAACTACCTAAATTTGAAAAAGGAATCCTCTTTAATTTACGTTGTGTCCTTGGACTATAGCTTTTCAGTTCCACCTCTGTTGTTAAATTTTCACATCAGCATGTCAGGGGAGGTACTTGATAAAAATTGAGAATTCAGTGTTACCTTATTTCCTTTTGCTTTGACGCTGATGGTGCCTGATTCAAACATGTGCTGGTTAATGGTACTTCCCATCATTTGAAATGGTAAGTTGAAAGCATAGTATAGTGCTCTCTTGTGTAAGTGAGACATTAATTATATGCTGTAATACACTCATAGATCACCAACACGGCCAGTTTCTTGCCTTGCCATTCATCCAAGTCCATTATTCCCATTCTCACATTCAACAGAAAGACACTGGTTGGCATATTGCAGAATCATGTGATGTTGAATATGTCTTTCAGGTCACAGGGTCATGAGATAATGACCTAACAATGTCACGAGAAACTGCATCACAAACATTAAGAAACAATGTTTTCATTCTTACTCACATAAAGATAGGTTTGATTTTTTTCCTCTTCTGCTTCACCAGAAATTTGAGTCACTGTGAGAAACTTGCTCTCCACATTTTCTGTTGAATATGAAGTGCTTCTGTTTAAAGTGGTTCTGAACATGTTTGGTCATTCCTTACATAGAGTTGGTAGATGATAAAAAAAAGAAGCTATTAAGAGGTTTGGATTTGAGTAGTTCAAAGCAAAAATGTCAAGAAAGTTAATCTGTGAAATATGTTCTCACAAAGAGAGTGGGGATTTCTGGCACAAGTTCACCTACTTCCAAGGTGTACAGGGAAGGGAAAGAAACGAAGGCTACAAGCTGAAACACATTGGTCTGACAGTAAAGTTGTGCACAATGTGTTCACAAAATTCTGAAGCTTGGATTACGAAGTTTACGAGAAAGACTGCAGGTGCTATTCAGGGCAGAAAAAAATAGTCCCTAACTCCTCTGCATTTCTCAGTGAAAAAATAATTTAGCTGTTTCTATTCTACAGTTAATTCTCCAAAAGGATGCAAAATTTGCTCATCGGTCAAAAGATACTGCAGTAAAAGACAGTGTTTTTGGGGTCACAATAGACATAAAATATGATTTATTGAGTCATTGTTGACATTGGAAATGGTGCTTTTAATTTTATGTCAAACACCTCTCAAAATATAAATAGCAGTATTTATCAAAAATATCTATCAAGCAAATTGCATTGTTTCATCATAATATATACATTTATGTGCCTTATTTTGACACACTAACATGTGAAGCATGATAACCAAGTTAATCATAATCTATCATTTGCTACATGATACACATTTATAAAAATGAAGGAAATAACATTATTACATACTACTAGCATATCATTTGTAAATAATTTTCTGATGAACCTCAGACTTAACTGTGTGCTCCCCCTTCTGAAATCAAAACTACACCCCTGTAAAACAGAGACAGTCTGCAGACTCTAGTCTGGCAAATCAGCTTAATGTTTTCTTCTTTAGACTCAGTGTTCTTTCAGTTCATTTTTGCTATAGTGACTTATATTAAGATTAGAAGAAGATACTTCCCAGTTCATCATAAAAAAACAGCTCTGTATATTACAATTCTGCTTTCTATTTCTGGGTCACACTGTACACAAGTACGTACCTTGATTTCAGTGTCTCTCTCTCAGGTTCATTGTTAAAGTGGTGGTGAGGCGGGGGAGACGATGACTGAGGTCCATTGGCAGACGTGAGTCCGACCCTACAACATTATGACTTCATGAAGTTAAAGCAGAAACAGCCATTGTTTCATTTCCCTTTACCTCTTATCATATAACAACATGTCACACACAATAAAATGCACAGACACAGATAGAATGTATATGTTTCCACACAAAGAAATACACACACTTAGATACAAGCATACTGTTTATGTATACTCAAGATCTAACACACGCTGGGCAGGGTAATGGGCAGTATGTCCAACAAACAGAGACCTTTTGTCCCTGGCTCTGATAGATCCTTAATTTTGTCTCGAGAGCCCTTTTTCACATATCAATATATTTTTAATAGTCGCACCATCCCAGCATGGCTTGCATGGTTGTGGTTGCTCATTGCTCAGCTCCGGGTGCACCCACCAACCCCATTAAGAAAAGCTTATTGACATAATGTGTTCCCTAGCCCCTACCATTACTAATCACAATTACATGCTTAACTACCCCCTAAAACAAAGAAGTGTGGACTGGACAAAATGTCCTCACTTGGTCCTCACAAAGAAATTCAAACTCTTGGTCCTCACAAATATAAACAAACGTACAAACCAAGTACAAACACACAGAGAAAGAGGATATGACACCACCTCCTGTGAATCTTTAAGATTGTAACTGTTAGGTGACTCACTGCTCAATACTGGGATGGAGAACTGTAAATCACTGAAGCAATTTCACCTTTAGGTGGACATGGGTCTGTTTATAGCTGCAATCAACAGGAATATATGGAGGCTTTGGGCTTTTCTGTTGAACTATTCACTCTTTGAAAATAGCTCTGTCTTTTCTGCTGATACAGGAATATTTTCTTGTGTCTGTGCTCTGGATACTGTTGTCTCAAACAGTCTGTGATACTTGCTCTTCACTATAGTCTTACAAAATGAATACTTCTTTTATGACTGAAAAATAACAGATGTTGGTAACACACTTGGTATGTCTGGGTTACTGATTACTCCATTTCTGAATTATCACGTGGACCATTAACACCATTAATTCTGTCGCAACTCAAGGAAATAACAGCATTTACTGTGGTTAACAATCTGGCAACCAAACAATCATGTATTCCTAGCCATCTTGAATCTTCCCCACACTGAGTAAACAGGCAGCCACCAGCTAATTCACATCTGTCATTGGAGGGTTGAGGGGTCTTACCCTTGTTTATGCGCAGTCAGTGAACCATCAGAGGGCGCCAGCTGTTTCCTGCTCTCTATTGGTTTGTGAACTCTAGTCTCTCCTCAGCAGCCACAGCAACAATGTGTGACAGCTGAGACTTGTTCAGAGTGACTCTGGGAAACACATTAGATTATTACAGTATCAGCAGAACAAGCTAACAGGGAATTTTCACAACATAAACACTTAAGGTTATTACAACAGCCACTCTATATTGCTCTGGCTTACTGTGTTAGCCAAATGTTAAATAAACACACAGCTAAATTCAGACACAAATGTTAATGTATTTAATGCACTCATCTGTTGATTCCCACATTCATGTAAATCTTCCAACCTTAAGAGTTGAGGATCACAGAGGTCACAGAGCACATGAATTATGGATGGTCATTTGCAGTTCTCTCTGTGACCTCTTTCAACTTAAGATGAATCCATATCTATAACCTAAAGGCTCTGTGTGATTCAGTTGCCATGAATTTGTATTTCAAATGAGCAGTGGCTCTTGGTATGAATAATAAGGCTGTGGATTATGAGTAAATATGGAGGAGTTTACTGAGACGCTCCTAAATGATTTTGAGGAAGTCTGATGTGTACAGGCAGCTCTGTCTCACTGTAGTTCACATTATACTCAGTGTCACTTCTCTTCCATTTTCTTTCACTAGATTATGAATGATACTCAGATTGCCTGAATATGGTTGTCTTATATACATTTTCAAATATTTAAATGCTCAATAACCATCAAAATTGCAGCAATAATCATCATCATCAACATGACATGCAAAATATATTCAGGTGAGATTTGTCGGTTGTCATAGTAACAAAACACAGTTCTCTGGATGTCCAGCAGTTCAGGTCAGATCTTTATTGTCCCACAAGTAGAAATTCTTTATGCAGCAAGGCAGCATGAAAAATATCAATATGTTAAAAACACTACAAGACAAAGTGCTGGCACTGCAAGTGTAATATAGAATCCAGGTTCATGTGATTTAAAAAAAGGAGAGGGATGGATGATAAACTGTTTTGGCAGCCAAAAGGCAGTTTATGGTGTATTAGAGTGTTTAAAATGAAAACTTCAGTTTGTCAAAATGTTGCAGTTTAGGGGAAACAAAACTACTTTAGCCAGTTTGTTTTCAGAAAGACATACCAAACATAAGTTTGACTCACCATAACTTACCATCAGTTTTTCTATGTAGACATTTATATTAACTTCATGTTTTATATCTGTTGTTCTATAAAACCTTATGCATGTTGTGACTGTGATTCTCACACATACTGGTTTACATGGTCTTTTATAGCCAAAAAGACTTTGATAAGCCCACAAGGACCTTGAATGCCTCCCCAAACATTAAAAGCATGCATGCTTGTCGGTCACGAATTAGGGCTTATATTCTAGACTCCTGCACACTTCACAATACATGGTTTACAACCAAAATCTGAGCCTATTTTTATTGTATTGTACATTTGTCTGGGCTGTTCAGAGGCTGGTGACCTGTTTCCTCTGCCAGGATGGAAATACAGCTGAATGAGTTTCTAATTAGATTATAACATGCGTCTTAAAAATGGATTCTGGGTCACATTGGTCACAGCTGTAGGAGGAATAAGCAGCTCACCAATTGCTATGTAGAGTTAACATATGACTGAAATGTTATGTATTTTTGTAGAAATTACAGATTTATGTAAGGTTGGCAAATATTTTGTGCAAACCAAGTGAGCTGCTATTATACCTGTGAAGTCTAACATCAAATTGTTAAGAGTTGGATTATAAATATATGAACAAGTTCATTTTGAAATCAGCACAAAATCAGACATCAGATTCACTGTCACCTCTGTCATCTTGATTTTGAAAAGGGGAAGATAAGCCAAAGCATATAAGAAAAGAAGAATAAGATAAGAAAAACAATATAAGATAAGAAAACTATTGTGCACAGTCAAATACCCTTCATACCAGACTTATGCAATGTACTTGTAGATTCCCTTAAACAATGATGATGGGTCTCTCTGTCTGTATTTGTCTCATGCAATTTAATGAAGTTTCTGCAGAGAATAAACAGACAAACTGCATATATTGCTGTAAATATTCAAATGTTTGCTAATAAGTTTGCCATACGTGAAAGATAATAACAGTTAACGCTAATGCTGTTTAGTGTTTCTGCTGCCCCAATGTGGCCAAATATTCTTTTAATGTAAGTTTAATGGTTTTAATTGTTTAAACTGAATTAGTTGTGAGAAAAGACTGAGGCAAGAAAAGCACACCACTCCAGCTGATAGCAACAATTTCATTTAGTTGCTATCAGCTTTATAGAGATGAACTGTATGCCCCAGTTTTACCTCTGTTGTTTGACTGCACTCAGGCCAGAAATAAAACTGAATATCTCATGAAAATAACAGCACCATCCTTTATGTCTGGAGGTGTTTTGTGTATCCTCACCTGATAATAAATCACTCTCATAATCAGGTGAGCTGTTGGTAATGATAGTGTGGCCTCTGGTGAGTTTCTATATATAGACTTATGGCAGAGGTGACCAGTGAAGCATAGAGGGCGAGAGACAATGCTCCCTCAGAGAGAGAGAGAGAGTGAGTGAGTTATGTCCTTTATCTCCTCTCAAGAACAAGGCATGTGTGAGCACTTGCCTTTAGTTCACTTCTACCTCCACAGACATGCAGTGAAACACACAAGCCTACACAAAAACAGACATGTATGGTATGCCTTTACATTCACTCATTCATGTGTTATACAAATGCATTGTTTTTCTTTCTAGCTCTGTTTCACTCTCTCTTTCTTCCCTTTTTCTCTCACACACCCACAAGTACACGCTGTCCTATCTTGTATAACACAGTGTGAATGTGCCCACCCCCATGAGGACAGGTGGTAAATATAGGGTTCCTTCTGATATACAGGGTAACAATGGCAAGGACACTCCAAACACTGTCAAAGCGCACAAGCACACAAAGTACACTCACTGAAACACATGCAGATAGACACATGTGCACATACACAGATCCTACTGTATGTCCTTCCTTCATTAACTGAACAGCTCTGGGAGTCTAGAACAAAGTGAAGAGTGAAGAAGGTGACTTTGTGTTGGCAGCATCCCAGACCTCATCTCTCTGCTGGTCAGTACAGCGACCTGATACTTGCAGTGTTGGAGGAACATGCAGCGTTCTTGGGTCCAAATTCGGTCATTTGTAGGAGTTTCACCTCTGTGTCTGTGTATGTGAATCTGACTTGGATTTTTCAAGCCTGTCAGCTCCAAAAATGTTTATAGGTTTTCTGAATGGCCACACAAGAAGGCAGTCTCTCCTGACATAAAAGTGGTTATGTGAAGAACGAGAGAAACAAGTTCAAACTCTGCCTTTTCCACTCCTGTTGCTGCATTGCTGTGTATCCAAAACACACTGGGATATGCTGGACATTTTCAGCTTGGATAATAATTTTACAGTATGTTATATGTTAACAGTTGGCTAAACAGTGCATTTGTTTAAGCTGTGTGATTGTCTGACTGCCTGTCTGATTTCTTTTTTACTGATGTTGCTGCATTCCCAGATTGCAGAAATTTCAGCCACTGGGTGTGCACAGTGTTATCATACCTTGATGGAAATGATGGCAAGGAGACAAAAAGAAAATCCAGTAGGTATAATAGAAAAGGATGAAAAGTTGGAAAGAAAACAGAATAAGACGATAACAAACCTTCAATTCATTTCCATTTAAAAAGCCTCCTCCGTCCTGCTGTTGCTTTCATGCAGCTTTTTTTTCAACTTGTAGATTCCAAACAAACAAACATGGGATGCAAAGTTTAGTATGCATAATTTATTTCTCACTGACACTGTCGATCAACTAATACACATTATGAAGCCTACCTACGGTACCTCCTCTCTAAGACAGACATACAGATGCACAACAAAAGCAGTGGTACACAGAGCAGCCTTTGGGGAAAACCTGACGAGCTAAAAGTGTCCAAAAAACCTGCCTTAACATCATTGCACCAAACACAGTTAAAGCTTCATGCCAAGACAATATAAAAATCAGTGTTGCTGCTGGGATCACTCAAAACATATCTCCTGATGTAATAGTTGGCAGGTGTAACTGCAACACGGACACCTATCTATCACCATGAAATCACTGGGTTGGACTGGAGTTGTATGAGCTGTAATACTGCACACAAGGAAAGTCATTATGTCGATACTATATTTCTGCACATACAGCAGGGCATCCTGTAATGTAAACAGATGCATTGTTGAAGTGTTATTGCCACTGATTCTTTGATTGCAAAAGACAATAGTAAAAGTTTAAAGATCAAGCTGATGACTGCAAAGATGATTTTAGAAGTTGAAGATACCTCTGCTCTGACAGCTGTGTCCAGTCTACATTTTTTCAAAGTGACATTTATTCTTTCTTTGCATGCAGTATTCAATGCTGTTATAGAAGCTGCCATTAAATTTTGGGATCCCAGCTCTTGTGAATGCTAAAAAAGCAGTTTGGTCACAGTTTGGATTTACTGTAAAAACAAGCTGCCAGCTAGGAAAAGGAAAGTAATTCATGTCAGTGTATTGCCAAATCATGGTAAATATATGCAGCACATGAACATTCTTTTAAGATTTCTTAGTTTTTTTTTCCAGGCCCTGACAACCTTTAATTAACATCATGAATTCAGAATGGAGTCAACATATGGCTATATATGCCAGCCAAACCAGCACTGCCGGATTAGAATTGTCAGTTAGATTTACATTAAGAACAACAGCTTCACATACAAAAGGAGAGACATGCTTACTCTTTTTAGTCTGTGACTTTGAAATAAATTGTTAAAAACAACAGATGTTGCATTACTGTTTTGAATGCTGCCACATACCTTCAGTCCCTTTGGCCACTGGAGATGACTTTATAATGATATCCATTGAAGTATTTTTTTAATTTCCTCATCACACTTTTGACATCACAGGGAAATATTTCATAATTTCTTTGCCAAATAAGACAAACATCAACATAAGTAGCCAGCAAAGTCACTTAAATCCAGGCTGCCATTGTAAGTAAGAATTTGCTCTTAATGACTTACCTGGTTAAATAAAGGTTAAATTAAGAAATAATAAGAAAAAATCAAGACGGAATGTGAAAATCTTACTGTTTTAGGGATGACCCGCATGGAGAGCCTCATAATTTAATGATTATTGACTTTCAAGTTGAGCTGAATGCAATAAAAGGCTTTGGTTTAGAAATTTCACTGTCATCTCACTGAACTGATCTCTGATTATTTTACTGTTCGTGGTAAAAATGAAAGAAAAAGAAAATACATGGCTCAGATTAAAAAACATACTTCTACTCTAAGCCTTCTTTATGTCACAGTTTATGAGCTGAGGTACTTCATAAGGCTTCATTATTTTCTTCAAAAAAACTAATGACATGATAAAGACATTTCCAACAAGCTTTACAAATGTTTTTGACCAGTAATTTGCAATCTTTTTCATTACTCTTCTACAGTTCTGTCATTTTATAAGAGTGGCACATTTGGGTGTCAAACCCCAATCTCCTTTGTCCGCCCTGTCCAGTTGGGTGTCCAAGCAGTCTGAATCCAAAGGTGTCTCCTTTCAGACCACTAACAATACCCACCCATTGAGAGGATGGTCTGTTTGAATAATTCCACTTAAATATTCAAGAATTTACTCCTAGGCATAAATGATTCCTGGCACAGCAATAAATTGTCCAGAGATCCAAGTGGTCAACTTGTGTTTGACACAAGCCTTATTAGCCACAACAACAACGTGGCTGTAGGGCAGTCAGCTGGTCTGTCCTTCTGTTGTTCCGACACTTTGTCCAGGTTAAACTAGCTCATCAACTACTGGAAAGATTGGCATGAAATTTGGTACAGTCATTGATGGTCCACTGAGGCTGAATCCTGACTCTTCATATAGCACCACCAGCAGGCCAAAATTTCTTCTGGCCCAGCACTGCATAAGATACCTCAAAATCTAATGTTTGAATCTTTGGCAGCCACAGCTGCACTCTGGGATTAATGATAACATAGCATGTTAATATGATGACATTAGCATGCATAACAGTTGTGCAGAAGTTGACATACCACAGCTTGAAGCAATGGAATCTGAACCAAATCAGCAATATATAACTGAATAAGGGAGCCTGACAAGCTGTCTGAGGTATCTTAAAATGGCCACCATATGAAGAATTTACAACATTAACTGTCTTCAGGTGTGCAAGCATTTCTACTGTACAAGTTCTCTTTGTACTCTTCTCCACACATTTTACTGCATCCAGAACCTATCCCACTGAAGTCTGGGGGATGTGCACATGACCATGCCTCATAATTGGTGTGAGCATTTCAAGCTTGCAGGGGCTACTACCATGGTTACAGACTGTATGTAGACTTCATCGATTTCATTCCCATTCTGGCTTGTTAAAGTGCCATTTATAGGAGACTTTTACCCCAACCATGATTGCATCTGATTTCAGCCTGTGAGGTCAGAAGAAATCAGCTTCCTCCTTCCACTAACCTGAACAGTTTGGACCTGCTGCTGGATATTCTAAGTAGAAGTCACTTCCTAACACTGAGGATGGTCATCTGTAGACATTCTTCCTTCAGAGCCACCAGCTCTGTCTTGTAGTTGTTTGTCTTGCCTCCATCAGTGTACACACAAGGCTGCTTCTTAGCCGATAGTGGCGTTTCCATGGTAACCGAACCAGCATTCAGTATGTCGACGTGTGATGGTGAGGAAGATGAACCCTTATGGCAGGCCGCGGACAGTAATGCTGAGAGGGCTCGGCCAACATCATGCCTAGCCCCCTCATTGACAAAACAGTACAAAATGGGGTCAGCGACACAGTTGAGGCTGGTCAGTGCCAACGATACATGGTACGCTGCAAACAAGCTTTCCTCTGAGCCACAGTCACATGGCTTCCTCAGAAACATGATGCTCCGCACTAGGAGGAGCACATGGTATGGTCCAAAGCAGAGCAAGACGATTAGGATCAAACTCAAAGCCAACCGCTGAATTTTGGCCTTTTCCTGACGTTCTGTTGAGACATTGCAGCGCACTGCTGCCAGGATCCCACGGTAGGCAACCAGCATGGCTGTCCAGGGAGCAAGGAAGCCAAGAAATGTCCTGTAGAGATTCATCCCTGCCACCCAGTCCTGCATGGGATACTTCTCAAAACAGAAGGTGTGGTTGAACCGATCCTGGAAGAGCTCATCATGGAAGAGAGGAGCAGAGTTGGCTATGATCTCAATGATCCACACCATAGCACTGACCAGGACAGCTGCAGGAGGTTTAAGGGGAGGAGAGACAAATATTAGATTTTTTTGGTAACTTCCATTCCCTCTAGCCTGAGTAAGTACTGTAATGTATTGAAAAAAATAGGATGCTCTTGGTTACAGTCAACAGAGACCACTATACTTTTGAGTGATTGAGTGACACCATGTACCAACCTTGAGAAACCACGAAGATACAATGCTTTATGAAATGGAGTCTCACTGTCATCCATATGAAGAGTTTCCATCCAAAATGCTTTTCCAGTTGGGAAAGTAAAAAGCTATTTCCTAATCATCATTTTGTGTTTCTAGAGAAGTTAGTCTGGAACCTCAATTGTAAACTGGGCTCAAGGCACGTATCATTAGATTTTATTAAAAGTAATGACATTAGCAGACATCCTTGTTTAAGTAGTTATTTACAAAAACTTATTTTAACATGGAGGTGACCTTATCTCTACACAAAGTGAATTTCCTGTAACATCAGTTTTGGCAGATATGAATACGTACATCCTCTCCAGGCTTTGCTGTAGCACAGAACTAATCGTCAAATGCAATATCTTAATCATGTAGAAACAGAATGGGATGCAGTATAGTGTGTCTGATTTTCATCTTTGATCAGGATATGTCCTTTAACTCACATATAAAACAAACCTCTAGGACTGCCTTCTTTCACCTGCGTAATATCACCAAAATTAGACATTTTCTGTCTCAAAAAGATGCAGAAAAACTAGTCCATGCATTTGTTACTTCTAGGCTGGACTACTGTAATTCATTATTATCAGGCTGCCCTAACAAGTCTCTAAAGACTCTGCAGCTGATTCAAAATGCTGCAGCATGATTACTGACAGGAACTAGGAAAAGAGACCATATTTCTCCTGTGCTAGCCTCTCTACATTGGCTCCCAGTCAAATCCAGAGTAGAATTCAAAATCCTCCTCCTCACTTACAAAGCCCTTAATGGTCAGGCTCCAGCTTACCTTAAAGATCTCATAGTCCCCTACAATCCCACTAGGACTCTGCACTCCCAGAATGCTGGTTTACTGGTGGTTCCCAGAGTTTCTAAGAGTCGAATGGGAGGCAGAGCCTTCTGTTATCAGGCTCCTCTACTGTGGAACCTTCTCCCAGTTTCGGTCCGGGAGGCAGACACCCTCTGTACCTTTAAGAGTAGGCTTAAAACTTTCCTTTTTGATAAAGCTTATAGTTAGGGTTGGCTCAGGCTTGAACCATCCCTTAGTTATGCTGCTATAGGCCTAGACTGCCGGGAAATCTCCCATGATGCGCTGAGCTTCTCTCTCTCTCTCTCTCTCTCTCCACAGTATGGATTCATATCCTATAAACATGTTACTAACTCAATATCTTCCCTTTCCTGTAGTATTGTGCTCTTCCGTCTCTCTCTCCTCTTCTGTCTCTTTCTGCAGGTATTTCTGCCTCTGGAGCTGTAGAGTCTGATCTGTGATGACACGTCTCCTGCTGCTCCTACAACTCCACTCAACACCTGCTGCTATAATTAGAAATTACTTATACTGCTATTAGTTGTATTGCTATGTTATCAGTTAATACTTTAATTATCACTACTATCATTACTACTGCTGTATTACTGGCATCACCTTACATTTTATATGGAACCCGTGTTATGCTATGTTCTTCTCTCGCTACTCTCTCCCCCCTCTTCCCCCCCTCTCCTCCTCTCTCTCTCCTTCCTAACCCAACTGGTCGAGGCAGATGGCCGCCCACCCTGAGTCTGGTTCTGCTCGAGGTTTCTGCCTCTTAAAAGGAAGTTTTTCCTTGTCACTGTCGCCTAGTGCTTGCTCATGGTGGGATTTGTTGGGTCTCTCTCTGTAAATACCTATTTTAAAGAGTATGGTCTAAACCTGCTCTATATGAAAAGTGCCTTGAGATGACTTTTGTTGTGATATGGCGCTATATAAATAAAATTGAATTGAATTGAATTTTAAAGTACTGACTTTTGCATTATTGGCAACTTAGTCACACTAAATGTTTTATTTTGATTGATCCATCAGAGACACAATCACAGCAGTTTTTTTTCACATGGATTTGTTTTAAGAACATGAGTCATCAGCCCATTCTTCACCCTACGTACCTGTTTTTATTCGTCGAACCTTGGCGAAGCGCAGAGGGTATGCCACAGCCAGGTACCTGTCCAGCGATATACAGCAGAGGAAGGCGATGCTGACGTAGATATTAGTATAGAAAATGAAGCCAAACAGCTTGCAACTCTCCTGACCATGAATCCAGTCATCATGCTGCAGGAAGTAGTCGATCCACAGAGGAAGAGTAGTGATGTAGAGGAGGTCAGCCACTGACAGGTTGATCAGGTAGATGCCGAGCTCGTTCCGTTGACGCACCTGGAGGGAGGAATGTGGTGAAGGGAAGGAGAGGATGGGGAGGAAAGATGAAGGCAGGAAAGGAAAGGAAGGCAGGATGGGGGATGGTGGGAGGATGAAGATTTTAAAGTTAAAGGAGAAAACAGATGGAGACACAAGTCAAATAGTCAGCGGAAACATGAGACAAACAGTGGCTGTGTTTCCTTTTCATGAGAAAATAAAATATAAAAGATGAATGTCAAAAAGTGGAATAAATGCAATTTCTTTGAAGGACTGACTAGGTTTGGTCTGTATATTAGGTTATTGTTCTTCAGTGTCTCACACTGATGACCATGTTCCATGCATGAAAAGATAAAGTGCAAATCAAGTATATATGACACAACGAGGGTTTGTAAATGAGAGAGAGAGGTGGGCAGATATCTTGGAGGCAGGAGTTCCATGTGTCCACTGTATGGTTTCCATTAGCACTTGGATTGAAATCCAGCCACTAGGAGACAGCTCTATTTCCCATGCAGCATTGATATTATTACAGTGTTAATATTTAGGCAGAACCGCCCTTGTAAATAAACAGTATGCGAAGAATATTCATGATTTGGCTTCAGTTCAGGTATAGTCATTAATGAAATCAGTGGCTCTTAGCAGTCAAGTTAATGCTACCAAGCACTGAAGAGTATTTGGCAGCTACAGTAACCATAATGCACTGATGACACAGTGTACCTTATCCTTCTCTGAGTCGTAGTATATTTGTGTTGGAACAAACTGAATGTAGAAAGTTTAAAACATGGCATAGATGCTGAGATGGCAGCCAAACAATAATCTAATGTTGAAATGTTACTCACTTGTAATGACGTTTGGGCTTGAAAAAATATGAGTTAGTGAACTTGCTTGAATGAAAAGTCAATAACAATCCCTCCTGCTGCCAAAGAAAACTGAGTCTGTGGGAAAAAGTGGAAGGGTTTGATGCTGTATGGGAAAATATCCTCAGTGCTCTGTCAACTTAATCATGTTACATACAGTGTTACTTTAGAGCAACCATAATTAGCTATAAAATTCATCCCTTGACTTTCCATTTTCTTTAATTAATTTATAGAAAACAAAATATTTTTATTAAATGATCATCAACAGCTAAGTGTTAGCCTGCTTCACACACAAAAAGTAGAAATGATGTATCACTTAGTGATTTGAATCATTTCTTTCAGCACACTACAATGGTTTGTAATCACTGACTATAGTCTCTCCATCTTGACTTCAGTATTGGGGAATTAGGACAGTTAAGTATCTTAATGCATTATTATGTGTGTCAGATACATTACTTATGTTCTATTTTTCTCAATGTCTACATGGCAGTTGTTGACATTGCTTTTGGAAAATTTGTTTAGAGATTCATTAGATTATAAACTTTATACATCTGGGTATTTTGACCATCATCAAACTAAATCCAAAATGAAACCAGTTATCAAAGCCTGATTCAATTGGGTTTGAAACCATTATGTTACTATGCTGGTGGCATTGTGTTTGTGTCCTCCTCACCTGCATGTAGGCAGCCCACAGGGCCATGCAGTTAGTGGGCAACCCCAGAACGATGACTATGATGTAGAGCGTGGGCTGAAAGAACTGGTCCACCTTACTGTCCACATCACAGAACGAGATGTTGCACATTGTCCTGTGTGGAACACTCTTGAGTGTGTGATTGTGTATATGCAGGCGTGTAATGTGTGTTCAGCAACTCTCAGCTCTGTGTGTCTCTCTGTAGTTTCACTATATTCCAGCTCCAGCAGTTTGACAATGACATGGCGACTCTGGTGTCCTGCTCAGCTACGACACGGCTGTCCAACATGGAGTGACAGATGAAAACAGAACTGTCATTCCCGGGGCATTTCATGGTTCCTGTTTCTTAAAACACTGTCCTTCTTGCCAAGGGACCTTGGCGTGTCATAATCCTGTCTCACTCTTTAGAGCCAGTGCCTGTGTCCCTCAGTATGAAGGAAAAGAGAAGAAAGGAAGGAGTGGGGGATGAAATGTGCTGAAATGAAAGCTGCCTTATCGTCACTGTGCCAGGCTGCTGCGCCTGGACAGGACCTCATCAATCTTTTAGAGATTAGAGGTCTGCCAGGTCTGCTGTGAGAGGGAGAGGCTGAACATTAGTGTGTGTGTGTAAGTGGGTGTGTCTCAAGGTCCTGATGACACACAAAACTCCTCAGGGATGTTTGCACTAAAACACAGGAATGACTTTACAGAGCTTCAGCACTTTGGAGCCGACAGGTCGTCCATTTACTCCAAACTCCTGAGCATCTGCAAGAGAGAGAGAGAGAGAGAGAGAGAGAGAGAGAGAGAGAGAGAGAAAGGCCTTTAAATTATGATGCTTTACAATTACTGTGTATGTCCTACAAAACCACAGCAAAAAAGAGTAGTTGTTGTTTGTGTTGTTTGTTTCATTTTGCTGTTATATTTAGTACTTTTGGAAACTAGAATTTGAACAGTGTTTGGTTACACATCGAGTTTGTAATAACTGAGGTCTAATCTTTAACTAAATATGATGGTCTTTGTGTACTAACCTACATCCTCTGCTGCTCCTATTGGTCTGGAATTCAGGACTAGAAACTGAAAATTTCTTGTACCAGACCTCCACTTTCTAGGCATTTGGTTTGCTTATTTGAAGTGAATGGACTCTTTTGTGAGGTGAAAACAAACCACTCAGAACTGCCTGGAATGAACACACCCTCAACACACACAGTCAAACCCTTTTCTTCCAATATATTGAATTCTGCTGCCTCGAACATCCAGAGAAAATGTGTGAGGGAAAAGACAATGGTAGATGGACTGCTGTAGAGCTGGAAGAAAGAGGTAGCAAGGACAGTGAAGCAGCCAGAGTTTATCTGGGTTAGAGTCATACAGAGACTCTTTACGATCTGGTATGATAACACAGAACATGCTGACACACCGTACAGACACAAAAAGACCTTGCAAAGAGTTCAAACAGAGAGTCCAGGACATATGATAAGCATTGTGTTAGCCTTCATATAAACATGACCTGAATATACGTGTACAGTAGAAAGAGAGAGAAAGCAAGGGTGAGAGCTCAGTTTCTGTTTCACCCCTCAACCTCTCACTTCTCACCCTGAGCTCAGCTTCTGTTTATACATTTTGGATGGCCTTGATGTTTTCGCATATGGCTGATGTAAGTCCACATATGCTTCCAGTCACTTTACTTAAATGTCCACAGTTCATCCTTTGGGGAGTGTGAATATACTTTATACATTTAATGGAAAAATTCAGCTTTTCATCCTTAAGCAACTGTGGGCATACACAAAATATTCCGCGAAATCTGGTGCCATGATGACAAAGTCCATGATCTTAAGAAACACCAGCTGTACAGGGAAACCCCCACATGTAAGCTCCATGACTAAAGCAGTGTATTCCCTATTTCCAAAGAATAAGGCTGGCATGCTGAGTCAGTTTTCACTTCCTGATTAAATGTTCAAGGAAGAGGCCTCAGACGTGTCTGTCACCACACAACAAATAAAGATCTGTGAAGGAAACAGCCCCAGCCTGTGATAATGTGACAGTCACTGGTGTGGAACAGTGACTTTGGACTGAGCTGACCCAGTGCCACAATCATATACTCAAACATGTAGGAAAACACACGTGTGACGGCTAAGTGAGGTAATTTCTATGGTGACCTTGTCAAATAACTCTTTGTTGGGGGAAACACCCATGTTGATAAGCTGAGTCACAACTGGGCCACATCTCTGCCATAATCTGTTATCACAGACATTACCACTGCAGTACAGAGATACTTGATTGTTTTGTTAATTGTTTTTACAAAACGTCTCACATTTGAGGTTTAAGTGACTACCATCAACTTTCCATTTCCCAAAGAGGCTTGTTTGCATTGTTAGCATTCCACACGTTAAAAACTGTATCCATAGTTTCATGGGGGGTGCATGTCAAGTTTCTAATCCCCCTAAAAGTTTTGTTTGCATTGTTAGAATTCCACATTGAACAAGTAAATGGTGTCTCAGCTGTCTCACCGAGGAATGCTAGCAAGAATAAAATGGCTTTTTGTTTTTAGCCTTTTAGGGAAACTCCTCTTTAGTGTTTAAGGACCATTGTTTGTGCTTTGAGTATGTTGCTAATTCCATAACAGAGAAGCTTCCTCCAGCAGCCCTGCTGCAAGAAAGAAATCAACTAGACTACTGTGTCTTGCTTTAGCATAGCTATGACTTCATTTAGCATAAGATAACTTTTTTTTTTTCCAATTGCCATTTCATTTTACATTTGAGTGTTCATTGTGAGTGACAGTTAAGATAGAGAAATCACATTTTCATTTTGAATACATCATTACTGCTCGTCAATTTGAAAAAGAAATTGTTCAGTCCAGTTCTCAGGTATTCATACTTAAGAGTTCACTTCCACTTAGTGTTGAGGATTCTCTAGGCTTCATGCAAGGTAAGAGAGAACAAGGAATGGAGGAAAGACCCAAAGAGAGAAATAAATGAAGGATGTGAGAAAAGCAGCAAAGACAAACAAAGAAGGCAAAAAACAAACAAAGGTGGAAAAAAGCTGAGTAAACTGTAAAATACAATATCAGTTATTTTAAATTGAAGTACAGCACTACAGTGAATGTACTGAGCCGCTTTCAACCAGAGGAACTCTCTGAGAATGAACATTTACTTCAACGACGTCTCAGAGTGAAGTTGTTTGGAAAGAAAAGACTAAATTTAGTATCTCACTGCTTCACTCACTGCAGTAACAGTGCTGCATTATCAAATAGTTCAGATCACATCTGTCACCACTGAGTACAACAGAGTGACCTCACTTCCTCATTAGATAAAACAGCAGGGCAACATGCCTGCGACAAAACCACTGCCAATCAACCTTATCACTCCTTAATCTCTGCTCTCAGCATGTGTGGAGGGCTGGGTGTGATTCAGGCTTTGTGTTCACATCAAACTATGGAAACTTTTTGATACAATACAAACTAAGTTAATGTAAGATAAAAATCACTTCAGACTTAAGGTTTACTAAACTTACCAAAGCGATATGACTAACACAAAGTGATATGGGCTTGTGTTTCCAGTGCTTTCTATCTTTAGCTGCCCTTTTACCAGAAATGTGGTTTGTTCGGTCAATCACAGATATTTATCAAATAGCATTTGCATGCGATGGCCACACACACGCAACTCTGTGAGACCTCCTGGCAGGTTTCTTTAGGCTGTCAGGTCAGTCAGCAGCAGCTAACAGGCTCATCAGCAGTCAAATATTCGGCCTGTTTCTGACACACTGATGAACAGAGTCATGACGCACAGCCACAGAAGTGCATTATCCACCTGTTACTCAGCTGTGTGGTGAGAGTGGTGACTGTACAGATTCACATAGATTTGTCCTCTTGATCTGAGGTAATGTTCTGCATCAAATTAATCAATTTAAACTATTAGAAGTTTTATTGTTGTTGTTGCTACTATTTTAATTATTTTGTGATAAAGCCTACCAAGCTCCCTCTTAACAAGCAATGATGTCAAATTCTTCAATGTCCAGTAGTAGTGCTATGGAGCAGTGTTTTTACAGGGACGTCCCTGTTTTGTTTGTGCTGTGCACAAAGATGTGGGTGGCATGATCCATATCCTGCCAATGGTTTCACACTATTGTAATGATGAAAGTAAGTAGCTCATAGCATCGACAAACATAGCAATACACCAATAAATGCAATGAAAAGAAGACTGGTGGAATGCAAACATGGATGTAAACAGTGTACAATTTAAGCTTTAGAAATGTTCTGAGAAAGAAAATGTGTTCACCTATAATAGACCTCAGGTATATGCAAAACCGAAAGACAAAAGCACCTTTATTACATTATCATAGATTTAAGATATTTTCATAACCTAATATCAACAGTTACTTTTCAGCTACTGCTGCCCACTGAGAGGCTTTGTTGCTGGAGTTGCCTATAGCTTCATTTGTCATCACTTTAAAATAATCTCAGTACCCGGGTGCTTAAAACCACACAGTGATCATCATCACACCTGTTACAGTGCAGGAAAACAAATCCTTAACTTAAACCTGTATTTATCTGCCCTTCAGTACAAGTACTGTTTTTGTGCTTTAAATCCCTGCTAATAGTCAGTCAGTAACTCAATATCTTCAGAGTGTGACAGTGCATCTGATACAGTTTCCCAAATGTGGATTTATTTATTTATTGATTGATTCTTTCAAATTTGCAAAAACCTCTAAAAACATGTTTTCACCTTGTCATCATGGGTTATTGAATGTAGACCAATGAACAAAAATGACAGCTCTATCCTTAAAGTGTGAAAAAAAGTGAAGGGGTCTGAATGCTGTCTGAAACCACTAACACTAGTTATTACAGTTGACAAAAAGCATTCTGCATTTCTATGGAAAAAAATATAAAAATGGTTTGTATTTCTTGAAGTTCAGTTCCGCAGGGACGTACTGTAGCTAAAAGTCTGAGGCCATAGTTCACAGCTAGAAAAATGTTCAAGAGGTTTATTAGTGATTAGGAACTAGAAGTGTGTGTGTGTGTATGTGTGTACAATAGAGGCCTATATTGACCTGTTCTGTGCCGTCCGGTGCAGTGTAGCAACGTCTGATCTGCTGCCAGAGAAGATTAGGTCAAGGCACCCATGTAGACGTCACACTGGTTGTCAGCACACACACACACACACACGCACACACAATACGTCTCTCTCCCATCCTTAACATACAATGTACTTTTCCTCCTTTCACTTCCCTCCTACACTCCCTGTATTGTTCAGACTTTTGGCTCTCAAGGTTTTCATCCAGGTAACCAAACCCTTAATATCACAGCTTGAACAGTGCATATTTAAACTCCTACAACAACAAAGAACAATAAACAACCTAATGTGAGATATGGCACCAAAGCCAAACAGTCAAATATGTTCAAATTACTTTCTTTTCTCATGCTACTTTAATGTCTGCAGTGTTCAGAACCTAAACTCTCATGTGAGATGCTATCAAGATTTCACACTGAGCTCTTTCACTGACAGTAAAAAAAGAAAGGCATTGTGGCAACAAATTTTCCAAAACATTTAAAGACTAGGGCCTTCAATACCAGCACTTAACAGAGCTAGAAAAACATGCAGAACATTTTGGGGTAACTATTTGTAAATACATTTCAGTGTCAATCAGATCACTTAGTACTTAGTACTCACTAACATGTCCAACTGGTATAAGAAATCTTCAAACATTAGACAGTGTTTTCAGAATTGCATGGGGGTGTGTGTTTATTTAATTTATTTATATATTTTGTTGTTATTTTCATGGGAACCTTTGCAAGTAGAATGGTCAGCATTCAAAAGGTTATGCAGTGCAGCATATTGAAGTTTTGTAGTCTGTATAAACTACTGGCTTTATTTGTTTTTGGTAGAACGTCCCTTTAACTGTTTTGTTTAACTGGTTTTGTAAGTTGCCCTGTGACATGTGAGGATGTGGAGCCAGGAGGGAAGACGATACAAACAAGAGTCTGACCTGTATCTTAGAAAAAGGAAACATCAGGGCCAGTGATGCAGTCATTTACCCTGTTAGGAAGATTTGAAAGTGGTCTCTGTGTATGTTTGTGTGCGTGTTGTACTTCAGTATCCAAAGTGAATTTCCGACCTTGAAAGTGAAGGCATTTTTAGAATGGGAGGTCCGATCCACACGTCTTGATAAGGCTGATTGAGGGTTAAAAGTTAATTCCGGTCGCGGTTTATTCCAACCAGGGTCTGAATGTCATAGTTTTGGTTATCATTTCATTCTTTTCAGTGGGGCAAGTAAAGAGCGGTCAAAAAGACAAACAGACAAGTTGTGAACAAGAAAACAGTTCAGCCAGATTATCTAAACCACTTTATTTGGAAGTAAAACCAAAGTGAGTGTACCTGGAATGTAACAAATCAACCCTCTCTGCACAGGAAATCTGTGTGCACACAATTATGGTAAGTGCTGCAGGTCAGAGTTGAAGGAGGAAGTCATCTGTAAACTGTGATGGATGAACAGTTTGGGTCATGTCATATCACTTGACTGCCTGTGTTTCTCAGCACGTCTGACTTATTTTTAAAGATGTTGTAAGATTTCCAAATCTCAGTAGTTAACTTGTGAAGCATAATGGTACTATTGACAAAATTACCAAAACAAGATTTACTTTTTAAATGGACTATGACGATTTGGTCATAGGTGTTTAAGTCAAAATTGGGTTAACCTTAGGGTTTGGGGCACAGGAATGCAAAGTATAGATGTACAATCCGGTGTGTTTGTCTCTCTCTCTCTCTCTCTGTGTGTGTGTGTTTTGGCAGAGACTGTGTGGCTGTTTGCCAAACATTCCTGTTGACAGTCAAACAGTGGAAGCAGGAAGACAGTAATGCTACACCATCAAACATGTCAACACACCTCTTACATGTCACAAAACAAGTCTGCCATCTCCAGGACACACACACACAGACACAGACACAGACACACACACAATCCAGCAATCTTACTGCCCTTGTTCAAATCTCAGGTGAACAGGTTAGGGTTAGGTGAAACATGTGAAAAGTATTAAAACCACAACACTGATAATCTGCGGCAGGTACACAGAGTTTCACAGCCAGTTTCCTGCCTGTGAGGACTGTTTAGATTTTTTGGACACTCAGTTGACACTGAAGTCACCGGGGAGTTTAAAGAAATGTAATCATTAAAATGCAGCGCATCTGTTTTCCCATTAGTGCTGCTCTCATTTATGACCCTCGAGTTCAGGGGGATCATTGATATTTGAAAGCTGGTAGCCAAATGATTGATGTTATTATTATTATTTTAGCCTCATTAAGAGAGTGACATCTGAGGATTGACCCCTGGGGTATCACGCCTACTCTTCATTTTCCTTGGCAAAACCCACAGTGGAAACATTTCCTTTACTGTATTTTTGTATATGCTTCCTTTAGGTATACATTGTGTGAATATAAATAAATCCAACACAAGCCACATGGAGTCACAACTAACTTGTTTTGGTAACTTTCAGGTGCCAGGAGTTTTGATAGTGACAAGCCTGTCTGTGCTGTTTTTAACTTCCTTTGTCTGGCTAGTCTGATTTGAAAAGATTTGAAAAGCCTCTTCTTTTTTTCTTTCATTCTCTCTCCAAGTTTTTATTTCACTTTTCAAAGTTTCTCCTGCTCTCTGTGAGATACAAAAAGGGCAAGAACTTGAGCTACAGGCGAGTGGTCATTAGACATCAGGACAGCTGGTGTCAGCAGGATCATTATGAAGCCTTGTTGTCCCTCTCTGTGTCAGTCCACCAATGTTCCAGTGTTTCATTTTTGACACTTTTGTTCATTAAATTTGCAAGTACCTTGTTTACTTTATGAGTGCACCGAGGGTTCAGACTTGAATGTCAGAAAAAGACACTTGTTGGATGTTACCCCGACTGTAACCAGTTTTCTGTCAATTATACTGCCGCACAGGGAGTCTGCCGATGATGCATCTGTGCATTGCACTGTGGGACGGCTCTGGGGATTTCAAGAGAACCAGATGACGTCAATCCTCTGCCATTAGCCATGTCAAAAATGTTTGACAGCACCATTTCCTCTATATTATTCATCTAGACGACCAATGAGTTTTGCTCAGTCTAAGCTCTGTCATTGATGACTCTGGTTGTTAGTTTATTCAGTTCAGATAACCCAAAATATAGTTTGCTACTTTGTCTTGATTGATTATCTGGAAGGTCCAATCAGACCTTTCTCCTGCACTCCCAGTGTGTATTGTGTTTTTGCTGCTTAACTTTCTGAGCTGGAGATACACTCACTGGCCAATTACTATAATAATAATAATAATTATTATTATTATTATTATTATGGGTCACTGACCCTAAGCCTGACTCAAACATGTGAAACACACAGTAAACTATACACCAGGAACTGGGACACTGCTACATTCCCACCAATGTTGGGATGCAGTTTTCTGTCTGTTGTCATGGCAACCACGCTCCCCGCTGCCAGCCACTTACAGATAGATAGGATGCTGCTCAGTTTAAGTTCCAGTCAGTTCCACTACCAGACCCAATGAGCTACCTTACAGACACATTCTTCTTTCCACTCATGTTCCTGCATTTCAGTATGGTCTGAATGTTGCCACACATGAACCTGCCTATGTACATGTAAAACTGTGGGCTTGAAAATTTCAATCTGTGTGAGTGGAAAAATCTGCATTGCTATTTGTTTTGTAAAGATTCGTCACACAGTTCAATTAATATTCTATTTTGGATCCTGTGTATTCAAATAATTTATTGCTATGTTGTATATACCCAGCTGGGCCTGGGTGTTCCCTCCTGAGAACATGTTTATTATGTTTGCCTTTGATTGCAGTACTCCTAAGAGGGCAAGAAAGATATTTACTGAAAATGTTATTCAGTAGTTGCTATTAATGCTCAGAGAGGAGTATGATTTCAACAACTCCTCTGGAGACTCAAACTGGCAAACCTCTAGTCACAAGCAAACTTCCCCTGAGATCAGGCTGACACTTCGCTCATTCTTTTTAAAAGGATAAAAGAAAAAGATCTTCTGGTGGAAGGAATCTGAAGGTCTAGGGGGAGTGGAGGGAAATTAGGAGAACGTTTTATAGAGAAACAAAGATCCCAGGGTGAGACCTGCTCCCAAAGCATCATATTTCCATCCTACCCAGAAACCTTTAGTCTCACAGTATTACTGTAACACAATAATGCTGGTGGTGGATACTAAAATCTCAGAGAAGCCACAGAAGTTTCCATTGACCAGGTCTCTTATATTCTCACATGACACAGACATACAGTAGAAGAGCTTTAAAGCGAGCTCTTCTACAGACAAACAGTAATTTAAGGCCTGGAGCTGCAATTTATTATGTTCATCTGACTATGTGTAACTGATTATTGCTTTTTATGCAACCCTGAATGCATATTTCACATCTGGGTCATGACTTGCATCCAGATCAGACACATTTTCCATAACAATGACATATTTAGTGGTGTGCTGTGACAGTGACAATAAATACAGTCCAGTCTACTTTCACCCTCATCTATCACATGCTCAGTTGATGATATCATTGTAACTGGAGAATCACTAGAATGGCAGAGAGATGATATTGAGTTATCTATTGAGGAAATTATATGTTGTTCTGTCTCCTCATGGCCCACAGAAAAGATGGCAGTGAACAACAGGGACACTTTGGTTAACAGAGGAAAGCGGTTGAAGTGGATGTTGGCATCAGCAGCCGTCCCCTGACAGCTACAGAAGGATGCAGCCGCCTCCACAGTTCTCACTGAGAGCACAAATGGGTTGAAGGGTAGATTTCTCTAAGCATTCTCAGTGTATTATGGCTTCATCTGGTTGATAATACATGTACTGCATACATAGTTAAAATCAAAAATACTGAATCAGTTATTTTCCCCACTATTTCAATCACATTTGGTGTCTTCTCATCAATATAGTTCAGATGTTGAACAGCATCAGTTTATAATGGTCACATGGTTTGAAGTCACAAAACTGAATAAACTGTGTGTGCAGTTTTTCTGTGGGCAGAGCACATGCAAGTAAAACCCTGTCTACACTGGAGACTTTTCAGTTGAAAAATCAGATAAAAGACAAAGCAGCTTCAACTTCAATAATCTTCTATTTTTGCCTTTTTCAATCCACAGAGTTAAAGTCCATTTTCTGTTGTTGTACATGTAACTTTATTGATTTTGTATTAGGCTGTATATCAATGTAAAAACAGTGTACAGTGGCAATGTGGCTGAACAGTTCCACAGACACTGATGGTGGGAGTGCGGCTGCCGCTGCTGCTCTGTTGCTTTGGCTGCACAGGCAACACAGACAAAGAGTTAGTCCCCTCCATATCTAATATATTTGCAACTGGATGCCTTACCGATTATGTCTGTCTGGCCAATGAAATTTGAGCAGCATATGTTACCAATAACTACTGTTGCTCAGAGTTTTATCTGCTGCTATTTTTACCCAAGTAAATAATCTAAATTAAATAAGGAATGATTGATGTTAAGTTTCAGCTTACATCTCATTTTGCTTTTACACTCGTCCACTTTCTCTAGTGTATGCTCTCTCTAGCTCACTCTCTCGCACACTTAACGATATTCTCATCTCAAGAAGATAGTAGAATGAAAACATTTGCAATTTTTACACACTGGAGTGACACACTGTGATATTAGTGATGTTGCAGGTTTGCAGGTTTAAAACGGATTGTGTGATGCATGTACACAGGTTCAGGAGAAAGAGCAACTTCACCAGGAAAAAGCCCTGCCATCCTCTGAGCATCATCATGGAAAAACATCCCCCAAACTGTCCACGTCAAACAGGTCCACCATCAGGTAGAGCCAGTGGTTGCATATTTAACCATTACTTCCACACAGTCTGTTCCCCAGTGAACCTCCATGATGGCGCCAGACTTGTTTGTCCTAAGAATTGTGTAACAACTGTGAAGCAGAAAACCAACAGCATAAAGCTACAGTGGCTGTGGTTTATGGGAAATATCCACATGGTTAACTACATGTTTTTGAGCAGCCTCATCAATGATGGTGCAGCTCTGGTCTCTCGCTTTAAAATACAAGCTTTTCACTTATCCTGACAACCTTTATGGGAAAGAAAACATCAGTTTAACAGCTTTACAACACACTTTCCCATGTGGCTATGCCCGACACAACAATAAAGATAAGAGATTGGACCAGATACAACGTTAATGATGCTTGTGGGATACTGAGCTGCTACAGCAACAAATATTGTTACAATACAGAAATGAAAAAAAAAAAACAACTAAATATTTAATCACAAATGGATGACACACTCAGTCGCCCATTTATTTGTTACAAAAAACTAATGCTGTCTGATGCTATATTGCTGCAATGAATCCTATGCTCATGAAGGTTATCCTTTTTGTTGAAACTTTTTTATTTAGGTCAAGTTTTTTTTAATTGAAGTCAACTTTGTGATCATGTGTTGTTGAAATTTATATCATTGAGGACACTTTTCTACCAAATGCCATGCTGCAGGATTGCACTTGCTCCTTCTTTTACCAAAACTGCAAAAATGGGTTGGTCACGCCCACCTGCCTTGCGCCTAAGGTTTTGTGCTGAGTTTTAAGAAGTTAGGGCACATGTAATATAAAACACTAATGCCTGCCAGCAGCGTCAGAGACGACAGTTGGACTGCATCTCCTGTCCTAATGGCTCCAAGTTTGAGACAGTCGTCCCAGAGGGGCCTGACTGTCATAATGAGTTGTAAACAGGAGGAAGGATGACTCAGTGTCAGCTCCCATAAGTGTGGTGGGAAAAGCCCCGGCATCATCCTGCCGAACCCTGCAACAATAAATACAGCATGTGGAGAGGAGAGGAGAGGAGGAGGATAGAAGGTTTGTAGGGAGAAAGTACTTACCAGCTCCATGAGACTGCAGACACAGTGACTAGGTCAGGCTGAACTGTGCATTTACACTGTGTGTTTTTGTTGAGCTCTTGTGAGGACCGGTTTGAGATTTAGGTCTTCAGAGAAAGACAGTTTTGAACATTTTGTCCAGTTGTCACTTCTTTGATGACATCAGGGGGTTGCGTCTCGGTTTTAGGGGATGAAGAAATTGCTTAACATTTTGGGAAATACCCTTATTCACTTACTTGCTGACAGTTAAAGGGCTGATGCCACCTTTATAGTGTGGCCACTTTAGGAAGGGATCGCTTCACTGCCAGCATGGAGGGGAAGAATTATTCCAGTGAGGACCGGAGCTAAGAAAAGCATTGTCAGTGAAGGTCCTCACCAATGTAGAAGCACAAATGTATGCACGTATGTGCTGTAAGCAAGGCCATATTAAGGGTATGACATGACCACAACAGGCCCTCTAATCACCATTCTCTTCCTTCCTCAATCCCTGACAGATAATGTAGTAGATGAACTGAGGTGTCTGCTTACTCTTCATATAGGAAAGGCTGCAGGAAACTACCAGGATATCATTCACAGTAGAATCTGTATAACTCCCAGTGTCTAACTAAAAAACTAAAACTATAAAGCCTTCAGTCTAGGGTTTTAAGATGAAAAGTTTAAGGTGAATAAATTGAACCAAAGCTGAACAAACCACCAGAGAAAAAGTTTATTTGAGTCAAATCTGTAAGGGGAGCAGAAGGAAGAGGAAAGAGGTCAAGGTTAAGTGTCTTAAAGAGAAAGAGGGAAACAAGCAGGAAGTCAGAGAAATGCTGGATGTAAATAGAGGATGATGAACTGAAAGACAAGGGTGGAGAAAAGAATTAGTGGAGATAGAATGAGACAAAGAAAATAATGAAGGAAGGGGAGGGAGCGGTAGGGGAAGAGATGGATAAAAAAAAAGATGAAGCAGGAAAAATGAGGAAAGGAGGATTGATGAGGGTAAATGGAGGTGGGGAAACTTGTGTTGAGCTCTGTTACAGTCAGCAAACAGCAAGGTCATGCCAGGTTTGCTTACCCTTGACAAACCAAAAAAAGAACAAGGAAATAAAGGCATGTGCACATGCAATCAAAAAGAGGAAATACTTGTTCGCAATGAATATGTTTATGTGTTTATGAATGTGTTTCACACTGTGTTTTATGTTTGAAACATAAAATGCATGCAAATGAATGAACCGATATGAATATACATGTATTCATTCGAAAACACAAATGACAAATTACAAAATACATTTACTTTCAGTTACATTTTAGAAGTAAATTGTTAGACGGAGTAAGAAACTCAAGCAGTCAGATAGTCAGACGGGTTGAAAACTAAGTCTTTGGCAGTTAAAAGCACTGTATTTGTATTTAACAGTAAAATTGTTACCCAAACAAATGACTAATAATCATCAAACATGCCTTACAGACTAAGTTCCTAGTTCAACTTTGACTGTGGTTGAACTTGCCAACAGTTACCCTGTACAATGAGGGGTTTTAAAATCATATTTCAAGAGCATTCACATTTGATTTTATGTCCGAATAAAGTGGTTTAAAAAATTGAGCTAAACTGCTTGATAGTCTGACCCATTATTTTTCTTGCTTCCTCTTTACTGTAGTGAAGTTCAGCACTGTAATTTCGTTCCTCAAATGCATGTGAGTACAGTATTTTCACGACCAATAGAAATGAAGACCAAAACTACACAAGAGACCCAGACTGTGATATACCAGAGTTATCTTTTTAACAACACCCTGTGTTGCAATGGACTTTTCTGTCATGTGAAGTCACACGTGGTGGTAGTAGTTTCTACTTTCTACAACTAGAATTACAACCTTGTGGTCGTATCCCTCTGCCAGCCAGTCAAGTTGCAGGAAATATGGTCACTGTTTGTATCAAATGGTTGGACAGACAACCTGTAAACATTATGCCTCCGGCCACAGCTGAGATAGATACAGGTGGTGCAATAAACTAAATTTTCCTGTAAGGTAGGCAATGTTCTACTTGTAGCTCATGATAAAGGCCTTGTGTTTAGAATTTAGGCTTGTAATTTAAATGTTTCTTACAAGAATTAAAGTCATTGATTGAGTTACATTCACAGCAGCCTCCAGATGGCTGATGCTTGTTGTTTGTATTTTATTTTCTTCTTGTGGGGCTCATGGGACTCTGCACCGCTTAAACAGTTCTTACTGTAATTCTCCTGAGTGTTGTTACTGCAAAAAAGTCTTTACACACCAATAAACTCCCACAGCTGAGCTCTTAAAGATGCGCCTCCCAAAAATCTTACAGTTGTACCATCCAAAAGTAGAACTGTGACTGTGTTGTTGTCACATTAAACTTACAAATATGAAAGAAACTTCTTTTGTGAAAAAGATGTCATTACAGACACATTATAGACTCTTATCTATATTGGTGAGAGTTGAGTTATTGTTCAGTTCCAACTCATTTAAAAGACCTTATTTTTGTGAAAGAATCCTACCAATCCAGTTGTATGACAATTAAATAACTCAATCTGTGAGAGAGCCCAGCTTTCAGAGAGAAAGTCATCAATTTAATTAGGTGAAAAAAAAGAAGTAGATTTCTTATCTTTTGTGTCAGCTGATAAAGCTGAATAAATGAAAATGGCCCTGTTTAATTCAAACACATCATCATCAGCAGCAGACTGCACCCTGTAGCCTCTCTGTCCAAACAAGATATCATGCATGAGAGTTCCCCAAACAGATCTACTGTGAGTCTGTGCGGGCTCTCTTTGTCGCCCTGCACAAGCAGCTCGCCTGAGGCCTGATAAAGAGATATTCTTATGATAGTCACAGTGTTAGCCCATTCGGTTTGCCAGCGTAAACACCACATCTGAGGTAAGCTCAGGCATATCTGCTGTGTCACATGGAAGCAGGCCAGTGGCAGTAACACCAGCACTCATGTTACACAGAGACAAGCAGCCGGGTGTTGCAGGACTGCAGCTACAGAGCGTCTCTGATGATGCCACCGGCTGTAGTCCAGAACCAGCTGTAAAACATTTTACAAATCTGATTCAGACATGTCAGGCTTTTAACGAAATTACACTCATGCCAATTATGTTATAGGAAAGGCTACAGCTGTACAGTGAAATGTACACACACAAGATACACTACAACGCATGCTACTACTGGAACCACTAACACTTGCATGACTTCATTAATGAAACACTGTACAATGTAAACACTGTAAAACTATCACTATTGTGGCCTGTCTGCCTTCCTCACACAATATAAGTAGAAATAGTAGTAGAATAGAAAAATCCTTCAACCCTTTCCTGTGTGTTAGAGTCAAGGCTATTGTATTTAGTAGCTGCACCTTCTCTCACCACTGCAGCTGTTCTGCAGCTGTACCACAGTAACCCCCCTCCCCATGGTCTCATAGTCTTCATATATTCTGCCTTGGTGACACATTTAAGACAACTGCAAACATTTATTTCTAGAAAACTTATTTAAAAACTTATTTAAAAAATTAATTCATTTTAATTATTATTATTTTAATTATTTTGTCAATTCTGACCTGATGTTGGTGCTAGATTCAAAGACTGAGCAACACTGAATTCTTTTAGTCAAATTAAATGATCATGTTAAATCACTGCTAGACTGCAGATAAGGAGTCACAATATTGTGAAGTTTTAATATGTATGCTTGTCATTATAATAATTTTGGAACCTACAAATGACGACAAAGGTTGGAGGACCCCTGTTGTAATTCTTAAAATCAACATCCTGCAAGTTTCAACACATTTCACGCTACAGTCTCCATGACCTGTCAACCACCTTGTGTAAATTCTCTGTTAAAGGAAATGCTGACAGACGGTTGTCACCAGCAGTGTGGCTGCTGCCCAGGGTCACAGTTATAACAATGATCCATCAAAGGCCTAATCCGTTTACAGGTGAGTCACAACAGACTGTGACTTCAGATTAGATTGCAGTGAAGATGATTGGGTATATCTGGACCAAACAGCCAGACTGTATTATTAGAAAGGCTCAGTCTGGAGCAAGGTAATCAGTTTTTGTAATATCTTTGGAGTAAAATGCACTACTATGGCATCTGACGTCTGCAGAGTATGAGTCAGCACAGTGCAGCAGTCAGTAGATGTCATCAGTTGAGACCAGAGCATGTCTGTCATAAGCTCACGTGTCATAGTTGTAAAGCTCAGCAGGAAATAGTTGCACACTTTGTGTCATATCTACCTGCACTGGTCCGAGGAAGGTGACTACAACAGGCTCTAAGGTGTATATGTAATGTTGTCAGTTCAAATCCTTTGTTAGATGTTGCATGTCTTCCAATCTTTCCTGTTTGTCATATGCACTTTAATATATCAGATCAGCTTTACTGGCCAAGTATGTTCACGCATACATGGAGTTTGACTCTTGTTTCCATTGGCTGTCATTGTATTTACACACAGCTCCAAGAACAATGGGGCTCGTGCAAGAATATTTTTGTAGTATTAGTTTAGTTTTTGAGACAATATGGAAAGTGATGTTACACTGTTTCATGTTATAACTAAACCGGCAAGCCATGATGATGATAAATACATACAGTAGATCTGTGCATGACTCATACAACAGGTTGCGGCTCATGCATTTCATTTGTAAAATTCTAGGTATGAGAAAATTGGTGAGTGCTATACTTTCCCTTAAAACATTTATCCTAACTATATCCAGCTTTTTAATTTACTGATCTAATATAGTATTTGATCAATGTTGGCAGCTGCTGTGTCGGAAAAAAACGTCTAGTGCACAGTCAGATATGCATCATGGTTTCATTTGAATAAAGAGAAGAAGGGCTGTATCATTTGCATTAGTAATGAGAGCCACAAACAAAAATCTCCACCTATATAAACTGAAACTTTGTGCAATAGTTGGAGAAGAAATAGTGACCTCCCTACATATTAACATTGATCACTCTTGTTGATAATAATCCGTTTTTCGTATCACAAGTGAAAATCTGAAGGACTACAGGTAAGCGCTCATGAGGCACAAGTACAATATTAGTGGAAACAATAATCAGGACAGGATGTGTTGCTGTTATGTCACAGCCCCAACATCGTGTCTGTCACCACAATGCATGTTAGACAAGATGACAGTGCTGCTGAGAGCAGCAGAGAACAACAAGGGAGAGCAACCGCATGATAACAGCTTCCAGCCCATCATGAGCTGCTCAGCTGAGTCATGAGACTGAGGCCCGAGGACCCACACAGTCATCATGTGGCTGTCTCACCTGTGTGTGTACGTGTGTGTGTCAGAGAGAGGGAGAGGAAGAGGGAAAGACAGATAGTTTACCCTATTGATGCAAGTGCACAGTTGCAGCCTCTGTAGCAGTATGTAGCAAATGAATGCAAAGCAGCTGACTTTGAACTCTGAGACCTTCCCAGCAGCAGAACAGTTATGGCAGAAAAGAAAGACAGGTATGAAAATATCGCTTCAGTTCCTTCCTTAACTTTCTTTGTAGAGCTAACTTCAGTACCGAATTTCCTAAACTTTTCCATGACTTTCTAGATTTATACCAACCGTTGTTAACATTCTAAAAATGTTCTTCCTTCCTGCTTTGTCACATGAATCACCCTGAGAAATATTTCAGGAATTTAAGGTGCTGTGCCAGACTGAGCAACTTTCTGGAGACTACCAATCACTCTACAATGTACAGTAGACCCTTCATGAATCTCACTTCCCGTTTCTATATCAGGCTCAAGGAAGCCCAAACTCAATCAACCAGCCCCATTTACATCCACAGCCCCTCTGCTGACCAGCAGCCTGTTTACAGCAACACAAAGCCATAAAATGAGAAGGACGAAAGACTGATAAGTAATAGGATATTCATTGAAAGTGTACTGGGCACAATAACAGGTGCTTTGATCCTTTGTGTAACTGGTTTATTAATGAATCAGCCAACAATTCTCTAGAAACCACCTATATTATGAGAACATTGTCTCTTCCCCTTTTACATCCTATTATTGCAGGTTTTGTCTCTGTTGGTTTTGTCTTCATGGCAAAGTTGTGAAAACTAGAAAACAAAAAGATGCTACATTTCAGTTAAAATGCCTGAACTGAAAGCTACACACAATGCACATGCAGAAATTAAATTCTTGAAGTGATCAGATGACAAACATATATCAGAGGTCACAGTTTGGTTCCCATTATCATTAGAGAGTTACTATGATGCAAATGTTGGTAGAACACAAATGCAAAACTGGTTCAGTGTGTCAGGGGTGGTTTATCACCCAAGGAGGGAGTCAGATGTCTTGATTTTACTATCCACACAGGCTTAATAGGTGGAGTGAGACCATAGTTTTCTTATGCAAACACAAACACACATGCGCTGTGCGCTTGATCTACATCCACTACAGCACCAAATGAGAGACTTACAAGAGCTGAAGACAAATGTTACTGAAGTCACTGTCCAGGCTTGTTTCAGTGTACCGTAGCTGTGATCAGTAGAGGCTGGCGTTCTACACAGCATTAAAACCACACGTCGCACAAACATTTCCTTTAACTACGACACCATCTCATAGCCCTCTTATCTCCATGAGCCCCACCAGTCAGTTTATGACTCTGTTCTTCCTGCTTGTTTTGTTAGTATGAAATTTTAAAAACTACCAACGTGGTTCTGTTGTTGGTGGTGCAGAATAGTGTGTGTTGTGTCCAGTAGATCATTTGTGCTATCATTTTGAGTGTCCAAAGTTTGTCTTTCTGTTTACACAGTGGTAATGTTACATTTTCAAATGGCAGAAAAAGTTTGTTGTGTTTTCCCATCTTTGTCAGTCTCCAGCATATCTTGCAGTGGATATTGTTCTGCTGTTTATTCAACTTTAGAAACGAGAGCCATTTTCAAATCACAGATGTTGGGTGACCTCTCTTCACCAGAATTTCTGCAACCTTACATTTGTAGTGTAGGTTTTCTTGTCCTTGTTTTGGCCCTACATATGTCAGGTATGCAAGCCTTCTACTGCCTAATAGACTGACGAGGTTGTACCAAACAGATACATTAAATTAGTGTATTGTTGTTATTGTTTTTTTTTTTTTTTGGTGATATTTATCTTTTTATCACCCAGCCCTACTTGACACTATCTGAAACTCTGACCATCTGATACACTAAGAAAGTCTCAGCATGAAGGAGGAAAACACATGAACACAGGAGAGCAGTGGAAGGATAGCAGTGACTTGAAGAAAACAGAAAAACTGAACAGGAAAGACATAAACAATTCAGGGCCTGAGGCAGAGAGACAAAGGGAAAGACGAAGGCTGCAGGTAGTTAATCCTGGCTGTTCATTTCATGCTCGAGTGGCCATCCATGTTTCAAAGCCCTTGTAGGCTCGACCTGACACCCTGCAGGGAAAATTAATGACTTCAATAAAAGTGCCACATTTTCCTGTGACGTTTCCCGCATCGAGCTTTATTGGACAAATCTTAATTTGGCTCTGATCAGATCACCAGAGCTTGTTACTGTATGTCTGGAAAGAAATGAATGAGGCACTGTGTATGTATCTCTGTGTGTGTGTGTATGTGTGTGTGTGTGTATGTGTGTGTGGGAGGGTGGGTGGGTGTGCAGATGACTAACTTCTTTCCTTTCTGCAGCAGCCAAAACACAGGCCATGATGTATGATATTCATGTCTTTAGCTGAGCACCTGTGTTGTTGTAGTCTACCTGAAAGGGCAGAGGATAAAAGACAAGCTTTTTCCACAGGGTAATTTTGTCCACTTGATCAGATTTTTAGTGTCAGCAATTTAGATTTTTCACCCCATTTTTTCCACTGAACTATGAAGCAAAACATTTGCAATGCACATCATCAACAAACACAACCTTAATTTAAACCTGTGTGTTTTATTTTAACTTCTTTTGCCAGAGTTGGAACAAAAGAGGATTGTGTCATTTAACCCTTAATGTCCCTAACCCCTACAAAATTCTGACCATATGTTGTTATGGGGCATTACGTTTTTTTGGCTTTGCATGAAGAAAAAAAATCTCTGTGGTCTGCTCGTATTCCCAGACCATCCAGTATTCATACTGACATTCCCCTCCATTCACTACATCTATGTTGTAGGATAAAACCATCCCTTTGCTCTGTGTCTTACTTGTGCATTGCATGTGTGCTCTGCACCATGTCAGTGTGACACAATTTGTACACTGAGTCCTCAGCTTCTCACTGCACCTCAGACAAATGATATTCCAGTAGGAGGTTTGGATGTGGAGGTGTCAGCAGTTTTAATGACGGGCTGCAGAAAACCTCCACTCATTTCTGAGGCACAGCCTGCCAGACTAATCCCACCGGGGCTGTGTGTTTGTGTGGGTGTGTGTGTGTGTGTGTGTGTGTGTGTATGCATGTCAGAGGCAGAGAGGGAGTATTCATATGATTTAATTTCTGTTGAGTCGAGGGTATGTGTGGGTGTGTGTGGATGGGTGAGTGTGTGAGACTGTATGTGTTGACAGTTGGGACACATACAAACCACAAACACACACATAACACAACTTTACACACACTGATGAGCACACTTTTGTGACATTGTGGTTATACATTAATTGTGTTAAAACTTAAATGATTCAATAAAACAATTTCTTCAGCACTTTACGAGATCACATGACCTTTTTTTAAAAATCTCTCCTCTTTTTTATATTTTACAATTAAAGTGACAACATTCCTGTTGACACACCTTCCTCTTCATCCTGTGTTTGCTTTGTTATACATAAAACTTAAGATTGGGCTGAATGCCTCATTTAAATTCACAATTTGTGAGATTGTCATTGTTGTTTTTTATTCTAGGTCTAGTTTTAGGTGCTGATTAGACTAACTTTATCAATTTCTTCTTCTGGGTATTGCAAATTTTCTCCAACATTAGTCACACTTGATGGATTAAGTTATATATATATATCATAATTTTTTTGTATTACTGTTATAAATTATTGTTTTAGTGGATCCGGTTTGGCCCAGGCTTTTGTATTATTATATTTCTTCTAGCTATTAATCTTTTGGCTTTATCTTCAACCCTCTGTTTCACATTCTTTATTCACCTCTTTATTTTGGGTGTGGTTCACCCAATGCCCCTGTGTGTGTGTGTGTGTGTGTGTGTGTGTGTGTGTGTGCATGTGTGTGGGCTAGATAAGGTTAGGTTAATTTTAAGGTTGGGTTTTAAGGTTAGGGTTAGGTAAGTAGTGATTAGGATAGAAGTAAGTTTTTATGAAATGAATGTAAGTCAATGTAGTGTCCTCCTAAGTGATTGAAATGGTGTGTGTGCGTGCATGTGTATGTGTGTGTTTTTGGCAGCACCAGTCTGTTGCCAGGATGTGGCTGCTTCCTGTGCCACTTCCTGTTTTGTCTTCTCTCTCATTTGATTGGTCAGTTCTATTCTTGTACTCATCTTGGGTCGTTTTAAAAGACGTTTTCCTCTTTGATCTTTGTTTTAAGTGGGTTACAAATATCTGGCATAAGTTATCTAAACCACTGCCTGATATACAAATGTGCTGATGAAAATACATGCAAGATATATATTTATTCTGGAAATACAACTTTAAAATCACAGATGAGTAAGCTTGTGTGTTTAATCTGACTATTAAATGTAAAAAGTCTGGTAAATCAGTTTGTAAAGAAAGAAATGTAATAAAGTTGGTGGAGCTCAAACAATACTGTAGCATGTGTGGTTTAGATAAGCTGTAATCAAGAGCTGAACATTTGCATTGAACCAAACTACTAATTTTACTGATAATACCAACTGATGACTTTTCCGAATCAATCTTTATCAGGTAAAACTCAATAAAAGCTTGTAAATGATACCTGAGAGATGGAACTCAATGAAAAGGCAAGAATTGTTTTTTGCAATGATATCATGAAATCAGACTGACATTAAAAGAATGTTAAATTTTTCCATTTGTCTGAGTTTGTCTCAGAAATGAGTGTGGGAAAATGATTATGTAGAAGAAACAAGCTAGTATCATCTGCATAAACAGAAACAGGAACATAGATGAAGATATAGTGAGCACGTCATTCATGTAGATAAGACAAATAAGGGGCCAGACTAACTCATATGAGATATCTGCCCATTTACATTTGCAATATTATTTCTGATTGGTGACATATTGTAAGAGCATTTTATCAGGATCAGCTCTATCAAAAACATACTTATATGAGTCCTTCCAACACTCAAAGCTCAGATGCAAAACTGTAATCCAACAAACACTTAATAAACAGACTAAACTGTGAGATTTACTCTACCAGGACATTCGAATTCATTGAACCTACTGTATAAACACTGGTATCCAGGTGCAAGCAAAGAGCATAATGTGACCAAATATAGAAAGGATACAATGATGAATAGATTCAAAAGAGAGAACAGCTGTGATAAAAACTAAACAAAAACACTCATGCTTCAATCTGAAAGCAACCATCAAAGAATTTGATGATGATATTGATCTTAGCCTTTTTGTATCTTGTATCTGTAACTTGACCCCTTAACTGCATCTGCACTGGATAAGACATGATAGTTATACATTGTAAATAAAACTGACCTTTAAAACTGAAGAATTAATAGTTTGTTACTACATCCAACTATCTAATGTGGATCAGTGATTTCATCTACTATATGTGTGCCACAACAGTGCAGAATAGTTAATGTAAACGTTTTCAAATTGGTTAAACTGTTATTTATATAATTTAGAATCATTTGGCACAATGCTAAAGGGGTGAATTGCAGGTTAATGAAACACACAGTCATGGAAAAATTATAATTGACGATAAAACTATCTTTAATATAATCTCAGTAAAGTATAGTATATAAAAGACATACAATTTGGCTTAACAATGTTTTACTGCCAGAACTGCAATCTGAATTATGGAATCATGTTACTTGATACAAATGTACATGCATTTGTCTTGTGTTGTATCATAATAGTATGTGCCAAACACGGTACAGCTACCAAATAAAATATGATGCCAGTTATTTGCAACTTGTTCATGCAGCTGGTCACAGGATCAAGGACACTAAAATAATTTCAGGCGAGAAAAAGAAAACCACAAAAAAGAAGAGGGGGGCTTGAGCTCTTTTCTGCAGAACAGAGAAGTCTTCTGTAAACTAAAATGCCTCTCAGTATGATTTAGTATATTTTGAATTTCATTAAAAACAAACAGGCTTCTCTGTCAGCCTGGCTGAGGCAATAGTTGGAAGTCAGTCAGTCAGGCTCAGAGCAGCAGGGTTAAATCATGACCGCTCACAAATCTGTCTGCTGCCATCTTGGAAAATATAAGTTACAGTAAATTAAAACTGAGTTGGTGAGACATTCACACAGAACATGGATTATGTTTTATAAAGGAAACGCCTTATTGCCGTTTAACCTTTTACCACCCACTTCTGAGAGCACAGCACTGAGGGTGCTCCACTTGTTCCATTACTGACTTGCAAAAATTAAACATTATCTGCAGAAAAAAGATGCCAAAAGTGATAATTACCTTGTTTTGTAGATGCGTTTTTGTTGCATCAGTCAGCGCCTCTTGCTGCTTCACAATAAAATCAACCCCATGTTTTGCACATTTAATGTGAGGAAGCAGCAGTGGGAAATACTCCATTTGCATTAATAGCAACATTATACACCTCTGACACCATGTAAAGAGAACAAACAGCAAACAGCAAGTGATAGTATAGTAAGTGTACATCCCTTTCCTGTGAATCCCTCATTCTTAGGAATGCCACCAGAGCAACAGTGGCTGAATAGCTTTTGCAGAATAAATGCTGACAATAAAAACTAGGATGAGATTTCATTAAACTAGGATTCTAACTTTAAGATGGGTCCTGATCTTCAGACTTTGTGTTGAAGATTCCTGTGTCAATATTGGTTTCCGAGATCTTCAAAATTTCTGTTTTGTGCTTGTATGATACATACACCTAAATTAATGTATTTCATGAAATTATACATAACAAATGTATTGCGTTGCATTTATCTCAGGACAGGTACATACTAACTCAACAAGGAACATATGTACTAATAGTTTAGACTCCTGTCTTATTCAAGCATTTTCAATAAGAGCATCCTGTCATTAAAAAAATAAAAAATAAAATCTGATACAGTGCATGGCAATGTAAATCAAACCTTAGCAGTCAGACAGTCCAACAATATAATAAATCCTTAAAAACTTTATGTGAACATTTATTATAAGGTTCTAATGATCAAAAATAAACTATTTGTTCTATATAAAGTAATAGCCACTACTCTTCCAAATGTCCATCATCCCCAGTGGTCGCCAAAACACTATTTAAAGTTTATGTTGAGAGAGTTTTATGGCTCTTGTGTCCTTTAAATCTGTTAAACCTTATGGGGCAATACCAAAAATATAAGCAAAACAAGCTTTCTTTACTTTGCCTCTGAGAAATTGTCCTCTATCCAACAACAAGCTACAGGATGAAGAGCAATAGGTCTGGTTGCAGATTCCAGCAAAATATATTTTGTTTTTGCTTACTGCTGCTGCTGTATGGATCCTATGGATCAGATATCAGTGTTTAACTCTGTGTTTACTTGTGTTCATTTCTTTTGAGAAAGAGTGTGTGGCTAGAGAGCAAGACAATGAATTTTACTCCATTTGTTTTCTCTTTTGTTCATTTTAGAGGTAGTTTTATATTTTGTGCAGTATGTGTCGAACATGTCAGTGTTTCTCTTGTTGTGTTTGGAGGTGAGCGTTCAGGATACAGAGCCACTGAAGTTTAACATTAATATAAACTTCAACCTCAATGAGGTTTTCAACAGTATAACACCAGTTCCAGCAGCAGCTGTGGTTTCCCTCCAGCAACAATGACCTTTATGGTGTTTAATAGATGATGGTCTTCAGCAGAAGACTCGTCCACTTAATCCATTTAGATAAAATGTGGACTGACACGATGTAGAAATAGCATCAAAATAGAACTGATAATACATTAGCAGTCTAAATCACTCTTTGTTTTTGTTTTTTTCTGTTGTATTAATGTGTTTCTAACCGTACAAAATTCTTGAACTACTTGAGGCATAATACACTGATTCTTAAAGTGGTCCTAATCTATATTTTCTATTAATGGTTGAAAATGGCTTTGTGTAATGTGAGAGGAATCACTTGTGCTGACAAATCCCCATGATCATGCAACCCTGCAGCTCCTCCAACTCTTTCAGCTCATTCTGGTTTTCTGGCCCCAAACTTTAGTGCTCTAGTTTACTGTCACTGTTCTCATCGGCCTAATTTCCCAACACAGCAGTTAACTGTTTTCAACAAACAAGCTCAGATAAAGCCACTGTATACTACTTGCAAGCAGACAGACAAAGTCAGCAACTGGTTGGTAAACATTGTGGAGCATTTATCAGCTAAAGAGCCGGATAACTAGAAATAGAGTAAATATTGACAATGGACTTACATTCATCACACACATACACATATATATACTACCAGTGAAAAGTTTTGGAACACCTCCAGTTTTCCAGCTGTTTAAATTCAATGAACTGAATGATTAAACTATACCACAACCCTTAAAGGATTGGCAGTATAGATAATATATGGATGGATGGATGATTACACTAAATTCGATACATAATTTTTGACTTATTCAGCAGCAAAACTTAATCATGTAATTCGCAGCATTGCTCAGAAAGTTTGTTCCAACACTGTCGCAGAGGTTCCCACAAATGTTTAGCACTTGTGGGTTTCTTTGCTTTCACCTTCTGTTCAGTTCATCCCAAACCAGCCCAACCCAAGTCAGGAGACTGGTCTTCCAACATGTGCAGCCACCGTCTAGTTCCTTTGTTCTAATGGGTCATTATCTTGCTGTAGGATGAACTACTGACCAACCAATCCCTCTTCCTTTGTTCCTTGCCTTTTTCTCACCATTCTGATAAGAACATAGAGTGCTACTTCCTGTAGTACAGTGTTGTCCTAATAATGCATCAGAGGGTGTAGTAACACTGTTTGTTCCAACACTGCCTTTGTACAAACAGAGGGTTAGTAAATTATCAGGAAAAGTTGAGAAATATGTACTTCCATTGCTGCAGGAGAGCTGTGAGTTAACCAATTCCATAATCCATGAAAAAGGCCTGTTTTCTATGGAATTTATATGATTTTTCAGTTTTTGGTGACTTGAACTCCTTTTTTTTAACCTTTGGCAGCCACTGACCTTTGTACTATTTAAGGTTATTCACTGGACCTGTGAAATTGCTTAAATTTCAATAAAGACAGGAGAAAATGGGGGTTTTTCCACTGGGATCATTCAAATTTCTTATGATCATCTTCAGCACTCCATTACTAAATTGGATGATAGCTGTAGACCTGATGAGACTGTGGTTAGATGGAGGAAGACAGGAGAGAAATCTAAAGACACTGAAGGTATTTTTCAACCAACACTTCGAACATCATCTGACCATCCATTTCTCCATTTCAAATTTCATCCTTCAAGCCTTTACTTCTCCCATGTGCCCACTGTGCACAAGTATATCCAGTTGCAGCCTCAGCACAAACGTGAAGAGCATACATGAAGGAAGATGAACTTCCAAATAGTAGTTTAAACTATAAAACCTATTCTCATTTCAGCATGTGGTTTTTATGAGCCGTGATCACACTTTTTATGACTATTAGTCTTATTTTATGCTAAGTGTTTCTGACCCTAAATTCTAAGCCTCCATACATGTCTTTTCAAACAGATATGCCCAATCTGTCAAAACTAGGGCTGTCATATTTTATTCAAAATTCAAACATTCACTCAAGCGTGGGAAAAAAAATTAGATTCAACTGTAATGACCCATTTAAATAAAAAAATTCACAGTCTGTGAGCTCAACAGACTGAAGTAGTTTGCCTGTGGTCCAGCACAGGGAACTCTTAAAGTTCATGTTCTGCTTGACCTATTAGTAAACTAATCTAATAAATAAAAATGGAGGAGGACATTATTGAGAAAAGTTGTGCTGATCAGATAATCGTGTCAGTGAGTGGAAGTGTTATGAGTTCTTCAACACAGATGGCAAAGTTTCCCAACTTTGACTGTTTTCCCAGCAACAACATACAGTATAAAAGTTGCCTTCAAATTAGTCTGAACAAATTACTTGCCAGTTTGAATTTGTTTAAACTTGATTTTTTGAAAAAGTAACAGCCCTAGTCAGTACAACCACACAGTAAGTCTGTGCTCATACAGACAACAGCACTGCATAAAAAAAAGTTGATGCAGAGAACACCAGTACCTGTCTTTATCTTTGTTGCCAAATGTTTTGCTTTTGCATTCAAAAGAGCAGCTGGAGGGAAGAAATGGGGGGAAACAGGTAAGAGAACAAGAGTTAAAATGGAAAGACTGTTAAAAATCAAAGTCATGATTTTACAGTAAGAGTCCATCTGAAAATTTATGCCAGCTCTAACAGTACACACTGTTGGCCCAGCCCTCACATAGTTTGTGGACAAGGACAAAGAAAAGTACAGCAAACAGTGGACATATTCTGCAAAAACTATGAAGTAATCTTCAAGGCTTTTGAGCACATTGGAAATGAGAGAGATAAGAGGAGTGGAAAGAGATAGAGAGATAAAGTGAGAAATGGAAAGGGGGAGAGCCAAATGGATAGAGAAAAAGAGAAGGTAATTTTAGATCCAGGCAAAAGGGGAGAGAAACCTGATGGAGAAGAAAATAGAGAATGATATTAAAGGAGAGAGCCATTGATCTTGAGAAAAATAAAGCGAGAAGGGAAAAAAAGGGATAGAAAAAGAGAGAAGTGGATGGAGAGATAGAGCTTTAATGGGAAAGAACGAAGGAAGACAAACAGAGAGGGTGAGATGGTTATCGACCATCTGAAACTGGTCTAATGTTGGCCACAGGTGCTGCTGTCTCCACACTGCAGACATCTATGTGTGTGTGTGTGTGTGTGTGTCTAACAGGCCTTACAGTGTTTACAGACAGACAGGAGTGACCTCATCACGTCCTGGGTGTATTTAGACGCGGCGTCAGACTGTCAGCAGTTGCACAAACACACATACACACAAGCATACAGAAAGAGAGAGAGTCTAATACACACTTCTGATCTCTGTATCCCCCTGCCTCTTTCTTTTGTCCTCTCTTTTGTTTAAATCTCCCTCCCGGTCTGCAGGACATCAGCTGTATCATTTCATCGACACCCAGAGATGTGCTCCACTGCATCACATTTCAGAGGCTCACACTGCAGTGTTCTAGGTCGGCCTTCAAAGTTTGTTGATACCAGGATCCTTTTTTTCCATTTAAAGAAATGCATCGACAAACCATACCAAGTTTCATAACAGTTTGTTGTAGAGAGCGTCCACACTAAGCGAGTATTCAGACCTAAAACATCCAAGGAAGTCCAATTTGAGTAACAAATTAATGAGTTTAAAGGCTTGTCAGACACCACAAGACCGCACAACAGTTTGTAAAAATCACAGACAGGATTTACAATTCTGGCAAGTTATCATGGCTGCAACAACTTCACCTTTCATTGTGATGAGGAATGTGCACTTGCATGTGTGTGATTGAAAAATGCATGCAAATGTTGTTTGCATGCATTTTTGTTCAAATGTTGAGTTAGAATTTTGAAAAAAAAACTGACAACCATAGTGCCTAAACTTAGTTTCATTTCTACTGACTCTAGGCAACTACGCTCACCTCATGTCTCATCTAAAATCACCTTCTAATTTTACAGTTTCAGCAACACAGGGTACTTAACTAGAGATATCATATTGCTACCAGCAATGAATTCTGAAAATAAATAAACCTGGACTTTGCTAATGAACTTTCAATAGTAGACAGTACTCAGTTCTTAAGTTAATCGATTTTTGCCCAGCATTCAGACTTAGACTTAGACTTAGACTTAGACTAGACTTTAATGATCCCTTTGGGATGACTCCCTCAGGGAAACTAAGTTTCCAGCAGCTTATACAGACAGAGTATATAAAAAATAAATAGAATAAAATAAGAATGAAATAAGATAAATATGGAGAACTGTATATGGCACATTAAGTGGCTACCACTCCTTCCCCTCTGTCCTCTGTGCCCTATCTCCTCCTCCCCCCAAGTGAGGAGTTGTAGAGCGTGATGGCCTGATGGACAAAGGAGTTCTTATGTCTGTTGGTCCTGCACTTGGGCAGGAGCAGTCTTTCACTGAACAGGCTCCTCTGGTTGCTGATGACGGTGTGCAGAGGGTGGCTGGCATTGTCCATAATATCCGGATGATGAGCTACTGTGCACCAGTGTTGCATTGTGTGCACTGCAGTGTTAAAATTTCCCATGAATTGTGCAGTTGAAAACAGTGCATCTTCAGTTATGACACTAGTTATGCCCAAAAAGCCAAACCAGCATGACTAATTTTGATGGATCCTAAACTGCTTTAACAGGGAATAAATCATGTTACATAATGACATAACTTCAGGGAACCTTAAAAGTTTTTCAATAATGAATCAATCTATTTTCTACAAGTAGTTTCTTCTTCTACTTTCCTATAAACTCACAAGTGAAAGAGTACACTCAATGCAGATATGTGTAGAAGGCCAAGGCATACACTGAACTGTGATACATTTTTGACAATCAAATGCTGATCCTGTAAGTAACTGAAAGCACGCAACAGGGAGACAAGCTTCAGTTCAGCCATTAATGCAAAGCTTGATGTGACTTGTCATATCACAGGAAAGTAAAAGCTATTCAAAATTCATTAAGGCTTCAAGGTTAGATTCACCACTAATTAGCTCTCAGTGAAAAAGAGAGAGCAACAAGGAATTAGACCAGTAGCAGGATGATTCTTTAATAAGTTTTCACTTTAAAAAATGTTTTGCATTGATTTCTGAAATTCTCTAACACTGACACACAGCTTGATACTCACCTTCATTAATTCTAGTTTCTGACCTGAAAATCTAATGATCTAATGATACTAATTAAAAGCTTCTTAATTCCTCACCCTTTGACTTTCGAGAGAGAAGAATTGACTGCTTCTAATTCAACACAGTCACATAATGACGTGATAGATACACACACTAATGTCTGTAAAGTTCCAGGAACAGGAAAGTTCATGATTAACTGGTATTTCTGCTGCTCTGAACCTGATTTTCAGGCAAACAAATAATTGTCTTATCACCGTGACAACAAACAAAGCAGAGGTTGGCAGGAGGTGTTGCTGCTGATGCAAATCAACTCTTGACTCCGGGAAAACAAAAGCAGATTCACCCACGATAAAAAACACCACTCTGCTCAGAGACCTCCAATTTAACATGTAGCTACACTACTGAACTATTCTGAATGTGTGTGTGTTTGGGGGGTGGGGGTTAGGTGGATGTGGGTGGATGGCTGGATCAGTGGGTGGATCAGTGGGATGGCTGGATCAGTGGATGGCTGGATCAGTGGGATCAGTGGGTGACTCAAACCACTGTCACCTTCACTGGCTTATGAGTCATCCGTCTAATTGAGAGGCCAGAATCGTGACACCTCTCAGCATCTCTGGAACAATTATCCAATTAGGTGAGCCGTGAGCCTGCAGGCTGACGTTTCTCACTCCAAACTGGACAAAAACAATCTATTTACCAATCCATCACCTCACCATGTGCATGTGTGTAGTTTTAAGTAGACTGGCCTGTTGGTCAACTTGCCAATTAAACATTAATAATTGTCCTGGTATATTTATTACCCTAGCCCTAAATGCTAACATTTTAACATTCACTACTACAGTTACTTCAGTACTGAGGTCGCTGTGTCTGATTGTATCATTGTTTGGTTTTGTTATAAATAGTATAACAACCTTCATGTAGGTGTCAGGGTTAAGTGCCAACTACACTGTACACAATTACTATAAAGTGAAAACCATACATCTCTGTCAACTTTTCAGGAATTTAAGCGCCAATAATCAATATCTATGATATTAACAGTCAATCAAATTACTAGATATCGGCGTGATTGCAGGTCATTGCTTCTATTAACTTCTTTTACTTCTCTGGTTTTGTATTTTAGCTGCACATGGACTGTATGGCTGAGATTTGTGTCTTGTCATCAACCCTGTCATATAAAACCATCAGCAACTGTTGAAGAGCTAAAGACAGATTTTTGTTTGTTTGTTTGTTTGTTTTTTGTTGGTGGGGACCAAACAGAGCTAAAAGGAGAAGAAAAAAAAAGTTCCATTGTTCATCAGGGACACAAGAACACAATTGAAAATTTACCTTAATGTTGCTCTGTGTCTGCTGGATGCATAAGTAGTCTTATGTTCGATAACCCGTTAACAACCTCATGAGCCAATCTTATATTAAGATTTGTCCTAGCGAGGTTGCTTTGGAGTATTTTCTGCCCCCCTGTGGCCAATAATGCAGTCTGAACTGGCTAAAGACAGTGGACTCTAGCTCCTGCAGCCTGAAGACTTACTGTGACTGCAATCTGATGCATCAGTCACAAACATGGATTCAAAAGTGACAGATTGTCTCTGGCCTCTCATAATGTTGTGCTTGTTTAGCACTGAGTAAGTAATTTACACATGCAGCACTGATTATGCCACCATTTTCTGATGTTGCCACTGGCAGATCATAAAGTAGTTCATCTCATGAGCAACCAGTTTCCACAGTTTCATTATTTTGTAGAGAACAAGGGAGCCATTGACCCCTACGATTAGTTTCCCTATACACTCTATACAAAGTGGAGTAGAAAAGAATCAGAAAATGACAGAACTTATTAGAACAGAACTAATTCAGAAAAACGACGCAAAATCATTATCTGGCTGTCAATCCTTAAAAGCTACCTGATGGGAATCCCAACATGGGATATGAAGTGAATGACATCAAACTTTTTCACATTTTCAATCACCAGAATCTGATTTTCACATAACACCAGTCTTGTGTTATATTACAGTATAATATGATAATGTAGTGCAGTGGGTGTTGATCTTCCAGTCAGGCTAGCTGTTAGTGTCGCTCTCTAACACTGGAGCTGTTCTGGCCCTTAATCACAGTGATTACTTAACCACAGAGGCTCTTAAGTGCTGCTTATCAGAACTCCTCTGGAGAGCAATTACACCATCACTGCTCTCTCTTTCACATTCACCCTCATCTAAAGCTCTTTTTTATCCTCTCGTCCTCTTCCCTCCATCCATCACCCTTCTCTTGTCCCTAGCCTGTCTCCTACTGCCCTCCTTTCCCTCTCTTCCTTTTCTTCTCCTTCCTCTCCCTTATTTTAGTCTCAGTTCCTTTTTCTAATGTTCAGTCTCTTGTCTTCTCTTCTATTTCTAGTTGTCCTTTTCTCCTCTCTTCTTGTCTGATCACCTGTCCTTAAATCTCTTTTCTTAATCCCATTTTTCTAATCCATCTATTCAATTTTGAGATATTTCACAGGATAAGTGAAAAGTTTGACCTGCTGGTGGCACTAGAATCAAAGTCACAGGATCACCAGAGTCATTAGGATTTGTCCTTTGTGCACCAGAGATAAGCCAAATTCAATGGCAATTCACTTAATACTTGTTTAGATTTCAGTCTGGACCAAAGTGGTGGATAGACCAGCTCTGCCATCCCAAGAGCCATGTGGCTAAAGACTAAATTAAAAACTACCATGAATTATTTAAAACAATAGGAAAACAAAGGCGTTGCTAAATGTCTGGTTTGGTCCATACACAGTTCAGCACTGTTTGTTGTTCTGAGAGACTGATGATAACCGTGTGCTGTGTTGAAAAGTCAAAAGCCAAATGTGTGTTTGTCTCCCAAACTTCACCCAAGGGTGAAGACATTCTTTTAAAGGTCACACCACTGTCTGACATCTGAGGAAGACGATGAACAAGGGGGGACGAGAGAGATCTGTCCGGGTCGGGAGTGGCGGAGGAGGAAGTGGTGTGTGTATGTGTGTGTGTGTGATTGGTTGGGGAATGGTAAAAGGAACCGGTAGGTAAGTAAAGCTGGGGCTATTAGCTAACCACAGTCATCCTTCTGACTTGAAGGTCAGAGCTAAAACTGCTCAGATTCTCTTTCCTATGAGGTCAGAAATAGTTCAGGATGAGGGATGGAGGAGGTTGGGGTGGGGTGCGGTGGGGGTGTAGGGGATGAGGAAGAGGAGAGGATGTTTTACTCATAATGTTAAAAATGATTCACTGATATAGACAATACAAGACAGGATGAGAGTCAGTGTTGCAGTAAATTCTGCATTTATTTGTCATTTGATGAAACATTTTCAATTTCTATATTTTTTTCATTTACCAGATTGCATTTTATTTGCCATTGTTAACATTTTTCATATATATTTGGGGTTTTGCAGCCAGAAAAGCAAGTTAAAAGCTGAAAGTTGCTATCACAGGAGGGACACAATGAAGAGAGAGGGAGGGAGGGGGGGGGGGGGGGGGGGGAAAAAAAAAAAGGAAAAAAAAAAAAGGGGGGGGGGGAGGGCCCCATCTCCAGGGGGGGGGGGGGGGGGGGGGGGGGGGGGGGGGGGAAGAAAAAAAAGGAAAGATTAAGAAAGAGGAGGACGAACCGACCATCTTCACAGTGGGTTGGAAGAGGGGGAGGAGAAAGAAGGGAAAGAGAAAACAGAGCACAGACATAGAGAAGAGAAGAAAGGGAATTTCTACTGATTTTAATATTACAACTGTTGGAGCTGAAAGCAGGAATTCTGTAGGAGGAACAGAGGATTCATTGTGCCGACGGTTTACTATAAAGACCATTAAGGTTGAAACATTTCCCTGCAGCTCAATGAAGCACAATGCTTTCCCGGAGATCTCTGCCTCTCTGCCTCTCTCCCTGCCTGAGGTTGGCTCATATGCTCGACCATTGCAGTGTAGTACGTAATATATTCATTTGTGTAATATATATGTCAAAATGAGTTCATCAGCTTTCTTGTGCTACAAATTATCTCATCAGAATAAAAAAGTCACTGCTGTTCTTCCTCCATCACAGTTAACATGAATCTATAATTTGACTGACTAAAGTTGTAAGTTTTCATTTCCATGCCGTTTCCCTCTGCTCCTTCCCGACATTCGCATTAAGAAACGGAAGACTCTTGCCAGGAAATAATACCTCAGAAACATGTCACTTTATAAACTTGCTCTCTCATATCCCATATATTAATGCAGAGTATTGGCACAAGCCCAAACAGCAGTGAATTTCAGACTGTGACACAACATGATCTAAAGTGAAACTACTGTACATACTGCTCAGCTTAACACTTGATCGACTTACAAGCTTGCAGCCTCCTTACTGTTTGTGCATCATTTATTTTCACTCAGCAAAATTAGGCACCTAACCTTTATCTGACTGTTCCAACAGCAAGTGGTCACAGCACAACTGCTATGGCAAAAAATAAATAAATAAATAAAATTCTTAGCCAAAGACAGTCTGTTCTCCAGTTTTCAGTCACCTTGTTTTTGAGATGTCCAACTAAAAAACTGATGTGCTGAGGTTTGAAAACTGAACCTTCCTCATACTCCACTGGCAGAGGTAAAGATCTAAGATCTGCAGGTTGCTTTGTGGAGTGACTAAATGGCATAATTTCAGCTAGGTGTACGTGGAGTCTGCGCAACAGTGCAGTTGTCTCCAGTGGTCTCCTTTAAAGTTCTTAGACTCAGTGTAAAGGGACACCAAAGCTGGTTATCTTAAAAGAACCTTTTTCTGGTCCCTGCTCTCACAATATACAGTTGGAGAGGTTCAGTGACACAAGTGGCTGATTTCGTTGTCCAGCCTCATGATTTATTAATTATCTGCAGTCAAAACCCCTGGAGCTGTGACAGTGCCCGTTGTACTGTAACTTCCATGTTGCCAGCTCAGCTAGCTTCCCATCTGCTAATGCAATTTGACTTGCTTTTGCAACAAGTTAATGGGAGCAAAAAGCGGCCTGCTGTGCGAAGAGTGGAAGTGATGTCAGATGGAGAATACAAGTTCAAAGTCAGGGGAAAGAGCAGAGGACGTTTATGTACAAGATGTTCTGTCTTCTTTTTTTTTCTGGATGCCATCCCATCCCGACAACATACAAGAGCTGAATTAGCTTTCAGAAGAGTAGATGTTCTAATTACACTTCCTCTGAGAGAAGAAAGGAGTGAAAAGGAGAGCGTGACGCCCGTAAAGACACAACGCTGTACTTACTTTCAGGTTCTGCACTCCTGCTGCTTGTTCTCAGAAGCAGCGTGTATCCATCCGAGGAAAAAAAAAAAAAAGCTTACCACCTCCGCGGAAAACGTTCAGTAACAGCAGTGATGTCAGGTTAAACAGCCCCAGCGCGCGAGAGACAGTGGCAGAGTGACAGCAGCTGGCAGACTGTGTGTGTGTGTGAGAGAGAGAGAGAGAGAGGCGGCATCTGGTATGACTTGACACTGTAACGCCCCTGTGTGTGTGTGTGTGTGTGTGTGTGTGTGTGTGTGTGTGTGTGTGTGTGAGCATAAAGTGCAAATCAATATGTTGGTGTTTCTTGTTTTCTCATACAATGCATTTCATCGACAAATTAAAATAAACAAATAAAATAAAATAGCCACCCAGATGCCAGTTTAGTAGACACACTGAAACTGTACAACAGTCTAGTCTGACAGGTGTTTTAATTATTTTGTCCACACCATTTTTATCAGTTGGAGTAAGCTAAACAACAGAAACACTTCTGTGGATAATTCAGTACGTTGTGACAGCAACACAAACTACATCTTCCAAAATGACCAGACTGTACAGTTTCAACATCAACATTAACAACATTAACATCATTAAAATCTATACTATGTACCTGGAATATGAATATACTGTCCATCACATTATCATTTTACATAATGTGGACAATGAAAAAAAAACAAAAAATCAAAGAAAATAAAGAAATAAGTGATTGAACATGTGTGTTATAATGTATTAGTTGTATTATGTATTATGTTGTAGTCAGTGGGCTAAAACATGCAAATCACCAGTAGGCACTTTTAATCTTATGTCCATGGTCAGTATTACACTGATGGGTAACGTTGCTGCAAGTCCACTTCTTGTCACCTGATAGAATATCAGCGCTGACTGTTCCAGGAGAGTGTTATCTGGACAGCACATGAAGCTCTCTGGCGACAGACCACTTCCTGGCTTGTCTGGAATCTGGAGGTGGTGGTGACGATGGTGTCGTTTCTGTGGCAAATCAGAAACTGATGTCCATGTGTTTCTGCCTCAGTCAGAATGGGCTCCATGTGTTTGATGACTGACCTGTGTGAGGAGGCTGCATGTCTGCAGCTTCATTCTGCTGAGCTGCTCCTCTGTAAAATGACTTTTAATCGTGTAATCATTACATTTTCTGTTTGACATTTTCTTCTTTTTTGCCCTGTAAAGCTGTAAATGTGAGCTGTCTGCTGCCTCAACCGTTTTGTTTATTATGACTGTGAGCAGCACTGTGTAATAAGTATGGTGGAAGAGAAGTGTTGACATCTAACTGTTGACTGTTGCTCTCCAAAAGTTGCCAGTATTGGAAATATCAGTCACTGCCTCAGAGGGGATTGGGGTTAGACAGGGTGAGCCTCCAGGAATTAATGTAAGTCAATACAATGTTCTCGTAAGTGAGTTTATGTTATTGTGATATCTGTTTGAAGGTGTGTGTGTATGTGTCTGCGTAACATCTAAACAGCAATTAAGTAAAAGCCAAGCGTGTGGTGTAAAACGTCTCCCAGCAGTCAACTCATTATGTCCCATTAGAACACATTAAAACACCATCCAACTCATTTACTCTGTGTTTTTATGAAATCTGAGCAGGGGCAGGTCCACTAAGTGATTTAGATACAAACTGCTGCTTTCCCTCTGCTTGATCTGTCCACCAGGAATGTTTTAAGATGCTCCCAAACCTTTATATGGTGTTGTTTTATGATAGACTGAGTGGGACTTAGTAAACATTACAAGAGTCACAGCAGCATCATAGGAGTAGTGACATGATGAAAGAGAAAAACATTTCTATAACCAAAAGTGGAATAAGAGTGGTCACTATAAAGTCCTGAAGTTCAAGCAACACAAAATATGTCATGGGAGATTTTTAAAATGCTAAAGACTGTGAGAAGTATTCTTGAGCAAAGGTGTATGTAAAAGTGACACCAACAAATAAATCATTTAACAACAAAAAGGTCATTTATCTGCAACCTCAAAAATACATTTTATATCCAAGCTATGACGCACAGTGTGCTGTAGCTGCAGCTGTCTACATCAATAACAGTCTTTTCTTTATGTTCAGTAACAGTGCTTTGGTTACTTTCTGGTTTAGATTTGGAGAAATTATCAATATAGCATTAGGAGTTATCAATAACATAAGGGTAAATGATTCTTAACGTTCAAATATTGAAATATGTAGTATCGCTGTTCTTAGTTCAGTCATTAGCTCCTCACTATAAATAGGATACTGTTTGTTTTCCAGGTCATTAATGATGCCACACGGCCACTGTGTTCCTTGTGTTCCTGCAGGTTCTGCCTGCTTCCAGTTTGGTCCAGTATGAGACCACGCTATCCCTTCTCAGTCGACTGCCTCAGAGAAACTCTATCCCCATCTGTTCTGTCTGTGTCTTAGCACTGACTGCTGCTTGCCAACAGATCACATACAGCAGCCTCTCAGTGGATTGAAAAACATTTTGAGACATTGCTTATAGTAATCATGCAGATGTTTTGAATGCGTACAAAATCAATAACAGTGTGAATCCATAGGGGTTAAAGTCATTTGTCTAAAATCATCTTCCAATATCTCTTCTTAAGCCTCTCTGTGTCCATACTAAACACTGATTCACAGCTGATATTTGGAATATATTTAACAAAACAGGGTGAAAAAGACAGTCAGGTTAGCAGTAGGATGTTATGCGTAATATAGAACTTTGAACTTGTTGTTATGCGAGTCATTCAGTATAAATACTTACCTACCTGGACAGCAGCAGGTATGTGTCCCCATGCCGCACAAAAGCTTTTAGGTTGGATATTTTGGTCTCCAGTCTATCTAATGTGTTTCACTGTCTCTGTGCACCAGAAGTGACATCATATTTTAATAGTGCTCTCACTTCAGCATGTGTCTGTCCACATGTATCACACCCATCACCCTGTACCAAGTCTGTTGAGACAGGTGGAGTCTGCCAAACACTGAGTGGATCCAGACCAAACCTGAAACACCAATAGAATCAGCACCACGCAGAGATGAAAGACAAAGCCTTATCTCCATGGCTGGGTTACACACAGCATTTTAAGGACTTTTTCAGGACAACTAGGTGGAGCATCTGTTAGGTGCGTGAGCCCAGAACAATACCCCGATATGCAGCATAGACATCAGCAGTCCTGGACAAGCGTAGTTCCAGACCCAGAACTAACACTACCAGTTAGTTATGTATTTTATTCTGCCATTTCAATCTATTGTATGTACAGTATGTAGCACACAGTCAGTCAGCTGGTCGCTCAGTTAGTCCACCTCTTTCACTTATTCAGTGAAATATCTCCCTTGCTTAAATTAGCGCCACAGATGTAAGTGCAGCTCTGTGCGACACTGTGTGTGCAAACAGTTTACTGGAGGAATTTACTTTGTTGTATTTTTGTGTTTAGTTTGTTTAGGTTCACAGTGCTCAAGTTCAAGGAGGTCTGACCTCCTGGAAGTCATTAGAGACAATCTGCTGCCTCGACTAACGTATCACATCGCGTTGACAGACGTGTTTTGCGGCTGCATTCTGCTGTGAAAAACAGGAAAGTTCAGAGCTTTCTTTGTGTGTTTGCGAACTATTTCTGTCAACAGTCACAAAAACATGATACAGATTCAGTGCCCTATGTTTAAATACTTCAAATGTGATCTGCACCTGCTTCCATTTCTACTCTAGCTGTTACTCTAGCTGTGCTTTTGTAACAGCTGCCAATGGAAACCTACTACACATTAAAAGATTCTCATGTGGAGTTTTTTTCCCCTCTGCAGGATGACCAGCAGACAAACCGCTGTTATTCAGCAACGCCCCGTACATCAACACGTTGCTCAACAGGCCATCGGCAGCAGCTCAGACACCCTGGGGGTACGGAGAATAGACTGTTAGACACTATCTACATTCTTGACCTTCTCCCTGTACTCTTCCTTCCCTCCACTCCCTCTTTCAGGCTTTTTATCTCGCCCTCTCCGCAGCTTTCTACGTCTTTCTATCTGTTTTCTTTCTCTCTGTGCTTTTCCTCTCTGCAGCCCCTTTCACACAGAAAAAACATACTGTTCATGTTAATCATCTGTAAACATTAGATGCAGAAAGCAGCCATGTATAACATGAAGGTTGGGGTCATGAGGTGAAGCTGAATTCTGGATTTATACTGGAATTCCTACCCAAGTCTCTCTCATTGTGGAATCAAGGTGTTCAAATATCAGCACCATCAAGAATAGACTCACACTAATAGCACACTAATAGAAGACAGGTATATGTCAAAAACCAGTTATGTTTCATGGCAACAGCAACTAAAAGAGTTAACAAAACAAAAATTAATTTCAGTCTAAAAACCCAACAACAAAGAGCAAAGCAATAGAAATAGAAAGACATCCATCAACAATATGCACTAAATCATTTCCAGTCAGAGTTTGAAAAATATTACATGACAGAACAAGCTGGTGTGGTACAGCATGAGAACAGGTCTATATAATATTTACATTTATTTATATTCAGTTTTGATGAGAATTGTGAAACCAACATCTGAAACATCATAAAGTATTTGCAGTTTAATGTAGTAAGAACATACACATGATACTAAATAATAGTTTATTATACTCATAGTCAGGGTGTTCCAAAAGTAAATGAAAAATGTAGTTTAGATACATTAAAGCACATTAAATGTGTGACTGTAGACAGAGTAAGTACAACATAAGTGGCTTCCATTTCACAAAACTTTAGTGTACCACATCTCAATACATAAATAGTACACCTAGCACTTTTAGAAAATATATGTTTTAATATATTGCGGTATATGAGTGTCCACATGACTCTCTTCCTCTCTCTCTCTCTCAGTCCGATCTTGTTATGAAACTGTGTCTGGAATATTCATTGATGTTTGTATTATTCCAAACACAACATCTTGGCAGACTCTGCAGTGTATTAGCTAAACTGCAACATAAGCACAGATGATAAACTGTTGTGTGGTGCAGAGGTTCAGTATGTGAGGTGCTAATATACCCCCCACGAAGCAGGATTAAAGGTTTGGTACTCACAGTTTCATGAGCAATATTATTTTACAAGAGCTGAATTAATGATAAAGTCAGGTGTATACATACAGTGCATACATTGTCCTTGTTTCCCTGTTGTTGTGTATTTCAAATATAAATGCCTGTTGTAAATCAAAGACATGAATATTTTTCTGTGCTTGACCATATTAATTGAAAGGATCTTAAAATCATTTTTATTATAATCTTGTAGCACAACTAATTATCTTGTGTGTATCACCCCTTGTAATTCACTCATTTGTGTTTGTGCAGTTTATCTGCATCAAACCACAACTTCAGAATTTGTTGTCATTGTCAATCCCACAAGCCCCAGTCAGACTGTGGACAAAACAAAAGAGGTGATGTTTTTAAAAACTCTGTCCTTTGAAATAACAACACCCACGTATTGTTAGTGCAAAAGAAAACTGTATATCAGAGGCATTAAATGGTATCACATTTGTTGATACAAAATCTTAATCCTCATTATGACCTTTAAAAGAATATGCACATTTTTGGGGGTGGATCAGCTTGTTGGTCACCTCAGCACTCATCAGTCACGCAGACACGGAGTTCATCTGCAGCGCTGTGGAGGATCAAAGGAAGTGAAAATTCTGGGCAGAAGACGACTGTGTGTCAGTATGTACACATAAAACAATCAGTATAACATACATACACATACAGTATATGTATTTATGTTATGTATGTCTCTTTCCTTTGCTCTGTTACTTTGCCATTCTTCTACAAACTATAAACAAGTACCTTGTTACCTCTGTGTTTGTGACTCCTCCTATACATGTTGGTAGAACTGTTGGTAGAAAACATGCATATAGTACCATCAAAACATCCATGTTGGTCGTCATGTGTCATGTATCTCTGAGTAGTGTGTAGTCCTGTTCATTAGCATCTCAATAGGAAACAGTCTGTTCATTGTTTCAGTCCTCAAATAATAAAATGTGTGTATGTGTTTGTGTTTTTGTCACCTTTTCCAGTATAAACACTCACCTGTGGCTCAGGAGAGTAGAGCAGGTCGCCCATTAATCAGAAGGTCAGGGGATCAATCCCAAGCTCCTCCACTCCATGTGCTGAAGTATCCTTGGGCAAGATACAGAACCCCACATTGCCCCTGCTGACAACCCATCAGTGTTTGAATCTGTGTGCATGTGCTTAGAGCGCTCTATGTAGACAGAACAAGTGCTGTATGAATATTTGTGTGAATGGGTGAATGTGACCTGTAGTGTAAAGTGTTTTGAGCGGACGACATGACTAAAAAAGCACTATATAAATGCAGTACATTTACCATTAACCTTGTCAGGACCAGTAGTCCTCAAAGGGACCAAGGAGTTAGGAGGTAGGAGTAGGCATGTCTTGGTTTGGGTTAGGGTGTCCACAATGAATGAAAGTCAATATAATGTCCTAACAAGGACAGCTGCACAAACTTGTATGTATGTGTGTGTGTGTGTGCGTGCACATGGGGGCAGCCTCAGGGTTGTACATTTTGTGGTTGAGACCCTAGACTGTCAGAATCTTCCATCCTGTGTTATTTGATTAAGTGTCTCTGAGAACATCTCAGACTGTTTTCTGTTCTCACGACTCGTCTCCCATCAGAAAAAACACAATCTGCAGCACTTTTGTCTGTTTTACTTCAATCCTACATTTTCTTCCATGACACAAAATGGGAATAGAAATTGTGAAAAGATTTTTTGAGTGATCAGTTGAAAATAGTAAGACTGACATTTACTCATCTTCATTTCTGCTGCTTTGTCTCCCCATCAGTCTTCTCCCCTCCACTGAGCAGGTTTATACCAAATATTTTGTTACTCTGTTGGTCCCAGCAGAGAGAAACTGGCAGTATGACTGTATTAATCTCTTCTAATATGTATCTTACTCCATCTTCCTGTTGTCTCAGAGAAGAAAATGCCAACGAGAGCTGACTGCTCTCTCCCAATGAAAATCGATAAATTACAGCCCACGTCTCGACTGATTTGCATTAAATCCACTTCACTGTTCTGCCAAGTCCCCCTCTTCAGGGTTTGGCATAAAATACAGATTTTTCTTTCATCTGCTGCTAAAGTGCAACCACACCACAACATTATCACAATCTACAGTATAGTTCTGTCAGGATACAAAGTAATCGTCTGTCAGCTCTAGTCTCCAGGCCACCCCAATGGCCACTGACTGAGTATGTTAACTGACCGAAATCAATTAACTATTGATAATCAAATTAACTATCAAGCAAAGATGTTAAACATTCTTTCATCTAAATGTGTTTACTTCAAAGTATATGAAAATTATTTTCCATCTGGTATACCTCATGATCAATGGCATTCCTCATTACTAGATGAAAAACAAGCACTCGCTGTCTATGGTTTCAAACTACATCTCAGAGGCCACTAATGCAGTTTTTGTTTAGTCATCCTCCGGGAATAAGAAACCATCCAGATCATGAATTCTGATAAGCTCTTATCTGTGTATTTTCTGAAGAAAACCTTGCCTCAAACAAATGATATACCCAGTGTTCTATTTGATTGTCTGAGACAGCATCATGGCTGGATGCAAGCCTAGAAATAGTTTCAGATGATGTGTTTGTCTCCAGTAGTAGCTGTTTGGTATCTCAGGGGAATGTGGATAAACACATGTTTACAATTTATCTCACATAGATGATAATTTGTATGAAAGTTGAGGCGACTGTGGAATGTGCTGGGACTGCTGCTGGGGTAACTGGTTACTATCTAAAAAAAAAGAAAGAAAGAAAAAAGAAAAGATAAAAACAAAAAAAAAACTAAAAAAGCTAAAAACCTAATCCTGCCCTTGGAGGAGATGCATTGTAGTTTTGTTCAACCACAGAATGACCTGGAAACAGTAGCTGACTCTTGAATGGAGCCATTATAGCTTACTACAGTTTTTGCTAGTAGCTATTGGAGGTGTTTATGCTTTGATCTGTTTTGCTGCACAATTTGTCAAAGGAAAACACTGAAAAATCAGTTCTCACATTCAGCCTTTCCCTTGTGGAGACCCAATGTGTGTAAAAGGCCTGAAAGTCTGTGGAGTAAGGCCACTGGCAGACCTCCTCACCTGCCTTTTCCCTGAATCTCTTTCCATTTTCTAAGCTTTTCCTTGTAAAAAGGCAACACAATCCGATTTACCTCACTCACATGTACCTCTTTGTGTTGGTTTGCAGAACTGCCAGTTCACTGTCAATACATCTGACTTCATCCCTCTGCCAGACAGTCATACTGTATATTAACACATAGTGCTCACTGAAACAGTGGATCTGTCCAGAAAACACTGCTGCACCGCCTGAGTTTTGTTTTGAATTCTTCTGTAGATGAAGTGCAACCCTCATCTGAAATCATCAGAATTGCACATCTCCACTAGTCCTACCTCACAGGGCGATCATTCAAAATGACATGGCAAGAGGTTCACACATTAACAACAACTCCCCCAACGGAGCTTCCCCCTTTCTCTCTCCAGCTAAGCATCTGCAGGTCTGCAAGGAATCTGGGTGTGACTGTGTAACTAGTGATACAGTACCTGTTAGAATAAATGTGTAAAAAATACTATATTTGTCTTTGAATAACTGGTATAAAACAGTTCAATATTAAAATACTCATGTAAAATGCAGGTAGCCTACTTGAAAATCATACCAAAGAACAATTCTTGGAAGTCTTGTCTATAAGCCTTGTCTATAATTAAATGACACCATTTAAACATCAGCTGTGCACCTCACAGACAGAGGGGAAAACAGGGAAAATTAAAGAAAAGGAAGAATGAAGGGTACATTGTTTAGGTATTGCTGTGAAATCCAATTCTGATAAGAAAACCTAATTATACCTATCAGGAAACTGTCACTGCTGATGCAGAGTACATATAAATAAAAAACATCAATGATATCAATATCAGTAATTGTTCTGACTAACATACATTTGTAAAACTTTGAAGATTGTCAGTTCTGGCATCCTTTCTTACCCATATTGCTCTCTGCACTGTGCATGACCCAGCCCTTTAGGAGAGATATAAGACAAACTACAATTACCTTCTAAATGCCAAAACACTGGTAATATGGTTCCACCTTTAAAAAGTGTTAGTGTCCTCCTGCGAAGGACTTGTGGTGCCTCCTCCTCCTCCATGTCCTCTGTGTGACCCTTGTCCTAAAGGTCAGTGTTTATTATGTTAAATTTTAGGGTATCATATGTCTCACGCTCTTCCTTTGTACTGTATGGGAAGTCACTTTGTCCTTGTGATGGATGGACACTGCCGAGACCAATCCTTGTTTATTTCATGCTATAGAGGAAAAAAGTTATTGTGGCTCAGAGTACAGACAGAAATGGAAAAGCTGAAGTCTATAATGGACAATATTAAGTGAAATAGATATCCTTATGAAAAATTATACAGAAGATACAACTAATAATTTAAAAGATACTTCATTGTGATGTAAAATAAGTTGCCAGTATTCCCTTTTTTTAATATAAAATATTTACTGGTATGTTAATGTTATTTATACATTTTTATTTCAAAATGTCTTAATTTACACTGTCCTTTTTCTTCCAGACACACATTTATTTTACTATTTCACTTTTTTTTTTCTCAAGCTGAAAATATTATTTTGACAAGTCTTTACCTTAACTCTGGTTGCCAAGAACAAGTTATGTTCATTTGTATCTTTCCATTGACTGTGTGCAGCTGCTAAAATTTGCGTTGTGATCAGCAGCATCAATGGGTACCTCTCATTGCTTGTTTAGTTATTTTGTGTCTGAAGCTGGCATTTTAAAATCCTGTTGAGGATGTACTACATTATCTTAAAGGATCAGTCTTTCTATAAACCTCCTGACCATGACGTCCTGACATTCTTTTGTTGTGGTTTATGGTGAGGAAGCTTAGGGAGGCTCCCTCCTCTTCCAGCTCCTCATCTTCACCTAAGAGGTATTGACAGACAACAGCCCATCATGACCACAACACCAGCGTGACCTGACCCTGCTCACCGCCTGCTGCTCACTGGATAAACAATGGAATCTTCCTCGTCTTTTACCTCAGTCTCCCATCTTCTCTCTTCAAAGACAAACTACAGCTTAACACAGCTTAGCTTCATATCATCATGCCAGCTATACTTTAGATCTCTATATAATGCACTCGCTGTTTGTGACGAAGTGTTGTAAATGACCATAATCTTACTCATCTTCCTCTGTTTGAGTCATTGATTAGCAACATTTCCCAGAATACCTTTCAGCCTTTTTCAGGGAACATGGCTGGATCAGTTGAATTCAGCTAGGGTTGTATGTGTGGATGGAGAGAGCGATAGAGAGAAATCATGAAAGAGCAGCATTTGAGTTGCAGATTAAAACACAACATATTCCAATAATGTTCAGGTTACGGGCTATGTGAAAAGATACTGGTGTCTCGGTCAGAGAGTACAGTATGTGTGTGTGAGTATGTTTGACTTGGGGGAAAAAAAAGCTATTATATTTTGAAGCATCTTATGTGCACAAATCAGTGCAGTGAGCTCAATGCACTGCCAGTCCACATGATATAGTACAGCCACTTATGTTTGTCTTTTGATTTATGTGCACTTTTATTGATTACTTCACATCAGAAGCTTGAATAAATATATGATTTTGTTTGCAGGTTGTTACTTCAAGAAAACAAGATCAGAAAACAACAAACTTATGCTCATGAAAAAAACTATAGTTTTAAAATTGCAGGTTTCAGATTTATTGACTTGAGACCACAATAACAGGCTTCATACTTATACAGTGCCAATTGAACAATGGGAGGAATTAGTTTATTGAGAAAACATTCTTCAAGAAGACCGCTAATTCACATGTCACTTATCCAATGTAATAAAAGCAAATTAAACAGATCTAGACATGTGGAAGGTTGGAACTGGCTTGCATTTTTACATTTAGGGAAATTATGATACGCGGCTCCCAGATGGTTGCAATTTCAAAAGTTACAGCCTTGTATTCCTACCCAAGCATTTATATCCTCATGAGTCCTTAGGGATGTTGGTGTTTCCAGCCCTAAAACATTCATGACATTGGTTCTTTGGTTCATTTAAAGTCATGTTTAATTTCAACACAAAGATCACAAAGATCAGATCTGTCACACAACTGCATGCAGGAAACATCAGCATACTGTAAATTTCTCCTTACTTAATCCATCTAGCTGACTAATTTGAGCTTCTTATTTATGGAAACAGAGAGGACAACACCAGCTCCCCGTCACAGGTCACTCAACAAACCTCAAGGGGTGTGATCTAGTTGAGAGAGGTAAGAGAAGGTTCTTGTTTACTATCAACTCACTCCGGATAACCCTGTTTGATCTGGGTATTTGAACTAGCTACCTAACTGACTCACCTTCTAACAATTGCACACATTGACTGTCAATGGGTCACAGAACTGTCACCAAAACGGCCTCAGTTCGTCATAATAAGTCCCTGTCTTTACTTTTAATTTACCACCAAAATATTTTGTATTAATGATAATTCATTTCAAGCTGTTTTAAGAAATGAACACATGATTTATTGCATACGGTAAAACATTAAAAAGACATACAATAAAGATCACCCATGTATATTTTCACTTTGATTCAACTAAGATCATCTCCTGAACTCAGGGTATCTCATCCCTTTTTGCAGCCAATTTTTAGGGAGAAAAAGAGCCTCCACTCTGTAGCACTTGGGTAAAAACTTTATTAACAAAACAGAAGAAGGCAAAGCACAGCTCAAGCTCACTTCTACAGCACAGTAGCCTACATTACCCTTCTGTCAATCGCTAAAAGTGCCACAAGAATAACAATAACATCCATCATTGTTACAGTTAAATATTAAAATAACACAGCCAATCAGATATACTGCATTATATATATATTTACTCTAGAGACCTCTGCAACATTAACAGCATCTACAGGAGGAGGGCAGCTTCAGTCATGCTCATTCTCTTGTACTGTAGCGCCATCTAGTGCCTTCTCAGCACAGTTACAGTAGTAGTACAATCAGAAACAGCAGCCCGAGGGAGGGAGGAAGGAAGCACAAGGGGGGGTCAGGACATAACAGCCACTTTGTACCATTTACAATCTCCAATAGCAACCTGTAATACTTACAGTCTGGACCTTAAGAGTTTGGATATCAGGCTGAGGGATGGAAAAGTATAGTATAACAAGGCAATGGGGTTATAGTGAGTATTTTAAAAGGGGAATACCACCCATTTTAGGAATTCTAATACAATTCTTTGCCCCAGGACAGGTCAGTTGGTTCTTCCAAACATACATCGCTCATTCTTAAAACTAGAAGCTAATGAACAAGAACACTGACTTTGGAATATCACACCCTGACCAGGCTACATTCTGTTCTACAACATCCCTGCAAGTTTATCACAAATTTGAAGGTTTATTGGAAGTCATTTCTGGCTTCAGGAAAGAGCAGTGCATGTTCACAAGAATCTAATAGCCATTTCATTTTTTTTTAAAGGGTCACTGAGTTGCCATGTTTTGTTATTTTGAATCAAGTATACTTCACATTACAGCTCACCAGGTAGTATACCAAGCTATTATTTTATATATATGTTTAGGTGTTTTTTTTATTTCTTTATTTTCAATAATCCATTGGTTCCATGCATCCAGTATGATATGAAAATGTATTTTAAAATATTTTAGTTGTGTGAATTGTAATACAGTGAACAATTCTGCATTATTTTCTGTCAATCTCACATTCTCATTAGGTGGTCATCTTCTTCTTCTTCTGGCGCAGACCGATTTTTCTGCTTTAAATCATCCACTTGAAGCAAGTTTCAAGAGTCTGCAAATTGATGTTCAAACTTTAGGAAAATGAATGTCAACCAATTTTTGCTTGGAACAGTAGAAGGAAAAATACCATAATATTAAACCCAAATATAACCTTCTTCCTAACTGTGTAGCATGCATTTAAAAATGTTCAACAAAACTGTAAAGTGCACATGATTTGCAATTACGGATCTAAACCTGCGACCGTACTTGTCCTTTAAAATAGGTGGAATTCCCGTTAAAGGGGGTTAAGATAAATACAGTTTAGGCACAGTTAGCAGTAATGCTAGGTTTACTGTGTGTCACCACCAGCAGCTAACAGCTGGGCTGGTGTTGCAGTAGTTGATTTTCTGGGAGCAGTTAGTCATTTTCTCTACATTCTATTACAAACAGCTGGACATTAAATAATATTCCATTTATTACAACGATACTCATTATCTCATCTGGTGTAATGTGTGGGTCGGTCAAGTTGTATGTGTATCTGTTGTTTTTGAATTTCCAGTAGGCACAGAGGAGGTGCTGCCCCCCGGTGGCAGGAGGATAAAACAGTGAAGAGGTGACTGGGGTCAGATAGGATGCTGGTCCCCGCCTGTGGGGATTAAAGATGTGGATGGACAGCTTTGCTTAGGCGACAACCCACTGCAGGATGCTGGTATCTTTCCCGCCAGTGGAGATCAGGTGACTGTCGTCGTGCAGGAAGGCAACATTGGTCACGTGACTGCTGTGGCCACCGTACTCGTGGCTCGGAGCCTGTAAATTTGAAGTAATGAATTATTCAGATGCAATATAGTGAGGACGACAACAACACTATCGACTGTTAAGCTGCTGTATTTATCATGGGGGTCACACTGAGGAAGATACTAAACCTTTTCATTAAAAACATCTTTTTGTTACATAGTTGACAATTTTTGATTTAAAACAGAGCTTTATATACATGCAAGCCCCTCATCACAGGTGGCATACTTTTGTGAAATGTGAACAGTTTAATCAAAGACTGACATCTCTCTATAAAATTTTTATATATTATACGTCCTAGCGCAGTGCCCGTTCAAAATGTGCCTGTCAGTAGGGCCTGACTGCCTGGCCTGTGTTAATCCAGCTCACAGCTTGTTACTGCTGCAGTTGGCTGCTCTGCTACACTCCGATAGTGTCTGGGTGTCGGCGTAGAAATCGCCGTCGCAGCAGAGTTCCTCCCTTTCTTTAAACCCTGACAAGCACTCGCTCTAAATTGTCCAGGTGCTGCACTGCATGTCAGGTAACATGTAGGAAAGAGATGTTTGAAGCTGTCTCGAGATCCGCTCATCCAAAAACACCCCACAGTCAATACTGCACTTTCTTGAGTCCTCAAGCCACCTACTAAGTCTGAAGTCGATGGATGGTGGTTGTCGAGAAAGGTGGCCAGACAGAGAGACAGAGATTTGTTCATTTATGGTTTTCTTTATGGTCTTTTCTTCCCTAACCTAGAAATCATCCTCGCGACCTTTTTCAGATTCTTTTAATTTGAAACTATGACCTCTGTTTGGGCAAATCTGACAGTGATAATGACCTTGACGTATCAGAACAGAAAACCAATGTGCAATGTCAGTTCATCAACATACTACTGTTACTTGGTTTTGGTTTTAGCCACCAAATGTGCACCAAAACTCTTCAGATGAGTCAATTCAAGTGTGTTTAAAAGAGAATACCAACATGTTGTAACTGTTGCAGCTTCTGAGTTTCTGGGCTAATGGCAGCCAGCTTGGCTGGTCTGGATGAACAATTAAGTTTACAGCTCGGACGGCTGAAAACTTGAACTTAATAAAAAAAAAAAAAAAGTTCAACAACCTAGACGTGTTTTGTGAGCCTAAAATAAACACCTGGTAGAAGTGGGCGTATTAAAAGATTGGTGGTGACCCCCGCGGCTGATAGGCTGATGGTTGAGCATTTTATTTATTTTTTGCTGAGCTGTCATTATGTTTCTGGTGCTCGTGCATAATTATGATGTGGACACAGGAGAACAGTGTAGTTGCTCAGCTCTGGAAATGTGAGTCCAATGTCTGTGCAGAAACGGAGCAAATTTTAGCAGTTGAGGATGAACATGCATCCAGTACTAAACTAAAGTGTTTTACACACAAACTGACACTGTGTGTTTGTATGTGTGCAACTGTGAGTGAACATGACTGACCCTTGGTTGAGCAGGAAGCTGAACAAGTGCACTTTGCCAAAGTCATACGGCAGAGGCCAGCAGGGATCCGTGTGTGACCTGCACACGGCGTTGATGTCTGTGCGTCTGCTCCACATCTGGCCAAATTCCTGAGAAAGACAGGCAGAGAAAGTGACTTAGTGAAGGGTGAGAAAGACAAAGTCTGCAGGCGGCAACAAATTCAAAATGCTGGCCGCCGGTTTGAAAAAATAGGGACTGCTCCACCAACAGAAAAGAAAAAATAAAGTAAAACGAACAAAACTGTCTTCCAAAAAGCTGTGGGTGGATGCTCAATCCAGAAAGCTGGACTCTTTTCAGATTGGTAAACATTACAAAATATCAGTGTTAAAAGTTGGCACTGTGGATGAAACTTGTTGATCTCCAGATGATCAAATCAGAGATGGATAAAATGTCAAGTGAGTTTCCTTGACCTACCAAAAGTATTGAAGGGCCAGAGTGCAGGTATGGTCAGCACTCCAGGTTAGCACCGTGTCCATATTGGTCACATATTTCTGGATGCCTCCTGAAAAAACAAGCACAAAACTTTCATCATGTATACCAATGTGAGCAACAAGTCAAAATGTCACTTTAGCAGAAATTCTTGTTGATGATAAAATTAAAAGGGAGTAGCTATGAGTCACTGTGAACGAGACAGAGGACCCACAGAAGAGGATCTCGTAGTCTCGGGTTGAGTGACGGTGCTGGCTAATCTGTCGACCAGTCCAGATGGGTGGCAGCCGAAGCTGGAGTGACCCTGAGGAAGGAGGAGACCACAAAGAGAATGAGGGTTTCAGTCCAAACACAACATTTTGATAAAATGTTTTAGTTTTGTTAAAATTGGATGAGGAAGAAAAGGTGATATTTTCCTCATCTAATTTTCAATTATATACATCTGCTGCTCTGAATAAATACATTTTTGAATAACAATATAAATTGTAGTAAATTTATTTAGGAACCTATACTTACAGTGCATTTCCCCACGCGACTGTTCCAGCCATTCTCGTCACAGCATAGATGTAAACAAGTTGTCATGAGAGGCAACAGCCGAAGTTACCATCTAAAGGCATGAGGTTGCGCTGCGGTTAACAGTGCCACTGACAGAGATGATACAACGCATGCGGTTGTGACATGCTAAACCAGTTATTGTGTCAGTGTCGAGCGTTTGTGTTTCGCTGGTTTGGGTCAGTGATGTGAACGTGATGTTTTGCCTGGAGAGTACCCGGCGTTGGAAATGATCTCATTGCAATCTGTGTGCATAGAAACAAGATCCCGGGTGTCGTGTCCAGCACCAACCACCTGCAACAGGCGTGTATGCCAGAAATCTGTGAAAAGTGGCCATCACAAGTTCACAGAACCCAAGATAATGTCTTGGGTTGCCAGTTTCAATCAATCAATGGTCCAAAAGACATTTACAATATAAAAAGTAAATCCTAACATTTGAGGAGATTGTAAAGTGAATTTATATTTTGCTTTATAGTGATTTAAACAATCTCTTTTTCCTGATCGACAAATATATTTATTGACTAATTCTTTCTGCACCAACCTAATGTAGATGTTTCCACACTGTGAAAAAACACAAATCTGTGCACCCATTGACACACTCTGTTGGTAGGATTTAACACACAATTATGATGTTTGTTATTAACAAATTAGTTTAAAAAGTGTAGAAATATGGTAAATTGTTGTAAGAGTTGTTAGCACAACTACTTACTATTAATTGAAGTAGTACTTGGAATATAATATTACATACTACAGTTTTGGCAACATTTCTTTATATACTACCTCAAACAAGACCTCCCTAACTCTTTAGTTTTTTTTTCTACCAAGGAACAAATCACTAAGTCTAAGACTGTAAATTTATTATTGTATAGCCTCACATGACTATTGCTTTAAGAAATGCATAAGTTGCCATCTTGTAAATAGTTTTTTAGTAGTGCTGTGTTGGTGTTTAACTTCTGGTGTAACTGTTGACAGGCCAACCTTCCAGTCTTGGTCCCTACTGTAAGAACAGTCCCACTTGGGATTAGAAACCTGCAGACCTCCGGGATCTGGGCACAGTATGGAGCAGAAGAGAATTAATTATTTATTTAATTTATGACTCCTAACTGTATTTAAGACATAATTGTCTTCTTCAATTAATCCTTTGCTATGTTGGGTGCTATCAGAGTCAGTGCTTAGTAATGATGTAAAATGCTTCAGAAAAAAATCTTCATCAACTCCTCCCCTCACCTCAATAGTCTTACTCCAGAGGGGCTGATGGGGTTGGTGTCCCAGAAAGAGTGAACCTGTTTGTCCTGGGAGCAGGTGGCGAACTGCTCCATGGAGGATGACGTCAGACCCCACAGCTATCTGTGTGACCCTGTAACACATCCACATGCTCTTATTTAGCCATCCTGGGGCTGGGTGTGAGCAGTTAGTCTATTAGCATTTCCCAGCTAAGTAATAGCACACTTCTGTATAGAGCAGAAAATAGGCGTGTTGGAGAAAATTATAAGCGAGATCAATTGAGCGATGAGATTGACCAGGTGGATAGTTGATGACCGAGGAGAACAATGAAGATTGAGGATGAATGATAGCGCGTGATATTTCATCAAATTTTTGCTGCGCATTCATTGCCCATGTTACATTTTTGAAGGCAAATTGTGCGGCGTGTTATTTTAGAACCGGCATTGCGCATTTCTCACGTATTCGCCAGTACAGGCGTTGCCGGCGCCAGCAACATTCAGCACAGGGTTGTTGATGCAACAGCAGGAGTTTTGCCAGCAACCAGCAGCAAACAGTGTGTCGAGCGCTTGTGTTTCATGGTTGGGCCGCGTGATGTAACGAGCAGTCGCAACGGAGTACTGAAATGATCCGTTGCCCGCATAGAACAGATCCTGTTGTCCACCAACCACCCGCATGACGGAATAAACTGCAGCACAGTTCACAGAACCAAGACGCCTGAGCGCAATGAACCAACATCCAAAAGATTAACATAGCAAACCGGCATCGAGACGAAAGGAAACGCTTGCTTTATATGATTTAACCCTTTTCCTGTTGATCGGCCAAATATACGAGCGATTAATTTTTCTTGCACCAACTTAATGTAAGATGTTTCCACATCGGCGAAAAACAAAAAATCTAAATTCCAGTTGACACTTCTCATAGTGATTACCGCAGATGTTATTGTCAAATGAAAAAGAAGAGAATACAGAGATAATTGAAAGGAATGATTGAATAATATTACACAGTTTGGGCTTTTATATCACAACAAGGTCTCTGAACTTTAGTTTTTTTTCGTTGAGACCAAATGTTCAGATCAAATTACAGACAAGAAGTATTCAAATAGTTTTTGTAGAAGAAGAAAGCCATTTGATGAAACTGGCACAACCAAATAAACCTACAGAACAGTCCCATCGATGGAACGGCAGACCGGGAACTGGATGGTGGCGGGCGGTAAAGAGAAAACAGTCTATTTTTGATGACCTGGTGACTTAACCGCTTGTATAATTGTCTTCTTCAACAACTCAAGGCGGCTTAGGAAAAGCATTGCCGCGCTTAAGTAATGATGTAAAATGCTTCAGAAAAATCATCCAACTCCCTCACCTCATTAGCCCACCAGAGGCTGATGGGAGTTGGTGTCCCAGAGGTGAACCTGTTTGTCTGGGAGGTGTGACTTAACTGCTCCAGTGAGATGAACATCTGACCCCACAGCTCATCTGTGTGACCCTGGGCTGCACACCTGGCCACATCCTGACTGAGGAGCAGTTAGTCTATTAGCATTCATAATAGCACACTTCTGTGCATGGGAAAGGTAAGAAGCGTGTTAAGAACAAGTAGAATCAACTTCAAAAATTTTTTTTTTTATGATACTGATGACATTTAAACTCAAAATATAGTGTATAACAAATTAACGCGGTGTGCTCTTATCATACCAGGAACAGGTAAATTGTGTGTGTGTGTGTGTGTGTGTGTGTACCTGTACAACAGGAGTCAATGTATCCGGGAAGGAAGCTCTGATGATGGCGTTCTTGGTGGTTCCAACAAAGAGCTCTCCTGCTTTCCCTTCAGACAAAGCCCGAACAGGACCGAACAACTCGCCCACCTGGACACACACACACAGCACAGGCTCAAAGATGGCTCACAAAGAGGGAGACTGACCTCAGGATTATTCTGTCATCATGCCTTTTCTTACCTCCATCTCAGCCTGTTTTCTGTAGTCATGGTCCCACAGCACCACCCTACGATCCTTCCCTCCTCCAGAAACCATGGTGCCGTCCTTTAGGACACACACTGAGAAAATCCCACCCTCATGGGCCCCAGACACTACCTGGCTGATGCGGTTGCCACCTGTCAGAATACAAACAGGACACACCTCCCTTTGTTGGATTCTTTTTATTTCTTCATATGTGATTAAACAAATGAAAACTGTATGATGAACCAAGAGAACATTTTTCCACCTGTGTTGCAATTTTGTGATGGAACTAATGACATGCTCAAAAAATGAAACTGCTTGTTTTAGCTAAGTAGCATAACATTTTTATGGCCACCTTTTAGTAGTGATCCATAATTGGCAAATTGGATTTATTTTCCTGTATCGTTACAAGTTGCTTTTCAAAAATCCAATCACGTTCTTACATGTTCTTACACTGCTGTGTTTTCATGCCACAATGAGCAGCCATGCTTTTAGTGTTTAGGAGATTTAATCTCTAAATATCCTGAACAAAAGCGTTGGGGTCAAGGTAATTCATTTAGAGTTTACCTTTGGCCCAGATGTAGATGTTTCCACTGGAGTCTCCTGTAATGGCATCTCCATTCTCAGCAAATGCCAAACACAAAACGTACTTTGGTTTCTCATGTTTCTAGAAAGAGAAACAGAGAGAGAAGGGACAAGATTTACTGCAAAGCTACTGCAAACTAGACCATGTTCATTTCAGCTGGTTATACTTAATGAAGTGTATCTTAAACAGTAAGGCTGTGAGCTAGGAGGGTGTGTTATATTTTTGGAGCAGGTGTTATCATGACCATACTTCGAATAGGCCTTGTCTCTTAGTCAGAGTGTTGCCCTCCATGGTCCAGAAGTTGATGTGAGATTTTCCACAGGTGACAATCAGGTTGGCGTCCATGGGATGAAACACAGCAGCCAGTACAGAGTCATTGGAGCACTGCAGACACAGGAAGCACGAAGATGTAAACATGAATCTGCCTAATTCATTTAGTGTTCTGAGAACTTGTAATATCATAACTCTTTCATCTGTGCTGGTGATCCATAGTGTTTAGTAACTAAAGTTTAGAATCAAGAGGTAGTTTCAGTATGACAGAACTGTATAAACTGGATGAGGGTCAGATGGTCAAAGGTCAAGGATCAGGATACCTTGACATCAGCAAGTTGCTTCTCCTTTTGCCAGTTCCAGACCGACAGGATATGATCGTTGGCATCATCCACAGCACAGAGGAAGGTACCACCGTTCTGAAAAGAAAAAAAACAACAACAGTTTGATGTATTTATTAAAACTAGAACTCATCTGTAAATCACCACTCAGTAATTGATTGAACTTTGCACAGTGTCAAAGCCCCAGTAAACTATACAGGATGTGAAGCTGCTTACCGACTTGGAGAAAGCTACACAAGTGACTGCTCTGTCAAACACTCCCATCCCGATCACATGGAGCGTGTTGAGACTCACAGAATCCCAAACACGAACATGAGGAGCCAGCAGCTGAACAGAGGAGTGACAGAGATTATTTGAAACAAAGAAATAGTAGTAGAAAATTTACTTTCTAAAGTTTTTGTTCTATGCAAGATCATTAAACTCCTTAATCCTAATGATAGAATATTCCCTGTACAGAGTACAGAGTTTTAATAGGAATTTTACTTTATATAAAACAGAAAAAAAACAAAAAAAATTTGCTATCAAATTTTAACATTAGACTCTAAATATGATGTGAAAAAAACACTCTGTAGGAGGAAGTGTGATTTTCACTATACCTTTCCATCTTTAGAGTTTCCAGCCACCTGCCCCGTTGCTATGGTAACCATATCAGGATGCACACTCAGGCTAGGAGGAGAAATGATAAATTGTTACTTCCTTTTCATTTCATTTTTTCCCCACAGTTTCTGGCATTTATAGAGAAAATATCCCAGAGGAGCTAATTCAGATTGAATCACAATGCAAGTGAACACATCATTTTGGAAATATAAACACTAAATGTCGTAACAAATGGAGACATTGCCAGGATTTGACATCATTTGCTGCTGTTTCCGTTCTTGGCCTTTAACAGGGAAGTTCAAGGAATTTATATTTTAAAATAGAAAGCTGCCAAACTCTGTGAAAATTTACTTTGGAAACTTAAAAATTACAAGGTTTATTCCAGTAGAAACCATATTGTCTTTATCATTTTGTGTTTCTAAAATAAAAAAGACACAACATAAAAACTACAGCAGATAACACAGGATCCTTTTGTATCACCAGAGGAACAGGAGGACTCAACATGACGACGTGGGATAGAAGACCACAATTGTTTCCCCATAGAGATAAGTAGCTTTCCCAGCATGCCCCAGGGGAGACTCAGCTTGTTTACATACCAGTGGCTCCAGTCACAGAGCTCATTCAGGATGTCCGCTAGCACTCATTAAGTAAACTCACATTAATGATAAACACAGTCAGCTGCACGAAGCTGTCATTGACGTGTTACACAAAAAGTTTGAAACTCATTGTCTGAGTGTTTGAGTTCATGAGGAAGCTTCTGATGAACCTGCCAGCTGTGAAATAATAATGAAATAATGAAATAATTCGGTAAAGGGATACAGAAGAATTGCATAAAGCTTTGTATGTTTAAACATTATCAACATCTTGTAGAAAGACCATGTCACGAGTCACTTCTCTGTTTAAACAAGTGTACTACAAACACAGTACTTGGATGGATAATCTTTCAACAAGGCTTGAGCTCATAGTTAGTATGTGCACATGTAGACACAACCCCAGGTAAATGGGAGAAGTCAGGTTAGGCAGGAAATTAGGTAAAATGTTTCCATATACTGTCAGTGTAAATATGCAAATAAAAATCTAAGTAGCATTATGAAATCAAAGACTTGGAGGACAGCTCTTATCACTCTGCTGTTTTCTCACCATTTGACATCATCGTTGTGGCCCAGGTAGTGTCTCTGCTGCTGCTCCTCAGTGTTGTACAGCACCACCACAGAGGCATTGAAGTAGACAATCTCTCCTGTGGGCAGCAGGTAGAGGTTGGAGCGGCAGTCCCGACCGCGGTAGCCATATCTAGTCCATACTTAAGTTAAGGAACATGACGGATGAAGCTGGACAGGACCGCCAAGCAAGAATACATAATATTCTTATTGTAGAAGTCTGGTTGAGGCTTTTTAGATATTAACAACAACAAAAAGCCAGTACTACTAAAGGTTCAGAGCTACATCTCCTAGAATACAGACTTAGTGATTCGACCATCCAAATTTTACATTTGAAGATGAACTGCAATATGATCACCTTTCATTAGTGAAGTTCAGCAGCTATTTAGGTTTTAACTTATTAAAATGTATCCATCCATTGATTAGTCCATTGGTGGCATGGATGATAAGTTATTTTTTTATTCTTATTCATCCACAATTCATTCATTCAGATTCTGATCCATCACAGAAACTGCCTGTTGAAACTGTTTCTCAGTCTCCCTCTCCCAGTTTGAAGGATACACCCACTGCAGTTTGAGCTTGCGGTCAGGGAGCGCCACCTTGTGGTCGAGGCTGTAGCTCTCCCTCTGCTGGTCAGGGATGTGCATGGTGACAGGACGACCTCGGAGGAACATCCTCACGTAGCCGTCCTCTGGAGGGAAAAAGAGAGGGGAGGAAAAAAAACGAGATTAAAGGTTAAGTAGAGATAAAGGAACAGAGAAACAAAGGTCAACGAGAACAAGGAGCTGACAGTTAAGAAGTCAGGTTAAGAAAATGACAAAATTGAATTAACTAAGGGTTATGAGAGTTCGTGAGTTTTCAGTTAAACAAACACACACACACACAGACTTGACCTCCTTTCTCTTTTATCTTATCTTTTGTGTTGAGTTAGAATAGGTTTTCCTGATGCGACTCCACAAAATCAGAACAGTAGATCTGAGGCCTCTTTTTGAGAATTATGAGTTATGAGTTATGTTCCCTTTAATTTCTGAGATTTGCTCTTGTGTTCTAGAAAATAGCTTGTTAGCATTCCCCAGTGAAAGCAAGAAAGAGGACAGAAAGGAAAACCTTTGTTAGCTGTAATGATCAAACAACCCATAAAGAGACAAAACATGGGTCTGCAAACCCAATCCTTCACAACCCTTTAATCAATATGGAACCATTAGAAATGTAACCAAAGATTTTTGAGGCTCTTTGGTTCCTCCTTCCGAAGGCCTTCCAGCAATAACTGCTGGTTTAATAGCAAGATGCTTCAGAAGTCATTATTTCTGTTAAAGAGAGATCTTCAGTATTTCTGACGAGCTCTATAGTAATTCTAATGGATGTTCAATATTTTTAATCAAAAACATGCAATGGTTCAAACGGACAGTAATAGAAATCCTTCAAGACTGCTTCAAGGACTCCTCAAGGCTAATTGAGTGTCATACATCAAAGGCTGTCATCCTCTTTATAGGATATTTAAGTGTGACAGTAATTAGATAGTAAGACATAATGCAGTCTTTAATTAACCACACAGAGGCTTACACACACAAATACAAGTATACAAGTATCAGTGGGGTCAAAACCCTTCTTACCTGCATTGAAGGTGCATTCTTTGGATTTGCTGAAACAGAAAGAAAGAAAAATTAATGAAAAATCTCCTGTGAAGTTTTATCAGCATAAGATGATTCAGGATCTGTCATACTTAATGGAGAAATTGATGATGTAAGAATTTGTTCTGCACCAGCAAGTACATCAAACAATACACACAGTATATATATTAGTATTTATCCTCCTGAGACTTTCCATAATATCAGGCCCTCCTAAAGGATTCTGAATAATTTACTCTTTGTTCTACATGCTGCAACCCTCACTGCTCAGTTTTAAAGTAACTGAACAGTGGGGGTGTGCATGGAAGAGCTCACAGTCAGCAAGAACACACAGACAATGCATCATATAATCAAAGACTTGGAAGCCAGCTCTTATCTTCCTGTAATTCTTGTTTGAGATGATGCACTCTGGAGGCAGGATTAAATCCCCCGGTGCTTGGAAATATTGTTTTCATGTGCATATTACATATTAACTGTAATATTTAGCACGCACCAAACTTTTCACATAAGGAGGAATAATCAACAGGTAACGTTTCCAGTGAAGACCTGCGTGAAACATTTCACTGTGAAAGGAGAAAATGTTCACATCTTAAAATGCTGTGAACATTATTTCCCCCGGTGATGGCCATCATCCATCAATTTGCTGGTTTTTGCTGTGCGCTCTGTACAGTATGTGATGGGAACCTAAAGGCAACAGGATTCATACACAATAAACAGACAGTGGAAAAAAGGGGTCAATAGGAGCTACTGCTCACTTTTGTCCCAGTCTAATAGCATATTAATGTAGCCCTGGGCATATTTTTTTGTTACTGGACAAGACACAAAGCTAAAGACACAGTTCAGTTTTTCTCTCATGAATAAAGAACTCTTTAATGTGGCTGTGTACACAGGCCAATAAAATGAACAAGTGTCTTTGATCAAGTCATAAGACCAAGTAAATAGAGAAGTCCTATTATCTGTGTATCCACACAGGTGGTGACACTGTCTAGCAAATAAGCACACAGTGAATGTGGAGCTCAGCCAAACAATGTGACAGGAGGATCATAATGGAAATGAGAGAGAGAGGCAAGACATCACGTAGAAAAGCTAGACGTAGCTGTCTGAAAAAGTTGGACAACTACTTTAAATTTAAAATAACAACCAGCGATTCAGCCACTTTGCCAAAACACATAATTAGACCTGTCACTCAGAACCTGTAGCTGCCTCATCAGTTTGCAGCAGCTGAGCTACAGTTGCAGCTGTTCCTGAATCAGCTGTCTGTCCACCAATCAGAACTGCCCGCTGAGCATATCAGTGCGTGCTGACCACTCAACCCAACCTGTCAGGATGCTGTCAACCAATCAGATTATCACGATGCTGAAGCACTGTCTCAGCTGACAGGTGGATATTGCCATGGCAACAGCAGTAAAAGTAAGCCTTGATAAGATAAAAGGAAATTGAAGGCTTGACTCTTCCTGCTCAGCAACAGGAGAGTGTGGAATGATGTGTTCGAGTTTGCAGTATGTTTCTGCAGAATCTCAATCAGAGGAAGGGTGGAGAGAAAACAACACAGCAGCAGCAGATTTATTCTAAAATTAAAGGTGGAGCAAGACGGACATGTCTGTTCTCTGGGGGAAACTGCTGTGACGTATTAGATTTGTCTCAGGTTCTAAAATCTAAAACAAATGGAAACACAGAAAAAACAAGATGCAAAGATGGCGGAAAGAAAATTATCAGAGGCACACGGCTGGTTCTTGATTGTCAGTGCACAATCTCGCGAAATAATCATAATACATGGACAGGTGATGAGTTAAAACCTGAATAAAAGAGTGGAAAACATAAGAAAAGCAAATGCTTCCATTCAAGAAACAATGACCTCTTGTCTGTCTGTATTGTGTATGCCCAGGAGGATGCATGTGTGCAATTCACATTCACAACGCCAGGTTATTTTCATTTTCCACAGCTGGTGGCGACAACACACACAAAAAAATGTAATCAGAAATGTAATCACTGAAGAAGAAGACTGTTGTAAGTAAATGTGGATGTAAACAAAACATGATTTAAAATATTCTAATAAATCAGCTTTACATTTATGAGGAAGGAAATGCATTCAGTACTTTTATTAGACCCCAAATTGTATACAGTGGGTTTTGGTGAGACACACTGAATGTAAAATTACACAAGACACCTTTAAGAACCACGATGAGCCACGTGTGTGTCTACACTCTCTGACATTTGTTTAATGGGGGAGTTAACTGGAAAAGCCAGCCTTGCAGCACTGAGAAGTCTCAGTGTCTCTCTGAGCTAGTCAGGTCATGTCAAGTAAAATGTATTCAAAAAGTTTTTTTTTCCTCATGAAGCAGGTAGCCACATTGTGTTTTACGGATCAACACGGGGCACAGGTAAAAAGAAAAGACAACAGAAATCAATCTTAAAAGCAGATCAGAGCATGTGTCTGTGTTTCAACATAACATAAGCCATCTGAAGAGGTTTAAAAGATGGACTACAGAGTAAACAGACAACTGATCTGAGGACCTGACTGGTGTCTGTTGTATCCCTGGGCAGCTGGAGGCGACCAGGCAGGGTGTTGGCTCTGTAAAATAACCACATAAAGGCCCGTTTGTCTCTTGAACTGTGTGTGTGTGTGAATGTGTGTGTCTGTGTGTGTGTTTGGTCTGCCAGTAAGATCAGGCGTGACCTGGTTCTAGCCAATGAGAGAACAAGATTGATCCAGAGCCAGTAATTAGTGCAGGGCATGCTGGGTAACTGGCAGCCGGACAGGGGCAAATAACTGTGGATCTAAAACCCATGTGGCTGCAGTCGTAGTCACCAGGTTTCCAGGGAGAGAGAATGCACAAACAGACTGAGTGTATTGTTGGCATTTTCTGCCTGTCTACACTGGGTTTTTGTAAGATTCAGAGGGGACTAATGAGCAGCAAGGACCTGTCAGGGTTCCTCTGAGAAACCCTGCATCATGACAGTTTTGTAGAAGTGCCACCAAGATCCAGTAACATCTTGAGGAGGGCCTCCGGAGAGTTTCCTTGAATCTCAGCCTCCATCAAAACTTTCTAACCTCCTGCAGCCAGGCTAAAAATTAAAGATAAAGATATCTGCTCCGGCCACATCAATGGTCATAGAGATGTCTCTGCAGGTGATTAGAACAGCCTGACATACCTACATCCTATATATGTGTTGCATCTCCCTAAACTTGACATTGATTGGTTTATAGACAGGCGAGCATCTCATATCCTCTTGCTCTCATCCTCTCTGAAAATAACCTAAGTTTCTGAATTTTTGTATGCATTTTTTCAAGTTGACTTTTGATCTCATCAGTGGACCAAATTACAATTTATTACTTTGTCTCCCCCCCTCCCCATGTGCTACCATGGCTCCTTTTTACTTCTCTTCTAGTCATTTTTCATCTGCTTTGGTTTAATGGGTGACAAACCTGACTCAACAGCCTGTAATTGGTCCGAAAGTCCAAACAATCCAAAAGTGTCCCCACACTGCAAACTAACTGAACTATAGTTCTGTTTGATTCAGATCAAGAGCACCTCTTTTGGTCTGACCAAATTTTGGTTCTTCGGTCTGGACCATGGTCTGAGGCAGCTATCACACCTGCTATTTTAGATTAGACCAAACAGAAAAGTCTGAAGGTCCAGACTGTGTGCAGGAATAAATTTGTCTTGAATTACACGATATGAGTAAAAGAGATTCCTCATCATTGTATTTCAAAAGAGGGGAGTGCTAGTGCTTTATCCAGCTGGGAGAGACTGCAGCGGTCACAGTAATGCATGCAGAGAGGAGGTGGATTTTGTGGTCTGAGTGATGGGTCATGGCCCCCTGAACTGTGGGAGTGGTGGTAACAGTCAAGTGTGCTCCCATTTCCTGGTCCATTATGACTGAAGTACTGCAGTGGCTCAGTTAATGGACTCAAACACATCTGACTGTCCTCACTTCTGCACTCAAAAAAACATATGGAAAGAGATTGAAGTCTGCTCAACATGACATCCAACTAATCCATTCTGACATTATTGCAGCAACAGACAAAACATCCGAGAGAGACAGAGAAACAGAGAGAAAGCGAGGGAGGGAAGAAGGGAGGGGAGGACGATCTGATCTGACAAAAGGAAAAGATCTTGATCTTTTCACCATGATGCAGATTGTTTGATCTTTTCCTTGATGAGAATTTGCATGGTATCAATCAGACTAAGGTAAAGTTTTTTTTTATCCTAGTTGGTAAAGCTTGTTAACTTTACTTTATTGGGTCCAGATTTTTATGTATACATATAGGCTGCTTTCAATGTGCCATTCAAAAGAATATGTATAAGATTTCTTTGTGGATCAAAGCTTTCCATCCCAAACACAGAGACAAACGAAGAGAGACAGATAGAGTGAACATGATAGAAATCTTTTCCTTATTCCTTGTATTTGCATACACTCAACTTAGTACAATGCCCAAAGATCTAAAGGGTCATTACCCATACCCAGTCATAGTTTAACTGGTTTATTGAGACAAAACCTGGTTCTAGAGGTGAAAAATCCTTCTCTGCAATCAGAGACATGGTCAGTATGTTTGCTGCATGTTAACCAGGAGGTCCAATCAATGTTATCAGTGTTTCTGCATGCTGAGCAGAATTGCTAATCGTAACATCAGTCCCACAGCAGCCTCAGTCGCCAGTCTGCGGTCGTAATGCTGCACAGTGCATTTGCTGCATTTTGCATAGGCGCTCAGTTATAAGCTCCTCTGCATGTTCAAGAAATTAAGGAATTAATTAGAATCCCTTTGGAAAACCTTAAAGTTCATGTTCAACAAGGTAAAAATGTGCACCAGCCAGGGCAGCACTATCTGCTCTTCAGTCTGTCACATAAACAATTTAACAGCACAATCAGTTAGCTGACAGAACTGCTGAGCACAGTGTGACTGGTCTTCTGTCACTTCACATTCACTCATCCTATCTGTGTGTGTTTCATAACTGAACAGAAATGTGACACGTTTGTTTGTTTCCTCCGCTATTAGAAACCCAAAGACAAAAGAGCCACGGATGACACATAAAAAGGCGCATAAATTCATTCCACATGTGTGTGACATAATGAGAGGCTTCTTATTTATGAGACACACCTCAGGAAAAGGCTCCATATTTAGAAAACACTTTGTTATAGTTTCCATAAAAGACAGATGCCATTTTTTAAGCAAACAAACTGTAATTCATCACCTGAGGGCTTCCTAAATCAACAGCAGGCTTCACAGGAGGACTTGTTTTTTTCTTTCTTGCTCAAACTACATAATTAAACTATGACTAATTCTTCTCAAAAGTTACATAATCTAGGTTTATATGTATTTTCATCAGACCTGACTCTTGTCATTTGATCTGTGGTCCACTAGTGGCTCTTATTTCTATTGTATTCATGTTACTATGCTGCAGCCGCTCCCCACAGCCACCCACAGCCCCGCAGACGGAGAAACCTACTGCATCAAGCTGTTTGCGTGACAACTGAGTTTCATAAAACAACACAACTTCCTCAGGCGGTTGTGCACCAACCAACTGACTACTGGTTTTATTTAGACTAAAAATAACCAAAACTTTATATGGTGAAGCCTGAATGCATTTTACCAACCAAACCACACAGTGTTTCATTCTGCAATCTATAAACTACTCAAATATTCATTAAATAACAAATGAGAGACTAGCTGGGTGTGACACGTAAAACTACTTTTTTCTGAAATTTATCTATGTGACTTTAAACGCCGCATACGCATTTTGAAAATCACTGTTACCACCTGGTCACCAAAAGACTAAAGCTGCACAACTTTCCTCACAAAGTACAAATATTTATTTTCTTTGCTATGAATCAGTAAGAGCTAAGAGTTTCTCTTAAAAAAGCTTTACCCATAAACCCTTTCTGTTCACATTCTCCCGCTCTCTCTCTGTCAATCATTGATTATCTATTGTAAAGCAACTATTTACCTGGAAGATCTCTTCATGTCTGCAAGCTTTCCGTTACAGTAGCAGTCAACAGTGGTGAGCAGTCAGAGCGGTTCCTGTCCTGTTCAACAGCCACAGCAACACACCAACTTCCTCCTTCACGCAGCAAACTTTTAGCTCTGCCTGAGGAGGCCCCACCGTCCAATCAAAGTGCTTTTCCTGACTGTGCAGACCCACCCCCTCTGCCTGGTAACCACACCCCCCTTTTACCAAGAACTGCTGGAAATCTGATCCATCAGCGGAAAGACAGGAGAGAGAGAGGAGAGAGGAGGGGAGAGGAAAGGAAAGGATAGGAGGAAAGGAAATGAAAGAAAAGGAAACAGAAAAGAACAGTAGTACAGAGGATGAAAAGATAAACTTCCTCTGAGTTTGTTTACTGATGACAGGTGACCCATGTGTTGTGTTCACTTGGCTGTGACACGTGGATACTTCACTGTCCATCAGGTTCCCAGTTGCGGCATCGCAAAGACCAACAGCCTGTTCACTGTACAAACATAATTCACAGTGACATCTGGGAGTTACTGCAGGCCAACAGGAAGCGCTGACTGTGACAGTGTAACAGCCACACATGATGATGAGACACATCAGACTGTACTAATAATGATGATGAAGTGCAGAATCCATCTCTGTCCTGTTTTTTCCTCTCTCTCCTCTCTGGCAGTTTGAATTATTAAAACCTCTCAAACATCCTGAGTGTGCATTAAACTTTAGAAACTCTAAACCATCGTGTCTCAGAGCAGCAGCTAACATATTGACAGCTGTTACTGTGAAATACCTTCATCACAATCAGATACTAATGTTGATTAGGAGACAGCTGTTCCTTTTGTGCTTTCCTTTTAATTTACAGACCACAATTTTTAACCACAGAGCACCATAACACCTAACAATACAATAATCTTTTTTGTCATTCAGAAAGGGGAATATCTGTCTTGATTGGGAAAATGTCTCCTGACTTACAGTGTAAAATCTAGCTATTGAGTTGTCAAACCTATTTTATCCAGTACTGTCGTCTCCTGCATTCACCACCATGAACAGGCAAGAAATATCTAAGTGCTACTGTTAAAATTAAATCAAAGTGCAGCAAATACTGTACAGCTTTTTTAAGTTACAGTAACAGAGGAGCTTTGAAAATGCTGAAATTCTTTTTTAGCAACAAGATGCTGATGGTCTAAAACCTTAACCTACTCTTAAGTTACTCCTCCTCCAAACAAACACTTTCACTCAAGCAAAGAACTTTAACTAGAATTACTGCCAAGCAATCCAGTTGCGTTTAATTATCATACGAATTCTGAAGTTATGGCCAAAAACATCCTTGAGTCCAAGTGGACATTTGTACCAGATGTAATATAATTCCCTCCAGGCGTTCCTGATGTATCGTGTTCACAAGAATGGCACCAGCTTCACAGTGACCTTGACCTTTGACCATCAAAATCTAATCAGTTCAAGTCCAAGTCCAAGTGAACTTTTGTACCAAACTTGAAGAAATTCCCTCAAGGTGTTACTGAGATACAGCATTCATGAGAATGGGACGTATGGACGGACAGACCACCGAAACACATAATGCCTCTGACCACTGCTGTCACCAGCACAGAGACATAAAAATAACACGACAATCACAATCAGAATCAGGAACAAACAGTAACTAACACTAACAAGAGTAGTTTTTCTTTCTGCCACTGACCGTCCCACTATTTATTCAGACTGACAGTCTGATCAAACTGATACAATATGTCATTGTGACAGATCAGAGAGGTAAAACAGCTCATTACAACATCTAAAGTGATCCAGTGAACTCCTCCACAACCCTGGTGATCCACAGTGTATGATTTACACCATCCAGCAGGAGAAATTTGTTACCTTTTGCCACCAGAGGAGCTGCTGGAGGAGGTGGTTCGACTGCGACTCTCTGCTCCCATCTCTCTCCTCACCAGGGTGAGACGCTCTGTGGACATACTTTTCCTAAAGGAGGAGAGGAGAGGCATGCATCATTGCTTACCCTTCTCTAACATTTCTTTAAGGCCACTACTAAAAATAAATTTACGTTCCCGGTTCATTTACACAGTTAGGTTAGGATCATATAAATGAAAACAGAGGTGAAAGATAAGAAATAAAGTTTAAAGGAATGTGGACAGTGGTTATTTTCCTTCTAATTTGTAAAATGACAACGAATGCAAACACCAGCTACAGCACTGTTTTCACAAGGCTTCATCAAACCAAAATCTTGGTGATGCTGCACATTTGCTGCCTTCCAAGTAGAAGTTGTGCCACTCTGACTACAGACACTATTGCTCAGAGTGTTTGTCACTACAGCTACAAGTTGCTGCTACCTACTACCTTTACAAACTAACTGGTCAAGGCAGCAGTATTCCAACAACCCCTCTTCTGTGAAGTAAAATTACTGTTTTTGTCAGTGGAGTCTGGTAATAATATATATTGATGTTTCCATTTGACGTGGACACCTGCCCATTGGATTATATTGCAGCAGCTGTTGCAAATATTTTTATCCCTATCAATCATTTCCACCCCAAAAAAATGGGAAAATGAGGCTCAAAAATTCTGGTTATCCTTTAAGTATACCTCTTAATGGACTGCAGCACTTCTTTCTTAGGAGATGAAGGGGAAGAAAGGAGGCGTTTCTGTTGCACATAGCCATTACTTAGGGGTCTGGAGGGAAGAGCCTGCAGAAGCTGACGCACTGAAAGGTAAAAAAAACATTAGCCTCATCAAAACTGGGACATACTGACATGCTCGGAAAAACACCAAGATTATGTTATACCTTTAAAGAAATACAGATGATACACATTGACCGATTAGTAAACTAACAAACAAAGAATGGGGGAACAGGGTTTTGGCTCGTTTTTCACCAGTTGCCTTACTTACCTTTGGTAGGCGGTGCTGAAGCTGTGGTGGCCAGAGGTCTCCTCCCAGCAGCATGGACGCCTCCTGGTTGCATCACCATGCTTTGCTCCTCACAGTAGCCCAGTCGCCGCAGGGCATCGGCTAGAGCTGACTTCAGCAGCTGGATCTCATCTTCCTGCAACTGTAGCCTCTGCTCCAGGTGGGAAACCCGGTCCTCCATGTCCATGTTACTGCTGGCTGAAACCGTGTCATCTGGATAGGAAGTCAGTGAGGAGAGAGGGTTTTAGTTTCAATTTTCTAACTGAAAATTAAAACTCATAACACAGTTTATAAGGGGCAGGTCACTTGAACAGTGGTAACAACACTGATAAGCTAATATAAGACTATTTTATTGCCCCCATAGGGCAATTTGTATTGGAATCTGCACCCATGAGTACCTAGTAATTATCTTGGGTGTAAAATGAAGATTAAAACTTGACTGCATGTACATGTGAGAGACAAGAGATTATGAAGCTGCTGCTGGATATTTGAACATTTTCCACTTTTATGTGGATATAAACACAAAGAGCTGCTTTAGATGAGTGTTATGGATATCTGCCACGGCCCGCTGCTGCCATGTCAACAAATGGTTTTGAGTTTCTCAGTGGGGGATCAGAGCATACAGGAAACTTTACTGCTTTTAATAATTTAGACTCTGTGTGTAAGTGTGAGTCAGAGAGAAAGAGAACACCAGATACCAGGTTGTGTGGTTGTTTTGTTTGGACAGTGTGGGAGAGAAGGTTAAAAAAAGAAATCTAGATGGAGATAGAGTTATTAACAGAGAAACCAAGATTTGTTGATTCCGTTACATTAAGATTTGGAGAGATATTTTGACTGACAGATTCCCATTTTGTTTGTATTGTTTGTACCATTTTGTTTGCATCACTGCTCCTGCCAACTGCAGAGGGCAGTAATGCAAATGTCAGAAAAAGACTGCAGATGTGAATGATGCAGGTTTGAAAATATTTCTAAAAAACTGTTCAAACTGTGCAAATATTTTATGAGGAAGAAAATACATTCAACATGTCAGTTAGCTCTCAAGGACACACATAGAGGGTTTGGGCAAGAAACAATGAATATTTATAATGGAAACTCCACACTGTACCTTTCAATGTCCAAAATACTACTCAATTTTTTAAAAGAGCCTACATTTCAAAAATCAAAAAGCAATGGCTGCATTCTCATATGCTGTATTTCTCATATCCATTTCTGGGTCAATTAAAAATTTTTACTTTATAATGAGGGATCATCACACTCACCCATGATTAACTGGTGCTTTTCAACAAGAAAAGTGGCTAGAGGTAAAAGTAAAGTAGTAAAACATAGTCTTAAAGTTCTAAATTGTGGTAAATTCATATGAATCCTGCAATTCCACCGTTTTTCAATGGAGTTGTGATGCTGTGAATGTGCTGCTGCTGATTCCACCCGCCTCACACCCCTCCCTCAGTCCTCTGCCTTTATTCCTCTCATCTTGAACTGTTTCCAGCCTAATCGTCCACCATCCTCCCACCCACTGCGATGACATCAGTGGAAGCTGGCCAGATTATCAAAGGCAAACTGCCCGGTGCAGATTATTAATCTGAGGCTCACATTAACAGATTACAACCTGATAAAGTCAAAAACAAGTTTCTGGTTGGACAGAGCGTCTCATGTGTCCTAAATTCTAAACCCTATCTGCTCCCTGTCATAAAGCCAGCTCTGCAACAACCATGTCGTCATGATCAGAAATACAGATTTTATTTCAGTTCTTACACCTACTGAGACAGAATGTGTCATCTACTTGAGCCTTGCAAATCAATATAGTCAGTGTGCAACTATCTGTTTCTCTCCTAAAATAAGAATATTCTGTTCTTTGTACATGCTGCCTTTATGAGAAGTCTCTCTCTTTCCAAAAACACAGGATTCCTCCACACTCACTTAAACCTGTTGGCCTTGTATTCTCCACACAGCTAAAACTGGCTGCAGATTTTGTGTAAATATGAATAAGAATCACGTGTTGAGATGAAGGTTCCTCCTTAACCAGAGCTACGAAAATAAATGTCATTTTCTTCGCACATTTTTATTAAATTCTGGCAATAATTAATTCCTCATTCAAAAGCCTGATGTATCTCAGAAGTTTCCATTTTGAAGGTGAGGTGGGACACCTGCCTAAAAGAAAGTTTCAGCGCTCAATCGGCTGTTTCAATTTTCAGTTTTGTAGGTCCAGCCAGGAAGTGCACACTGAAGTCCCATTAGCTATATAAAGTAAAACCAAGCTAAAATAGCTAAAATGATTGAATGAACCTCCTTCCTTGTCCTTGTTATTTTAATTCAAGTCTCACAGTCATCATGTGTATACCATTCAGAGCTTTGAGTTTTAAGGATCAACTTTAAACCTGCAGTAAAAGAGCATGACACTTCCATAAGGGATTGTTCAGGTCACACTGCTACAGCATGCAGTACAATGCTCCCAGCATGCATCACGAGCTGATCTGGGGGACACAGTGGGAACTGTTACTGTTACTGTATCACATTTTGCAGTCAAATGAGACAGGAAGGGGCCACAGGGAAATCAAGCTTCAGATTTACATACAGAAATCAAGCTTGGGGGAGATTTGCATGACAGGACTGTCTGATGGACCAGCAGTATAGTGGGAGTTTGCCTCAAGACTTTATCATTGTTTTTGCTTTAATTTCTCCAACTTTCTGCTAAATAATCTGATGTAGTGATTAGTTTTTATCCAAATGACATTAGCCTTCTGTTCTGACCACAGGCTTCAGCTGCTAAGAAAAAACTGTTTAATTTAATTGTTACAGTTGTGCTTTTCACATACTGTATATTAATTATTCATTTAATCCTGGTATTGTGCACCATAGTTTCCATTGCAATTGAAAATGTGGGTTGCATCACCCTTTTTAAATAGCTGCCAGCCTGTAAAAGCTTTTCATTAGTCTTCATTATGGTCTAAACGCTGTTTCAGCATCAATGATCCATTTGAAAATTAAAACTCAGGCAGTGTAAATGACTGATGGAAAACTAATTTCCATTAAAGTATCAGTGCCACTGATGTTTTGTGTGGTAATATTATACAAATAAAGTGATGTCTTATCTCCTGGAGGGAGATATTACGTAAATAAACTCTCCCAGGAAATCTCACTATGTTAACACTACTCTACTGTCTACTGATCACATACAGTAGATGATGCAGAGAAACCATCACAGTTAGTCGCAGTTATTCAGGAGCAATTCAATTTCTGATCATGTCTAAGTGTAATTAAGTGGAAGGGATGTGAAAAAAACAAAAAATAGGTACAAGCAATTCAGACAAACAAACTGAAAGAGTGAGCAGAGGAGTGAAGCAATCGTAACAAACAGTCATTAACTGAGGTAGGAGAGGACAGATTGTAGGTGGGAGGAGATTCAGGGTGAAATGAACAGAGAAAGAACTCAGAGTGAGAGAAAGAGATCAGAGTAGAGATGAGAGAAGAATTATTCATTTATTACTGACTCTGGCAATAATCCTGTTTATCTCAAATGCTGTGAGCATTACGTACACTGAACTGAACAGAGAAAAAAAGAGAAACAGATTGAGGAGGAGACAGGAGGAGACAACTACAGACACGAAATGAAAGACAAAAGAGACAGTTTTACTGTCCAAACACTTTGTCTACAATCTTTCAATATTCATTATTCTACTGTATGACATATACTGTGAGCAAGTTACAGACAGCACTGCAAAAAGGCAAAAAGCTATACAGAGGACTTAACAAGTCCTCCAACCTAAAAAAAAACCTTACAGGTTGTTTGTTCCTATCCACAGATATGACCCAAAGAAGCATACAAGCAGGAGGTGTACTGGACCTTTGTCATCATATTGATAATAATAAGGTTTGGAAAAGATTGCGGTTCTGATTAAAACAGGTGCTTTATTAAGGTTAGAGGACCTTGGTCGTCATGGTTACAATAATAAACACATAGATAAGGCTGTGCAACAATCATGGATAAAAGGTTTCACACAGGAAACGATCAGTAGTCTCCTGGGGGGGGGGGGGTTCTTTGCTATTCTTAAATTTTTTACCACTAGTGGGGCATAAAAGTCTGTACTGAAGGTGGCACCAGAGATTTCACACACACACACACACACACACACACAATATAGACCCAGCAAACATGTTAGCATTCTAAGTGATAGCATGTTTAGCCTGAGTTATAACAGGCTATCAATTAGAAGGATAGAACATCATTTTAAACATTTAGATTAGCATGTTAAATGTTAGTGAAGAGAGAGAGAGCAGGAGAGAAGAGGGATACATGGTGAGAGAAAGGAGGAGAGAGGAAGAGAGCAAACAACAACGATGGAGAGATCAGCAGGGTTCACCTTCATCTCCTCTACTGTCAGGACACCTGTTTAGAAACGCTGCCGAGCCGGCTACTTTTCAGTTTGCCCTTGAATTATCACACACACACACACACACACACCACAGCAGTGGTTACACCTCAGCGTTATTCCATTGCTCTCCCTATAAAGCCAGAGGCCACATCTATTTTATATTCAGCAGGCGACACACACTCGCACACACACATTTTGTATTACAAGCCAACTTCTCTCTCTGTCCCAGCCCAGAGAGACATTACTGTAAAGTCTTACTCAAAAACCAACCGAAATGAGGCTGATAAAGACACATGGCTGCTCGCAGGAAACAGAAAACTGTCCACAGAGAGGAAGGAGGCTGGTGGACAAAAGAGGCGGATGGAGGGAGGGGAGGAAGAAGCAAGGGAGGAGTTGGAGGGAAGGGACTCAAAGGAAGGATGGACGGGAGACAGACATAAAGACATGGATGATGAAATGCAGAGTGGGCGGGCTTTGTGTGTGATCCTGCCGGAGAGAGACAGCGAGACGGACAATGGGAGGTCGGCACAGGGCAATAAGACAATTGTAGGCTGCTGAAATATTCATGGTGCAGTGAAGTGATGGTGAAGATGGAGCTCGTCTCGCCTACCTGCCATCATACCACGATGAGTGCCTGGTCCACTCCTCCTGTCAATCAACCAGTCAGTCAGTCCACAGAGCAAACACTCAGGCAGGTTGTCCACTTGCTCTCACTCTTCCTCCCCTAGAGGTTCTCTGGACTCTGGACTCTGACTCCCTCCCCTCCCCTCCCCATCTGTGACCTGTGCTCGATCTCTCTCTCTCTTTTACACACACAGTCTCTCCCTCACACACACAAACTCTCATCTCCCATCTTCTCCTGCTGAGCCACTCCCTCCCCCATCTCCACTTCCTACAAACTCCCTCGCTTCCTGGACCACTCCCTCTTCCTCCTTCCATCCCCTCCTCCTCCTCCTCCCGTCTCATAAGCTGTAGGCACAGAGAACTGATCCTGAAGGGGTGGAGCCTGGCTCAGGGCCACACACACACAAACACACACACATGCACACACACACACACACACACGCACACACACACTGCAGCAGCATCAGCATCTGTACAGCCAGGCACCACCAGGAAGAGATGCTGCAGAGCCAGACTCCAGGATCAATGTCACATACACACACACATTCTGTCTCATCACTCACAAACACAGATAAAGGTGTGACCAACCATGACAGTACAAGATATTCTTGTACAGGCTCTCATGTGAAAAACGTATTTAAAAAAAAAAAAAAAAAAAAAAAAAAAACTGCCACAGAGCTTCATTGTTGTTTAAAAACCATTAAAAAAAACACACATAAATAAGCCACATTGTCACATTGGATGACAGGTTCCCTTGCAAACCACAGTCGCTGCAGTTTATTTTGAGTCAATCCCACATACACCGTCCTGCCACCGGAAATACTCACAAGAGCACCAAATCTATATTAATCCACAGCTGAAAATAGTCCCAATGAGGTTTGCTTCAAAAACTGTTGTAGGAAATAAGTAAACTTAAAAACTTAAAGAAGAAACCTGTATCAGTGATATGTTTTTTTTTGTTTTTTAAGATTTATGTATATAGTAGGAACCAGCCAGTCTGGGGTCTAAAGCCACAGACAGGGTGAGTACTGAGAAACAGACCAACACATTGCTGGTGTTAGTCTTTTAATTGGATTTAACATAAGAAAAATGTAGAATGACACACAGATTACAGCAGCACTTATTCTTTTTAATGTTTAAATACATCACTCTTACCAAAGTGAATCATAATGGGCTGTAAAAGGAAAGAGTAGCCAGCCAGTGCTAAATAGAACACCTTTTTTAAATCCAGTGGGTAATTGCTTGCTTTTTCTTTTTCTTTTTTTTACAATCCCTTGTTTTACAAAATCTTCTTTAAAAACCTGATGAATAAATTGAAAACGGACTCTTCCATGGAGAAGATTTCACCCGACTGTAGAAGAACAAGCAAAATCAGTAAACATAGTTGGCAAATCACAGGGCTTTGTAGCAGTACAATGTGCCATGATTGACAGCTCTTGTTGCTCTAACACTCCACAGACTGATTCAGTCATCAGTCATTTCATTTCAGTCTACAGCTGAGAGAACATACTGTACTCCCTGGTTTCCCCTTGTGAATTACAAGGCAGCAGCCCGCCGGGCCTAAGCACAGGGCTGTAAGCTTTAAACTGATGGACCGTCACAAAATTAATAAAGTTTTAACCATTCCTACCCTCTCTGTGTGCCTGTACCTATTGTGGATCGATGAAATGCAGCCGGAGAGCAAAGAGTCCTCAGCAACACCACTGGGACAAGAAAAGCCGCCGGGCCTAATAACTTTTGTGGGGAAACCCTGTATTCTGCACCGCTAACATGCACCCAGAATGCATGTATGGTACTGGGCAGGTTACACACCATCTCTTTAAACTGTAAATGTCCTCCTGATGTCAAAGTGTGTCAAAGTGGGACACAACAATGACAGCTGAACCTCTTGTCCTGCAGATGCAAATACCCCTTTTCCACCAAAAAAATAATATAACTGAAGTGCAATGATGACATCAGTGGGCATGTCACAGTCTACAGTACAGGTTGGAAAGAGATTAGATGTGCATCCTTGATTGCAATTCTTCTGCCCAAAACTGGTGGAAACACAGGCTGGTTCACTGGATAGCACCCAGTCTCTGAACGAGAGGGATTAAAGAAGAAGAGTGAGGTCTACTGAAGTTTAATGTGTGGGCACTTATAGTTACCCCTTATTGTCATTTTGAGCTGCTGGAGTTGTAATTGATATAATTTTGCATTGTGCAGATTTAAGTCATTTAAGTCATTTCAGTTGCAAAAGTACTTATTTAGTGTTTAGTTTCATATTTTCGAGTCTATTTTTAAATGTTTCTCAGAAGGTATGTTTCTGTGCTCATGTTAGGACAGAAAAAATATGATTCAAAGGGCAATGGAGTCCCAGATGGGTGAAGTTTACATCAGCAGGATCATTTAAATAAAGCCATGATGGTTGTCAGCACTAAACTAAACACTTAACTAACTCATTATATTGTCCTACATGACACAGAACATTAACCCTGCACCTGAGTACAATAAAACTATAAAGGGTGTGTGTGTAAACTGTATTTGGCTCAAGATGTGACCAGGTGGCTGAGGGGAGCTGATCTGGTGAACTTGGAGGATCTCTGGTTACACTGAGAGGACAGATGGTAGAGGAAGAGAAAGAGACAGACAAACTGAAAGAACAGGAAAGAAAGAAGGCAGATGGATAGATACAAGATATAATAAAGGAAGTTGGTTGATTGATGCCCACTCAGCAGATTATGCACTTTAAAGATTGACACCCAAGACAGGACGATACTTTATATAAACAGAATCTACTCTGTTACTGTCTGTTCCCTTGCTCTCTTCTCTCCGTCTGCATCAGCTGCAGCACAGCAGAGTGAAACACGTCTTTACTTTACTGTTTCCCTGACTGACTTCATGGTATTCTCACGTCTTGCTCACACTTCGCACAGGCCTATTTTCAGCATCAATTTCAACACCTACCACAGTTTAAAATGTTTCTTATTCTTATATCATAATTCAAGATTTAAAAGCAACTTAGTGTTGTCCCTGCACGAACATTCCAACATGCTGTAATACAACTTGTTTCTGTATGATTTTTTTTTTAAGGCACAAAACAATACAGAAACTGACTTTGTTGTCTTTGTGAAAGAGTGTTTAAATCAGCTGTGTTTGGTCAGATGGGAAGCCTGCAGACTCTTGAGCCCTGATGGGGCACAGTGAGAGGAGGTGATGGAGTCACACTGAGTAAAGAGACTGAGCTCAGTCTCCCCTGATAAGACACTGAATCCCTCCCAGCTCCAGAGAGTTTGACCTCTGACTTGTGAGTGGCAGCGAGGCAAGAAAAAAAAGACAATTCTTTCCAATGTCTGGAAATGTCAGCAAACATACAGGCCTGTTTCCCTACACTTGTGAGGACCTTCACTGAGATATTTAGTCTTTGACCAATTATCTTAAGTTAATTCAAATTCTAAACGAACCCTAAACCAAGACCCAAACCATAATTCAACCCTTACAGAAATGACAGGAGATAAAACATCTTTATTCCTGAGGATTCTCCTCATCGCTCTCTCTCTCTCTCTCTCTCTCTCCTTGTGAGAACATTTGGTGCTCAGAAAACACAGCAACACACAGTTACATCAGTTACTGTATGAACATTTCTTTCTCTCTCTCTCCTGCCCCTGTCTCCAGGTAGAATTTAGGTTCATGTCAAAGCAGAAATGTCCTTCAATTGTCTTAAAAACAGGAACTTGCCACTTCCACCAGGTAGAAATAACCAAAACAATACAAAGTGTATTTTCCTGATTGCTTGGAATATATACTTAAATAATGTTATTCTCAATTCAATAAAGTTCCACATTTATTTAAAAAAAAAAAAAATACTAGAGAAAAGACAACAAAACAGCATCCCACACTGGACAAAATATTTCTCTTTAAATCCCACCAAGGTTAAGCAGCTGAACCCTCACTGCAGGGCCAGCTGTCACTCACAAGCTCTTCCTGTAACCAACATCTGCCATTTTTCATTTCACATTTTTATTTTACCTGATTTTCTCTCATGAGCTCAGCTCACGTGGCGCTAATTGGGCAGAGCCTGAGCGTGTCTGTTACAATTTTAACTAAAATCATTATTATGAGGATGGTTTGAATGGCACATGTTCCATCTTGGATAACAAACACCACAGCACTGATCAGAATCCCATGACCCCTTGCTGTCTCTCCACCTGCCGCTCAATATGGCTGTCTGTGAAGTTTAGTAAACTGCAGGGACAGACAGTTCTCTCAGATAACACCACCAGTTTACAGCTCTAAATTTATACATCTACATAAGCCATCCTGGCTGTGTTATACAAAGAGAAAAGTGGCATCTACATTGTTTGAAACAGCTGGAGAAACCATCACTACCTTGTTCAGCTGACAGAGATGCATTTTTCAATCAGCCACAATCCTCCACTGTCACCACAGATATGATCAGGCCCTGCAGCAGCAGAGTATTTGCATTATATTTGTAAGGCATGATGTGACAGATATAGAGACAGAGGGCTTCAGGAGGGAGAGGAGAGGCAAATGAAACTGCCAAATGACCATCAGAGATCATCATGTATTCAAATCCGGACTTTGGATCATGTTCAAAGGTTAAAGCTGGCAATTAGTAATCATGACAAGTTTCCCCAGTGGTGATAACAACCACCATCCTTCAACCTAGTTAGTGTTAAAGCTGATGAGTAGAGTGTGTTTTCTAGACAGTGTTCAGTTGCTGATATAATTCACTCTATGACCAAAAACACAGCTGTCAGAACATAAGACAGGAAAAAGCTCCAAGTGGTAAAACTCATTTCTGACAATAACATCATGGTAATGGGTGGAAAATGCAAATGGAAAAAAAATGAATGACAAAACATAATTTATAATGTAATTGAATACAGGAAATTATTTTCTTCTTCTGCACTGTAAAAACTGTATCTACACTGAATGAAACATATCGACCATGATTCGGAGTCATAGTCAGTCTGTCTGCAAGACATGTTAATTTTTAATTGAAAATATACACTTAAAATTGACCAAAAATATTTACGTATTCCCCGAAGAGAATGAAAAAGCCTAAAAGTCGTGGAAAAAAAATCACAAATCATTCATAAAATGAAGGTAGACAAACAAAACACGATGGCATTGTATCTGAGATTTTTTTTTTTTTTTTTAAATGGCATTCATATGTAATGTATCCAATCAGGCTAATTTGCACAGTCACACAATATGTGAAGGGGATAAGCAGCGGGGAATTATTTTTCTTTCCACCGAGCAATTGTCATCATATTTATGATGAATGATATGATTAATTTTTGACATATGTTTCGGAGCGCCTTCCAAAATAAATGCAAAGTCTACTCTTTTTTTTCCTGCAGCTTTTTTTCTTCTTTTGATTGAGACGAGAGCATCTGAGCTGTGTTGTCTGGACGGTGCCATGGTTCCTTTTTTCCTGTTGTGTCTGATGAAGTGAATTGAGAAGCCGCTTACCGTTGTTGCAGTACTGTAGCAGCAGGTTGGTGCTGTCACACAGGCTCCCACACGAAGCTATCCTCTCCGTCATCTTTCCTTCTTTTCTTATTCCTTCTCTCTCTCCAGCCCTTCCTCCTCTCGGTCCGGTCCTTTGTCCTCCTTTCACCCCTCTCTGTCTCCTCTTCACGCCGTCACCCCTTCCTTTCTCCCCCACATTCATGAACAGACAAACGCACACACACCTTTACCTGCCTCTGCTCCCCTTCTCCCGCTCTTGCTTGGCTGCTAGCGTCAAGTTACGCACTACATAACAAACTGTACTTCCGCATTTTGTTTTCAAAATAAGAGTCATATTCACATTGACTGGTATTACTGCACCCACTGATGAGGAATCCTTAGTCACGATTCATCGTGTCTTGATTCATCGAATATGATTTAAACAACATTTAACTGATTGGTGTCATGTTTATGATATATTATGTTTATTCTCAAAAAAACACAAAGAACACAAACATACACTGTACCTACATTCTGTCTCTTACTTTCTCCACCCCAGTCATTCTCCCAACCAATTCTTTTTTCTCTTTGCTCTAAATTCCCCCAGAGAAGTCCCACTGCCTAATTTGTCAAATAGCACTTTACAGTGGCCTACTAATAATTAATGTCAAATGATATAAAAATGAATGCCTAAAATACAGAAGGGTATTAAGGATAATCAGATATAAGACAAGTAATGGGCCAAAGAGGAGCCCAAGGTTAACAGGAAAGAGAACACTAGAGCCCTTAACCAAACAGAAGAATTTGGGAACTGAGGTGATTTCCAGTCCCCCGGGATGCCCTTATGCGCCAAAGGGGTTGAGAAACCAACGTTTTCGTGTTTATCGTTTAAAGTTTAATCATTGTCACTTTGAACACCAAAGATGCACATCCAGGCACCGAGCTGATGATTCAGACTGACAGGACTTTGAATATTGTATCTGAGTAATTTGTCAGAACCAAAACACGTGTGAGATCAGCCTGTTCCTCTTGCATGTGACAATGCCACAAAATGCTTTTATTTTGAAGAAATAAACACCAGTTTTCCGGTGATAATCTAATTTATTCTCGTCGATTTGACAAAATGTCTTCGCCTGTATCTGCCCTGCGTACCGCTGTTACTATAGCAACTGTCTCTCCACCAGCTCCGGGTCGTGATCATTGGAGGCGGGAGAAAAACAGAAACGAATATAACCAAACAAAGTGCAACATCCGAAAAATACCGGAACTACTGAAGTCGTTTAGACACACAAGTCTTACATCCGACTGAGGCTTAAGTTTGTGGAAATGGAAAGCTGATCTCGGTGTCGGATCACTTAAATAATTCATTGAGAAACGGTGTGCTACACTGTGCGCACGTGTTTGTAATTGATGCCAAAGCAAAGTGGGAGGTTTAACCCCTTCCGCTGCAAATCGAGAGCAGCAGACATAAAGGTAACCGCTTAAAGGCAAAAAAAAAGGGAAAAAAAGTACAACAACCGACTATTTCAGACTGTGAATTATCTGAAGCCAGCCGGTGTTCCTATGTATTTGATTTAATAAAACCCTTAATATAAATTATTATTACCAGACTTTTAGCTGACTCTATCAACCTGTTAACAATGCGAGAAATCACATAAATGCTAATATGAAAATTCCATGTCATGTCATGATTCTTTATTGAAAGTAATTACAGGAAATATTGCTATGTTCTCAGGTGTAACTTCACATATTTTGTCTTGATTTAGTTCTTCACTGTGACCAGTGGGAGGCAGTAATCACTCATAATTGACATGGTACCACAATCTCAAAACTAACATTTTTGTTAAAACAACTTTTCATTCAATTATTTTTACATACACCAATACTGGTGATCTTTAAAAAAAAATAGACAGACATGTATTATTGATATCATCAGTGCTGACACTATTTGTCATCAGGTCATTCCTCCCTCTGATCACTGGGGGGCAGCAAATACTGAAGTTTCTAATGAAATTTGATTCCACTCATGTTAGCCATCGGGGTCATTAGTGTGGTGATGAAATACATGTGTTTTCTGATACGTTTATCACTGTATGAGCCATTAACCTAGTGTTATAGCGCCTCACTGTGACCACTGGAGGGCAGTAAACACTCAAAATATAACTTTTCTTTCTTTTTTAAAATCTAAACTTTGCCACTTAATGTATGTGTATTCATGTATTTATGTGTGCAGAGTAACATTTTCAGCACTTCTTAGTGTGGTCTGCTGAGCTTGCTATTGGCCCTTTAAAGCTTGGCCTATGCCTCCGCCTCGGCACCCTGACACAGACAACTGCAGCGATTATGTAATGTCTCTTACTTACATCTTTTCTCACACATATATCATAGATATGACTGCTGGCTCTTGTTTCATCCTCATAGAGGGGTGCACATGTAGCTTACTCACATTCTGGATACTGGATTACCTCCTTGACGGCATGATGTGTGGGGACGTGGGTTGCTGCCGTCTGATATGGTGGTCTACAGGGGCCACTGAGGAAACGGTCCTGGCTCCATTTCTTTTCACCCTCTGCCTACCCAGACTTCCAGCCCCAACTCACCGCACTGCCACCTACAAAAGTTCTCTGGCTGCAGTCATCGGCCTCATCACGATAGGGATGACAAAGTACATGAAGAACTGACATGAACATCAGACTGGTGCCTGGACACTGCTCCCAGATCAATGCGGGAAGACCAAAGAACTGGTGGTGGTTCCATGAGCTAGACATCTCAACAGCGGACAGAGAGAATGGACAAGCTGTTCAAGCCGGCTGTCACAGGGTGCCCCCTTGACCCGTGGAGGTGGTGGTGGACAGTGGCTCCACCCCATACAGGACAGCACTGAGCAGCTCCTTCAGCGATGGGCTGCTTCACCCAAAGTGTGTGAAGAGAGGTGTCAAAAAAAGAGTAACAGTTAAAAACTTCAAATAATGAACTTCATAAAATCTGATAATATCAGTTAAATGGATATTTACCTTTTACATGAGAGGGTTTACACCTCATAATGCCCTCCCACCTCCTCTCCTCTCCTCCACTCTGATTTTTCTCCTCTCTTAAGTTGTTTTTTTTTTCCTCTCCCCTTTCTAAAGAATGCAGACAAGGGGAATAATAGGTAAAATTTCAGTGAATAAAGGTGAACAGATGGATTATTCATGTGTATAATTTAGACAATATGAAATAAACTGATGCTTTTTTAAATGATGGAGATGGTTCACTCTTCATATTGCCCTCCACCTCCACCTCTTCCTCTCCTCTCTATAAAAGAAAAACAGAGGAGAAAAGAAAAAAAACTTAGTAATGAGGTAAACAGACATATAATTAATCACTGCATGAAATCTGATGATAACAAGAAATATTTACCTTTCACATGAGAGGGTTTACATATTGTCCTCCCACCTCCACTCCTCTCCTCTTTTCAATGACCTTTTCCCTCATCTCTTCATGTCCTTTTCTTCTCTAATTGTTTATCCTCTGCAAAAATAAATAGCAGACAAAAGAGAGTCAACTTAAAATAATGAACTAAATGAACTTAAAATCTGGTAATAAGATTAGACAAATGGATATTTATCTTTTACATGAGAGGGTTTTCTTTTATCTAACTGTTTCTCCTCTCTGTAAAAAATAAATGACAGACAAAAGGAAGTAACAGTTAAAAACTTCAAACAATGAACTTCATAAAATCTGGTAATCTCAATAGAAAAATGGACATTTACCTTTACCACAAGAGGGTTTACACCTCATATTGCCCTCTCCCCTCCTCTACCTCTCCACTCCTCTTTCTTCATCTCTCTAAACAAAAAACAGAAGACAAACAAGATGTAGTTGAAAACTTTAGAAATCTGTGTATATTGGTTTGGAACATAAAACTGACCAATGTATGTGGCATTCTGTGTAAAATACATCAAAAATATATAAGAATTAAAAACTATTGCCACTATATGTATTACTTATGGCGTAAGTTAGAAGACATGGAAATGTTTTTTTTGTTGTTGTTGTTGTTTTATTGGTAGGCTACGACTCAGCATGCTAACAGTTCAAGGTGGTTGAATGAGACCGTAAAACAAACCAAAGAAATTAGCATTTGGTTTCTTAAACTTAAGTCAAAACAGTCAAAGTCAGTTGTATTTGACAAATTTACACCAGTATTTGAAAAATGTTGCTAATATTAGCAGTCAATATTAGACTTAAGAGCAAAATGCATTGAAAACAACATGGGATCTTTTTAAATCTCACATTTTCCGCTCAGGTGCGACGCCAAGATGTTGTTCGAAGTCTCTTTCTCAAAGGAATCGTCTAGTGCAAATCAAAAGCCAAAAGTTTTTCCGATCATCTGGAGTTTGTTTGTGTTTGAATTATAATTGATTCTGAAGGATGCACCTGAAAAAACAAACAAACATGGCAACCATGGAACCTTCAGGTCTGTTCTAACAGCACGTATATTCTGACCATCACATCTCACCCTGAGAGGTTTCATCCAATCAATATTGCCACATCTGGACAGAAAAGCACAGTTCAAGCTCATATTTAAAAATACAGAACTTTTCTTGCCCGCATTAGCCCATCCTGTACTCCTAAACTGGAATAATACTATTTATGATTTTATGGCAGATTAAACACAGCTTTACTAGGAATATCCAGCATATGAACATGATTTAAACGAAGTAATAAAGCGTCCAAAACTAGAAACATGACCTAAACATAAACATAAAATTTCTAATATCTCTATAGATGAGTCAAGTCAAGTCCCATATTTTTTTGTGAAACATGCATAAGGCCATACCTAGGGGTCAAAAACAAATGAATTACCCACATATTGTAAACAATCTCTAGGATAATAAACAACATCAAAATATAGAGACACAGATGTACTCACATCAGGTCTCAGGTTTTAACAGGTAAATGACAATTTCAATAGAGAATAACTGATGCTTTTTTAAAGAAATTGGTGTTTATATGCCATGTCCACAACAAAACTACCTTCATTTAACCTTTGTAATACACTTAAATCACCTCTTTATAGTCATATAATTAATTAATATAAATAAATTGTGAGCATGTGGATGAAATACTCAAATCGTTTATGTAAACAACATATGTAGACATGTACATATATGTATATAGACATAGATATGACACATATAAATAGACAAAAACAGACATGTACTTGCACATAGACAAGGACAAAAACATATACATAGACATAAAAGACAAAGATATATTTTAAATAATTATTTGCAGGAGATGTATCGCAGAGGGAAAGGACATGGAGTGAATGATTAGGTAACTGGAGAAGTGTTATACTGAAATATGGTGACAGCAGATACGGTAGAAGATGTTCGATCGACTGATGATTGAAATAAAGCTGGAGGACTACACAAATGACAGAAATTCGAATTGCGCATGCGCAAGATACGTAGCTTTGTTATTGTCACATGACCGCTGACGTGATGCCACCAGCAGTTGCCAAGTAATCTCGAGTAACTGTTAAAAATGATGAAATATCACGAAACACCCTGTGCTGACTTGGGGCTACGGTATAGCGTTTTATAAGTAAGCTTGTCCGAGAGCGTTAAATCCCTTTGAAACAGACTCAAGCTGGCAACAGGGTTAAAAGTAACTCAAATTAGCATTAGCATCAGCCGGAGTGCCACAGAACAAGGAAGACGACTAAACTGACAGTAAGTACTAGAAGCCACTACTGCTGCTGATAAATTCGTCTTTCTGTGGATTTTCTTATTTATTACCAAAACTTGGTGTTTTAGAAATAATAACAGAAACTTTGCTGTTAGACTGTTGACTGTCGTTAGCCCAATTTACAGGCTTTTGCTCAGTCCTGAATATACAAAAACTCTAGATACGTGCGTCTAAAATTAGCAGAAAACTACTTCAAATACAGAAAATAACAAACAGAGCACATGGCCAAGACAAGGCCAGGAAGGGGTTGTACTCTATGATGTTAGATTGAAATTCTGTCGGGTGCTAGCCAAAAGCAAAAGTCAGTTTCATTCACATACATACATAAAATAAGACGAGCACTCACAAAATTTCCTCTCACATTTTGCTCTCATTAAATGTAAACAGACCTTGAAACACGTCTCTGTAAGTGGACTTAACGATTAAAGCAAAAGAAAAATTTAAGGAGAGTTTGTGTGTGCTCTACTTTTTCTTAAAGGTGAATTCAGTGAACATCACTGGGAACACCCTATTTTTAAATGAAATGAATTTGGATATACCATCTCAAATACACATATTCTGAGCCTACACTCAGTTCCTACTGAGATGGTCTACCTCTTGAAAGTGTGACCTGATGGCATAAATTCATAGATTTAAGTCTTGCTGCTCTGATTGCTGCTTGGATATTCAGATTTGAGCACGACACTCTCAGTGAATCCAAGTTTTAGCATAGTTTTAGTTCTGTACACACAAGCTACCAAGCAAGCAAACTTTGTTCATGTAGCTCTTTCCAAAAAAGATGCTACAGCTGCTTTACAGATGGAAGAAAAGATCAAAGATTATTGATATAAAAAGATGAGAAGTATAAGTATAAACTCTAAGACAAGTGGCTTTTAAGACGCTTTTTAAAAGATTTGTCTTCTCTATGAGTGGCTGTTCCTCACTCAGAAATCCCTGTTCTAGAATGTGAGGCTCCTCTGGAGGATCAGAGGGTACAACAACTCTCTCTCTCTTGATTCTTTCCACTGTAAATATTCTCATAGTTGTTTCTTGTCAGGCTGTTTTCAGTATGCGGAACCGACAGAGGGGATCCCACCTGGGATTGTTGCTCCTGGCCTCCCAGATTTTTCAGGTCGGTCTGGACAACATCCCACCTGTCACCCTGGCGGTCCTGGCTCTCAACGTGTACCTTTACCTGTTCCCTGCAGCTCCACTGATGCAGGTAATGCACTAATACAGTATTGTAACAATACAGACAGAGTTTATTTCTTAGACAATTTTAAAAACGTATACTAAAAGATCAAAATAAAAAGAGTTGGTAGTACATAGTGAACTGAAGAGACTCATGATCAAGTAATTATTCAGTTGACTGAAAATTAATAATTTTGACCATGTTATGTACTTAAATAATGTGAAAATGATCTGCTTTTCTATATCGTAGCAAGTAGTAGCTGCTTTTTTACTCACTGGCCCAGTCAGCACCTTTCAGGAATGACATGCACTATTGCCTTGCACTGTATTAAGGCAATATTATTAGAACTAATGTGAATATTACTATCTATCCAATCCTTAGGCCTGTGTGAGTGTTCAGCAGGCATACTGGCTTAAAGACTGCCGTCGTCTTGTGCTATCCCCACTGCACCATGCGGATGATTGGCATCTCTACTTCAACATGGTGTCTTTCATCTGGAAAGGTATCAGGCTGGAGCGACGGCTGGGTGGAGCCTGGTTTCTCTACCTGCTGTCAGTCTTCTCTCTGCTCACTGGATTAGTCTATCTGGTGTTGGAGGCAGCACTAACAGAGCTGACTCAGGACCCATCCTACAGCATGTCCTGTGCTGTTGGCTTCTCAGGTATAGTCTGCTCTGTGAGAATCTAAGATTACTTATAGTATGACTGGTATTGAGGATTGATATAATGTAATTCTACTGGTACAACTTGGAATAACGAAGAATGAATGTCCTCACCGCACAAACCTCCTGCAGGTTTTTTTTTTAAACCACTGTCTCACCATGGCAACATTTCCCCATTTATTAAACTTTGTCAATGTGTCTTTGTTTCTAGGTGTCCTGTTTGCTCTTAAGGTGCTCTGTAACCATTACCACCCTGGAGGTGTGACCAATGTGATGGGTATGCCTGTGTCAAATCACTATGCTAGCTGGGTGGAGCTAGTGCTGATCCACATAACATCACCCGGGTGAGTTTCCAGTCACAGCTTTAGGCTTCACCTCCCAGATATACTGTAAAGACACTAGTGCTATGGATGTAGCAGGGTGCTAGCACTGCACAATATTTTTAACTTAATATTTATATATTTGCAATAGTATGACAAGCCTGTTATATACACTGCTACAGTTGTCAGTACTTTCTGCACTTGGTCACAACGTCATCATTCTAAACTGACTTCCCTCCATTAACTAAAATGTCTGTGACTTACCACATGGTTAGTAGAGTTGTGCTCTGAGTTTGTGCTGTGTGACACTATGAATTTAAAAGTCCACAAGATGGCAGTGTTTCATTAGATAAGATAATCCTTTATTAGTCCCACAATGGGGAAATTTACATTGTTGCAGCAGCATAAGTGATTGAAAAGATAGAAAAAGACATAAATATGTGTAAAGGCAAGATAAAAATATAAAAATATACACAACAGTATAAACATGACAATGTAATAAAAAATATTAACAGAAGAGCAATATACACAGGACAGGAGTTAATCTGTGCTCTGCTTCCTCAGGACCTCTTTTGTTGGTCACCTGGCGGGTATCTTGGTGGGTCTGCTTTACACTTCTGGACCACTGAAGACCATCATGAAGAAATGTGCAGGTCTGAATTTATGTGCTGTGTATGTGTTGCTTTTTTCAAGGAGTTGCTTATACTTGTGTGTGTGTGTGTGTGTGTGTGTGTGTGTGTGTTGACTGCATTTCTTCAACCTTAGGCCTGTGTAACCTGTTTTAAGACTCCTGTATGACAGTCAAGTTCCACTGAGAAAAATAATAATTTTTCTTGTTTTTAAAAGATTTTTTGTATTGTTATTGTGATTCAGATATGATTTAGGTCACGAACATACACTTACTTTTAGTAACTTTATGAATACAGGTTTTCTTAATGACATAACATTGACATAACAATGACATGTATGTGTCAGTAAATGATGGGTTAGCTCTCATACTGGAGACATACTTTGATTTGTGCACCTTAGTATTAATCCATACACAAAACTTAACGCATGCTTCTTTTTGTACTGAAATAGTCTGTTTTTATATATTTTCACCAGAGTTTGTGACATTGAATGGATATAACTCCCAGCCCAGTGCATACTACAACTCTTCAAGCTCCTCAGGTACCAAAGCATTCAAGCAAAGTCATTGTATATACTGTATATGGGCCTAAAACTAACATCAAACAGATCCTACAAAGAAGTATCATTTTTGTGTCCAATATTTGGACACTGGCAGGGTGGAGGAATCAGTATTGAGAGATTTTGAATATGTCATAGAATATGTCAGCTTTAACCTTTAACATGTGTCTATTTATGTGCTTATACACTGTGTGTGTGCAGGTTACAGTGGCACTGGTGGAGGACACTCAGGATACCATCAGTATGCACGAGATTACACAGCAAATCCCACAGCATCTTATACAGGTGGACTGACGGAGGAGGAGCAGTTAGAGACGGCCATCAGAAACAGTCTGAATGACAGAGGTAAGAGAGGAGATTGTGAGGGTATTGATTGATGGAAGGTAATTAGATTGACACTGAATTCTAAAACCTTGACCAATTTAGAGTTACCCTACAGTCAGCAAAATGCCTAAACTATATACAGCTAATAATATTTTGATTTGTAGGACAAAGCAGCCAGAGAGGAGCTCCTCCTCCTTATGGATTCAACCTCTCGGAGGAGGCGACAGCTGAGGAAATCAGATGGAGGAGACTAAGGAGGTTTGACAGCTGAGCTGCCAAGGAGTGGTGGGAAGAATGTTTAGGTGACGAGACAGCAGAGGAATTCCCTCCTGAGACCTTGTCCAAACTCTACTTCCGCAGGCTGAGCAAGAGCACCCTGAATGAGAAGGTCTAACCACACACTCAGAAACACTTAAGAGCTCCTTTACTGTGTGGTCCTTTGTATTAAAATGCCGCTAAGTGCCAAAGATTTGATGTTCACTGTAGAAAGCTGCTCAAATGCCACATATCTGCTGTTCATATGCTAATGAGCAGGTTATGTTTGGATGTGTGATAACACTGACAAGTTTTCTGATTTACAGATTCTATTTTGGGAATTAAGCGGGAAGTTAAGGGATGTTTTAGAAACATTATTCTATTTGTGAAGCCAGAAAAAGGACAATATCATTACTTCCATCATCCATTTAGACCATATACAATCTAGTTTAGCTCAAAAATCACAATACTTTACCTTGTCAAACAACGACCACAGTTGTCCATGTCAGAAAGAAAAAGCTGTGAAACTGGCTTTTTTTTCTCTTGACATAAATAGAATAAAATGTTTTCAGACTTGGAGGTGAGTTTTAAACTGACAGCTAATGATACAGAAGCAAACCTAGAATTGAGACAGGACTTCATATCTCTTGTTTTTTTTTCTGCTATTGCTAAAATACAGAAGGCAGTATTGAGAAAACTTCTGGCTTCTGGCAGAAGTTAAGCTGTCAAATAAAATTAAGTTTAAATTCAAATAAAATTAAGTGTTTTTTACCCCATGAAATGTTAAATGAGAACTGCTCAGTATTTTCACAATAGGTTTGACTGATACATACAAGCAAAACCCACATAATGCTTTTTGTACATCAGAAAGTGCACATCTGGTTTCATGAAGGCACAGTAGGTTCATGTAAAGCAACATCTGTAATAAATGTCCTTTTGAGCACAAACCCTACTGCTTATGTACCTGCTTTTGAGTTGGAACAGTCCATGCAGTGGTCCACCTGCAAACACATGGCTGAATTTCATCATGTACTTCCAATGACATGGACGACTACCAAACATGTAACCAGTAGTATATTTTTTTTCAGGAAAAGCATTAAAATATGTGTAATCTCCTTTTTTTAACAATCCTAGCACCATGCGACTGTACTTACCAAAAAGTGAGAGTGACAAAGTTACAAAAGCAACGTCTAAGAAAGTACATTGTTGGCTCTGATTCCCTTAAAGCCCTGAGGCATGATGGGAAGTAGGACAACTTAAATTAGAGCCAAGAAACCCAACGAGCCACACATCACTCCACGTGGGCTTAAAACCATGCCGCGGTAGATGTGATCAAACTGTACATCCCAGTGCCTGAAGTAGCATCTCAAGTAGGGAGAAGGAGCGAAAAGGTTGTGCGTTAAATATCTAGACTCAGCATCACAGTAGGTGGATGTGTGACTGTTCTGACATCAGATGGATTTGACAGTTCGCATTATCTGATTTTGCATACTGCCAAAGAGAGCGTGGGAGCTGATTGGAGCACACGACCCTTGCAGAACATGAATGGGGGAAGCTGAAGAGTGACAGAAGGGATGGTGGGATTGGGACAAAGATGACACACACTGCACAGCAGATGCTGCCATTGAGGTTTCTGTGTGTCCGTAGCTGGCTTTGTATTTTGTCATGTTGGTGGTTTTATGTCTTTTTCTGTGTCTGTTTTTGGGTGAGGAAGGTTGTATCTCAGTTTGTCATCTCACATCACACCTCTTCTGTAAATAGATCTGTCTAATTGGTTCTGTAAAGAGCTCTACCTGCTGGGACGTTGTCACTGAGAGACACGAGACAAAACCATGAGAAATGCTCTTCTGGTTTTCACATGGAGGCCGAGTTCAGTTGACCATTTAGGAAAGCTCGATAGCATTACCCTTCAACCAGAAGATTCTGGTGAAAGCCCAACTGAGAGGCATTACATCTGCACATATGTCCTCGAGAAAGTCAATGTACCCATTCTGCATACTTTAACTGAAGCTGCGGTGTACTGATGGTCTAAATCCCCCCATTAGAGTGAACCATTTGAATTGGTTCACCCAATGGAAGTCAAAATCTAAAATCAGTTCACTGTCACTTCTACAACAGGTCACGTGGTTGCAGGCACAAAATGTATATGATGGAAGGAAACGTACTGTTTGTTGCCCACATGAAATAAAAGGAAACAAGACAGAAGTGTACCAGTATATATATATATATGTTGTTGTTTTTTTACCTTTATTAGTTTTTTGTCTTTTTATTTATGATAAAATTACTCATCAGTCACATACTTTTTACTGTAGATACTTGTGAACCCCCAGTCCAATAGTCCTGTTGATGACAAACTTTACTTATACTTGAGAACTAGTTATTATTATTATTGTGCTTTTGGCTATTCTACCCACCTCTGCCTGAGTTTTTACTGGTAGTTACAGAAATATGCCACCATGGCAGAAAATAAAAAAGTAAGCCCAGAATAAATCTTTTTCCCCATAGAGAGCATTAAAGGTCCTTTAATAGAGAACTGTACAGTAAGCCTAAGTTAGTCAAGGTTATGCTGTTTGAATAGAACATCAGTTTTTCAACATTCTAACTATGAAGCCACTAGTAGCCAAACATACCATGACAGAGCTCTGTGTCAAACAGGGACATGTAGGTGGGCTGAACACTCGGTGGAGACTGACCTAAAATACCCCTCGGCGCTCTGACTGAGCTTCGCAGAGGCGTGCCACCCCACTGCCATGTGCTACATACCCATTCTGATCCCTTGGGAAAAAAGCCACCCTCCACTCAATCCAACGTGAAGGTCAATTTGTCTTTGTGTCTGCCAAAACCAGCTCAGATCACAATAGACTCTCATGGGACCGAGAAATATACCATTGCATAAATGAAACAAGCTTTTAGTAAAAGATGGAGCTGGAGTTTTGGATCACTTTCTTCCTTCCCCACAGTGCAGTGATTAACTTCATCATATTCAAATCCTACTGAGCAACCCATAAAATCTCATGGAGAATGGTATTAACTTGTGCAGAGGTATAAGCCCAAGGCTAATTTTTGGAATGGTTTTATCACTCGTGTGCCAGAGTTACATACTGGCGTTGATGACTAAAGAAACTTGCCACACTATTTATAGGATAATCTCATGAAATCCTCCCATCACTCCCAACCCACCCTCACCCTCCCACTTATAATTATCCTGCTCACTTTGTTCTCCACTCTGCCTGTTCTTCCCTGCCCCTTAGTGGAACTTAATGGAACTTCTTGTTTCACAATGAAAGGCGCTGCACCACCCACGCAGGTATTTTCAAAGCTCTGTTCTAATCAGCCAGAATAATTGAACTCACTATACCAATAACAGCGATTAAGGTGCAAGTTGCCCTGCCTTAATACTTAATACTGGAAAAAGTTGATAAATATTGAAGGACCATCATTACTACAACATACCAAAAAGTAAGTGTAATACCTGTCAGGGTGTATCATGGTTGTACAGGCTGTTGTTTCTGTATCTTGGTTGTGTTTGATTACAAAGGTCTTGTTTTACCGTGTTGCTTAAGATGCCAGTGCAACAAATATGCAGTTATATTGCAGCAGTATACTGGTATTCAGAGTGGGTAAAAACTCTTATCCACCTTAGCTATCATCAGAGGATATGCACATCATGCACAGTGGGTTTCCACAGCTAAAACTGCAGCTTAAATTCTGTCACAAAAAAACATAACTCTGCCCTAACACAAACGGTAAAGAACAAGAAAAAAAGCATTACAGCTTGAACTTGTCAGATACCCATCCATCCGGTCTTCTGTTATATCTCTGACTCATATCTCACTCTCTCTTCCTGGCACTGGGTTGCCACCCATTTTGTGTGATGAAAATATTAGTCATCTCAAAGCTTCTGACTTGTTTGCTTCGATTCATTTTGACCACCCACTCTTTGTGATTGATTACAGACAAGTCAGTTTTACATATACATAACCAAGTATCACAAATCACTGATTCGCCTTAAGGGATTTTAGAATCTGTACAGCATACAACTGCTATCTATCCCTAGACGCTCAATTCAGTATAGATATAGTGAAAATCAGCATGTGATAATGAAAAGATCAAGTGTCAGTAACATGGATATTTACCAGATACCTCGATATACTGTCGATAAATAAGTAACACCACACACTGTATTGATCTGACTGATATTTAGCTCAGAGTGACTCAGCTTTTGCTCTTGACACTTACAAAGGGGATAGAATACTCAAGGATACACATTAAGTAAGGAACAAAATACAATAATAAAGAATAAACTGGAATGAAATAGTATCTGAAAATTTACACCAAGCTAAAAAGAAACATAATTTTAAATATGCACAGCTCAGTAAGTTAGTTTGCCATTTTTGTACTGCAGTTACTTGTTACTTATTGACCGGCATGCACTGATACCAGTATCTCTGCAATAAGTTAATATCTACAGATATGTTGACGTGGCTGGTTTATTGGTCTAGCTAGCTCTGCTGTTAAAACTTTCCTAAATATTAAACTGAACTTTGCAGAGTTTCAGTTTTTGTTGAACTACCATCTCTCCCTTTTTATCTCTTTTTCAACGTCTGTGTGTGTTGTATAACCTCTAATTAAACAGTACTGTAAGAGCAGCTATGGATATGTGTTTGCTTACAGGCAAATGCAGTGTACACTCCAAAGATAGTTTGATAGATAAAGCAAACGTAAACACTGACAGACACACACAAACATTAAATTGATTGCACCCCTAAAGCACAGCCAGCCTCAATTTAGTTCAGCTTGCCCACTTCAAAACATGAACTGTCCACCACTTGACAACCTCCTCTACAGCAACTTGAGGGGTTGACGAGAGTACTTGAGACGATCACATTCACCCCTTCAACAAATATCAAGTCAAATCTACTCTTACATGTCTTTTTTTTTTACCCAGTTATCTTCTGTGCTGCTGTCACACAATCTCTCCTTCTTACATTTCTCTCTTTTGTTCTCTCCTGCATCTCAGTGTGCCTCTCTCTACTGCTTTAGGAATTTTTCTCCCTTTGAATTTTGATTCCTCCCCAGTGTCTGTGCTCCACTCCCACCTTTTCTAAAACTCTCTTTCCCCCCTTTCTCCCTGTATCTCTGCCTTCTTGTGTGCATCTCACTGATGCGCTCTGGGTCCTTCTTCCTTGATGTTTCTTTCTGTTTGTCTCTTGATTCGTTTCACACAATCTACCATCGGTTTTGATCTCACTCCACCTCAATTTTTTTCTCTCTCTCTCTCACACACACATTCGCATTGTCTCTCTCTTCCTGGGTTGCCTGCAGATCAGAGTGTGCATGTCTCTCAGTAAGCTGCAGAGTTACCGAGCTTCTTGATTCATCCCAGCTATCTGGGTGACCCATTTCTGCACAAACACACACATTTTAATGCTGTGAAATGAAGTACTGTAAAGTGTTTTACCACATCAGTTCAACAATACACCTATGCTACCAGGATGTAATTCATTCTCCACTATACATCTGTAAATCTAGCTGTTTCTCATTCAGAAATGGAGAACCACATGGACCTATTCTTGGTCCACCATGGATGAGTAGCCCTACATGAAGAACATGATGAACAGATTAAAGACACACTGAACCATCCTCAGTCTAGTTTTCCTTTTATCTCTGACACTGCAGAGTAAAACTCCTTTTTATAGCTTATAGCAAGCAAGGAAACTGACAAGCTTAATCTTCACTTAAACACATTTACCAGTTCCCTCTCCTCTAAAACTTTTGGTCCAATGACACATAGCCATCACACACACAGATCGCTGCAGTGGCCAGGATGACCTCTCAAAAAATGTAAGGCATACATAAGTGACTTTTAATAAAATGGATCATAGGATCATAGAATTCTTTTTCACACACACACATTACAGTGAGTTTCTTTTTATTCTTTCTAAGCCCAAAAACTCATTTACTCAAGTACTGTAGTAAAATGCTACTTTGAAGCATATTGACCATTTTGTTACTGTGTGACGTTCAGTGTTGGAAAGATTATTCAGATCCTTTACCATGAGTAAAAGTACCACAAAAATATCACAAACAAACTAACCGATACAGCAGTATTCCACCAGCTCCCATGTTCTGCAAGGTAAAATTACTGTTTTTGTAAATGGAGTCTGGTAGCAGTAAGATTTTTGTCCCTATAAGTCAGGCACATCCAAAAACATGGGAAAATAAGGCCCAGGTTCAAAAATACTACATAAATAGTACCACCAAATAGTAGTACAACATTAAAATGTAGCTTACACCTTAATGCATCAATACTTTTAACCCTTCACTTCTTCACAATAAGTGTAACTGTATTTTGCTGTTAATAGTTGCATGCTGTGCTTAAATAATGAGGTACTTTTACTTGTATTATTATATTGTGATGTTGATCTTCCATCACTGATAAAATAAAAATTGACATAGAGAAACTACTGGGTCATAGATCAGATGTTCTCAAACTTCTCGCTGCGGGTGTATCTGATATGAGGGGACACCATCTGAGAAAACTTCAAATTTAATGCAGAATTGGGTTACTGTCTGTCTTTGTGAGGTTAATCACATTTCTGGAAAGTGCAGTCAGTTTTACACACTGTCCCATGGTGGGTGGATTGTGGGTGAAATAAGTTAAATTAACTGTAAAATATTTTTTTTAACCAAGGGGATTAAGAAAAAAATCTAATTTATAACTCCTACTAGAGCCAGGTACCCCACCAGTGGGAATCAGTGTAAAATATTTGAATGTTCTGTAACTTTAGGTAATTGGGTGCCAGTGAGAAGACACTCCACCCACCTTCCCTCCCACCACCCCCTGACCTGCTGTGAAGTAGAACGTCGGCGAATCCACTCCACGTTTTTCCCCGCGCCCTTATTAAGCGCTGTGTACGTTATAGGGAGAATTAGAGGAAATAACAGGGCACAACAAACAAGTAGGGCGTACAGAATAACAGGAACACGTTGCTGTGCACTGACAGAACGAGTGAAAATGTTAGGGAAAACGAGAAACCAGGACGCATTTCTTTAGTTCTGCTGCCACTGCGTTCCCGGAGCATGTCTACCTTCACCGGAGGATGCTGCTGCGTCTCTTGAGCCGCTGCTATTTGCTCGTAATCCGTGCAGTCTCCTCAGCTCAGCTGTGATTATTACAACGTGTGACGGGTGGAAAACGATGTGCGAACAGGCTTTCGGGGAGCAGAGAGGTTGACTGAACGTTCAGGTTTTCCCTGAGCATCTGGGAGGATTTTTCCTGCGCGCAGTACTCCTCAGTCGCATCACTGCCGACTTCTCTTAGACGCAAAGGAAGAGGGGGGAAAAAAAGACAGACTTGATAATCTCCTCACTGATAAATTATTTAAGAGTATCTGTTCCTCAAGCTCAGCATATGCTGGTGTCTTTGTTTTAAATCCTCTGTGCATGATCTGGAAATCAGACAAGAAGTGGCGGTGACACGGATGACAACCGATGGCCAGGCGCCCCAAATTTTCTCAGAGGGGGGATGCAACCTAAAATAACCCCGGTGCCAAATGGTAAGAGAGCAGATTTATAACAAGGAGTCAGTACAATGGCTCAGAATTGCAGTAGCATCTCTGTAGGTCTTTGCTGTGTGTCTATAAGGTCTGCCGATTTAACCCGGTTGCTGAATTATCCCTGCAGCTTTCCGCACATCGCAAGCCGAGGGAGCCCTGAATCTGTGACACGTACTACTTCACGGCTTCTCAAGAGACTGTCCCCCCCCTCCCTACCTGCCCCCCCCAGCCCCATACCCTCCCACCACCTCCACCACCACTGAAGCCCGGACATCGGTGACTTTTTAATGGCTTTTGTGTTCAGAAGATGGAGGGTTTTACTGGTGCTGAACGTGCTTGCTGTTGCCGGGTTCATGACTTTTTGGGCCAAGTGCAACACACGCAGCGTCCAAGCCGCCGGTCCGGAGGCTCCGGCTGACGGGAAGAGGCCCCGGGGCAACGGGACGGCGCAGGGGTCCAGCATCAGCCATGAAGTACTGCTGAAGAGGCTCAGCTCCCTGGAGGACGTGGTGTACAGACAGTTGAACGGTAAAGAGCAGCGTAACATTTAAACTGGAATAACATGTCAACCTGATTTCCCCCCCAGGGAATCGGCAAAGGAAGGAAAAGTCAATGCTATCTGACTTTCCCTTGACTTTCTCTCGAGTCCCTGACATGAAAATGTGAGAAAGTAGTGAGTAGGGCTCTGACGAAGTCCCTTAATGCTGTCTAATGTTTTACAACTCTCAGGGAGCCAATTTTTGTGCCTTTCACTCTGTGCAGACACCTGTCACATTACATTTCAGTCATTTCCAAGCATGCTTGACAAGATAATGCAGTGTGCTAGAAAGAAATCCACTTCACTGACCTTTGAAGAAGATGTCACCAGCTGCTAACAAGAATGTGCTAACCTCTGCAGCTATAGGTAGCAAAGATCAACAATAAAATTGAATTCATTTGAAATTAAATCATTTTCAATATTGGATTTAAATGGATGAGGTAAGTAGATTAGGTTACCCTCCTTACTGCAACAATGCAAGGTTAACCAGAGTTTATGGAAAAGACCAAAAAAATTTTGAACTTTGTTTTGTTGTCTGATTGTGATGTTTTTTTTCAAAATTTCCTTTAAACTTTTTCAGCTCCACCTCAGGGAGGTCAAAGGTCAGGGTCAACAACAGACACAGGAGCTTTCAGGGATTCAGTGCCTTCAGGACTCATCAGCAGGATGTTTGCCAACACAGAGGCTTGAGCACAGCTTGTCACATTGAAGGATAGTCACTTTAATCACTCTGCCACCCACAGACACACCGAGTCACACTAAGAAGAATCTTATTTTATCCCTAATTTAAAACAGCGAAAGCCTTGAAGCTTCATTAGCAGCTTGCAGCCTTGAAATGGAAAGGTTTCTGACTTCCATCATCAAATAAAGGGTTTCTTTAAGTGTATTTTTCTTGACTGAATACACTGGAGCTACTGACCCAGTAGGAGCAGGAAGCCCTGGAATAGGCCTATTTTACACATCCTTACTTAATGTATCCTTATATTGATGGTATTCTGCATGAATCTGTGCCAGCATTTGTCATAATGTGAGTTCAGCTCAGAAGTTCACCTGTTATGACAGCCACTGACTACATACTGGATGTCCATGTGAGGCTGGTGATGTGATGGGGAGCCAGGCTATCAGCTGTAAGCCACAGAGTGCATTACTGAGAGGAAGAGTGACTCAGCCAGACTAAAGGATCCTGACATGTAATCTTCCCTTGTTTGCCTCGCCCAGGTCTGTCCAAATCCCTGGGCCTGATTGAGGGCTTTGGGGGTCGGGGTAAAGGCGGCCTACCTGCCACGCTGTCTCCGGCTGAGGAGAGCGATGCCAAATACCTGAGGGAGAAGTATGGCTACAACGCATACCTCAGTGACAGAATCTCTCTGGATCGAACCATACCAGACCACCGGCCCAGCAAGTAAGCACGTGTCAATATTTTCTCATGTACGCCCAGTCACATCTAATCATACACATAGGTTTGAGATCTCTGCCACCACAGTGGAGATGAATGGAATTTTTTTCATGGTGTTGACAGTGTTCAGGAGTTAAGTTCTTTTCCAGACTCACTGTTCCCAGCACTCTTGCTAACAGGCGGAACACACTGTGAAAGTTTTAGTTGGAACTACTTTTTCGCCAGAAAATAGTTCCTATCAAAACACTGTTCACCAGAACATTGTTTATAAAAAGACATGATGCTGATGAATTATTTAAATGGCGTGTAGCGATAGTTCAGGCAGAGCACCCAAGTCCCACTTGCATTAGCTGAATGGCATCAGCTGTTTCATTCAGCTTAACAACAACTGGATCATTCATAGCTATTATATATTACTCTGCTGATTCTGATTCACTCATGCAAACTATATATGTGTGTGGATGGCTGGACAGACAGACAGACAGACAGACAGATAGATAGATAGATAGACTTAAGATTTTGCTATTAAACAAATTTGGTTTGGTGACCTTTTTCATGGCATCATTCACTTTTTGCAGTGTGCATTGTATGAGACTTCACATGTTCCTTTTAATCTCCATCTCTCTCTCTCTCCTTCACTGCCTCTCACTGTCATTTTTGATGAAGTTGCGCTATCAGGCTGGCTATCGATCTGCAGGCATGCATGCGTGAATACACAGGTTCAGCTGCACACACATACACACCCACAACAGAGAGGCAGTCCTTGAGTTAAGGATGTATAAGGTACACTTTAAATTGTGTTTGCATATCATTCTGTATATCCCTATCTGTATGTGCACATCCATATGTATATCCCTGCATGCCCATGTATATCTATATACATAAACTCCTGCTCCTCCACATAGCTCTGTGCAGTGTATTGTGTATCTCCATGTATGCTGCAGGTTTTCTCCATAAACGCTCCTTTAAAGAGTCTATCTCTGGCCCAGTTTACTGGTTAAGCGAGTAACAGCCCTTCTATTTGAACGTCACTGCTGATGAGAAACCCCTCGGCCCATGGCTGCCACCAGCTGTGTGTGTGTATGTGTGTTTTGGGGATGGTGGGGTGGGGTTCAGAATCCAGAGCTCTCATTTGTCACTCAGGGGGTCTTTTATGTTGCTGGGATCAAAGTGGCGTGTGAAGCGTGTTGGGGTGTGATATCTTTAGGCTTAGCAGCAGCATGTAAGCTAGAGTCTGAGGAGTCTGCTATGTTTGGCTGAAGGTCCCTTTACACTGCAGAGCCGGAGGTGGTGATGAAGTGAGAGAAAGGGAGAGCGAGAGACAGAGAGATGAAGAGAAACAAAGATCAAATGTTAAACTTCAAGTAGTATAAAGAAGAAACACTGTAGTTTTTGGGATGTACTTTAAATTTGCTCAATGTCTTTTAATGCATATTACACTGTTTTGTCTAAGCTGAAGTAGTAAGAAGCGCTAATTGAACAAACTGATTTTTGTATACATTAGCTGATAAATAAGAAACAGCAGTGCAGAAATGTAAAACGAAGAGCCATCAGCTGATGAGCTGATCTTACAGTTTCATTCGGATTAGTCAATGAGGCTGTACTTGTAATGTGACAGCTCACACTCTCACACTTGTAATCAGTCATGTTGCTGCCCTCCTCTGTCTGCTGCACTCTGCTGTTACTGGTTACACTGATTTGCACCATCCTTGCCTCCTCCTGTTCTTACTTATTACCATAATTGCTGTGGCATCTCTTGCCTTGTACATTATTTACATATATTCTCTATATCAGTCTAATATGTATCTGCTGGGTTTTTCTCTGCAGACCCCTTGAGGGGTTCTTAACACGCTCCCTTCAGACTGTTGCGCCGCCGCTTGGTTTCATTGGAGAGCTTCTTCAAACACGATGTCTTTTCTGCAGCTTTATGTCCTTTTGTCCTAAACTCTGTGAATTAAGTGTCTGATTGAAATATATTTCCAACACACAGATTATCATCATCATCTTAGTAAGATGTATAAGTGAAGCCTTCTTCTTGTGAAAAGGTTTCCAAAACCTCAGGATATAAATGACTTTAAATAGATAAATAAAAAGCTTAATTTGATGGCAAACATCAAAGTTCCTCATGTTTAATCCACTAACGGCTATGTTGGCATCTGTTTCCTGCCAAAAAGCTTTAAAAAAGTGTCATCTGACCTCATGAATTTTCATGAAAATGCTGGATTAATTATAGATTTTCTTGTAATTAACAATTCTCTTCCCGTGGAAATAAGGTTATTGATAAAAAAGGAAATAAGACAAGAAAAGGAGACATGTACAGGAAGGCGTTTCCTCTCCCACTCTTACTAAACTTAGAGCCAAAACCTCACCCTGCCTCTTTCCTCTTCATCAGAGCTGTTTAGACAAACTAGCAGTATAAATAGGCCTCCTATCTGCAGCAGACACACTGTGAATAGGCCAATTTGGGGGGGGGGGGGATCCATGTGATTATAGTTTAGCAGGAAGCAGCACATGGTTGCGGCCTTTCAGCCTCACTGAGCAAGATGTCAGCAGCTCCATGGAGGCAGTTTGGTCTTTTGCAGCAGCGATGGCAGACAAGTGAAGCGTGCAAAGCCCAGAATGCTGGCCTCACAGGTACGCAGTGGAAAGGTTTTATTTTACTGACGCTGTGGTGTGTTTGTGTGTCTCTCCGCAGATGCAGAAAGGTCAGCTACCCAAGAGACCTCCCCCAGATCTCCCTCATCTTCATCTTCGTCAACGAGGCTCTGTCCGTGATCCTGCGCTCAGTCCATTCGGCTGTCAATCACACGCCGGCTCATTTGCTCAAAGACATCATCCTGGTGGATGACAACAGTGATGACGGTCAGTAGAAATGAAATATTTCCTTTCCCAAATTGTCCTGATTTGTTATACCTCAAGTAAAATACAGCGTCATCCTGTAGAGCCCAATGAGGAAAGCACAGAACAACAGGAGTACAAAAACAGGCTTCAATACAAGGCCTGAACTCTCCTGATAGTCAACAAAGCAATTTATCTGCAAAGATATGTTTAGTATTGTGTTTCCCAGTTGCTTTTTTCCTTTCATTTAGCTAACAAAAATGACTGGACAACAGCTTTAGTTTTGCAAAATGTGCACAGAGATATGGCTAGCAACCTCAAGGTGTTGAGAGGGCTTTTTGTGACCAGGGTTTCAACAAATTCATATAGAGCATAAAACACAGCCTTCAAATCCCCGGTACTGTATAAAGCTTATTGCGCACATAAACATGAGATGACAGGGCTGAAAGCAACTCATAGACTGCACCAATTCACACTTGAATTGACAAACAAAAAGGTATGCTAGAAAAAAGATGCTGTAATCAAATAGTGACTTTAAAGGAATAGTTTGACATTTTGGGTAATACACTTAATTCCTTTTTTTTTTTTTTTTTTTACCACTCTCATGTTTGTACAGTCAATCGGAAGCTACAGCCAGAGGCAGTTAGCGTAGCTTAGCCCAAAGACCAGAGACAGTGAGAAACACCTGGCTGTGTCCAGTAGTAACAAAATGCTCCTAACAGCACCTCTAAAACCAACTGATTAACTTGTCATATCCTTTCTGCGGACAAAAACTTAAGTTTTACAGGGCTTTCTATTTCGGACTATTTCTTGGCTCTGAGCAGTTGCCAGGCAACCAGCGTAGACTCCTGGAAGTTAACTCTATGCAGCCGTCATTTAACGGACAGACATGAGTGTGGTATCAATATTGTCATCTATCTCTCTGACAGGAAGCTAATATTCCTCAAAATATGGACAACTAACAAAAGTTATCATCTATTCAGTAGAAAATGATCTAAACATGTAGGCTTCTACATATATGTTATTATTACCACATGTAACATAGCAGCAGCACCTAAACTCTTTTCCATATTAAAAGATTATTTGTATTATTTGTCTCTCATCTCCAGCATTCAAAGAGTAGGTTGTAACAACACCTTACAACACAACATAAAACTTCTGTTCATACTCGTTACATGTATGTGTATGTTGCTAATGGGACAAAGGCGTCAGACTTTGTTGGCATGGCAAGGTGATGAGTGTCTCCTTGACAAAAGCCATGGTCATTGCTTGTGAGGAGCAGCATTTGCTGAGGTGACTGATGGTGCTGAATTTTTGCAGGGCAGACAGGCAGATAGAGGTGGAGTGCCACAATTGGATGTCACGGTAGAGATGTCCTGTCTTATTTATTGGGCATGGCTGCCAAGTCAGGCTTTGTGAGATGAAGGGACAGAGAAAGAGAGATGAACCAAGCAAAGCAAAAAGGAGAGAGGAGGTATGAGGAAAATAAAGAGCAAGGAGTGTGTGTCTGCGGAAAGAAGGGATGAAACTAAAAGAGAGGCAGAAACGTCACAGAGTGAAGAGGGCTGAAGGTTTTTGAAAATAAGCAAAATGAAAAGGAGGGGAGGAGAAAGACGAGTGAGGCAGAGATGAAGAAGTATCTGAGAATGAAAGGAGAGGCCGGGAGAGCAAACCAGGCTATTAGAGAAAGTGGCAGAGAGAGAGAGAGGGAAAGGATGAGAGACAGAGAGGCTCTAAGATAAATGAGGTCGGACAGACAGGAGGAGAGAGAGAGTACAAGGCGATGGATATCCGGTAGGGAGAGAGACAGGGGGCATTGTAACAGAATGGAAAGCAAAGACAAATAATGAGGAAACCGGAAGAGAGAGATGAGATAGTCGAGGCTTTAAAGGATGAAGCCGCTAATATTGTTCTTCTTATTGTCAACAAATCCCATGAAAAGACCAAAACCGACAATGTGTTAGTCTGTCACTCAACACGCTCCGACTTTCCTACTCTGTCTGTTTCACTCAGCCCGAAGCTCATTGGTTTCTACTAAGGACATAAATCTATAGAAATGTGTCACAAGTACATGATTTAATTTTCTAAAATAATCCCTAAAAAGATCTGGGAGCTGGAGTATCATTAACAAATGATACTCAAGCAGGAAATAGTAAATAGCAAATACTGGATTTGTTGTGGACTAGTTTCAGCCATGATTAAAGGATTCAGGATTTCAGGTTTATTAAAATTAGGTCTTATTTTTGCCATTTTTAATATTATTCCTAAAATTAGATTGTACACACAAAGCTGATTTCTGAGATCTAAAGTTTTTAGAAGTGTAAATGGGCAAGGAACACAAGCACTCAGAGAAAACGAAGGCAAATGGTAACATTTTTACCCAAACCTTCAGTCGTAAAAATCCTTCACAGTGTACAGACTCGGTCAAAAGATGGATTATTAGCGACATTGCAGGTGATCTTACTTTTGGTTTTATCTCCAAATAGAGTTGTTAGGTCAAAGTTTTTGCTCTTGTGTGCCTTTCTTGCAGCAGGGCAGTGTACAAGGGACTAACTCAGTAAACTACACTGACAATGATGATGAAGGAACATGTCACCCAGTGGACACAATGGAGGTCCTAAGGTACAGAGAAATGGTTATATCAGCAGGCTCTGGCTACATTAACAGCATTTGTTAGTACAAATTAGTTAATTTGTGTTTTTGGTGTTTTTGTGGAATTGGTGGACACAAGTTAAAACAAAAGATAATGTCAACATCATCCTTTAAAAGTGTCTGAGGAACCTGGTGGGAGAGAGAGGAAGGGTGAGAGGAGAGAAGACAGTGGACCTGTGCCACCACCTCTCCACTCCTCTCTCACTTGACTTGTGGTTGGCTGGGAGCCAGATATCAATCACAGAGGGGTAGAGACTGCAGCGGCGCAGAGGGGGACGCACGCAAACAAATAACACTCCCCACTCTCACTGCCTGAGTCGCTCAGCTCCGTGGCCTTGCATTGTACACAGCCGAGTGTGTATGAATAATGTGGTGTGTGTGTGTGAGAGAAGACACAGCATGGGGAATGAGTTTGTGATCAAGAGTGTGTGTGAGTGAGACAGAAGTAAAGAGAGGCAGAGAGAAAAGAAATAGAAAACACAGAGCATGAGAAATGTGTTTTTGTTTAAGGGAATTTTTAAGTGTGTGTTTGTGATGCAGAGGAAGAAGGGTTGTGAGTGTTTGGGTCCAGGGGGAAAAGGCTGATGAGATGATTGAGAGATCAAAGGTGGAGCGGTCGTTGATGCTCAGGAAGCCGCAGACTCCCTTTGGTGTTGTTTGGAGTCTGCTGGAGCTCAAAACAGCACCACGGGGACCAGAGAGAACAGAACTATGTCATCTTTGTGTTTCTCTGTCTGTGCGTGTCATTTGTTTTAATAAAAACTCATCATTGTGCACTTGTGGTGGAGCTTTTTCTGCAGTTGTTTATGTCTTTGTCTGTTCTGGGTGATAGGGCACAATATGACAATACATGCGAACATATACATCACAGTGGTGAGCTTATATAGTCATTTGTATAACCAATTTTACCGTAGAACGTTAATTTGGAGTCTGGACTGTGCTGAACTGCTGAACTGTAATCAAGCCATGAAAAATGTGAAATGTCCCTTACCTTATAAATACCATAGAAATACCATTATTCAAATTAAAATTTAACCACTTTGTAGAGTTATAGTTTCTTAAATGAATCAGTTACTTAATTATGTTGAACCTGTTGAAACCTGTATGTTGAAAAAAAAAAGTTATTCCAACTCTCTAGAGGAAATTAGAGGAAGAACTTGAAAAATTAAACAGGATGACTGTGCCCCAATCCATAGGACACGAGGGGTCACTGAATGGTCTGATGAGTATGAAAATGATGTGAATCCTGTACTATGGTCTTCACAGTCTCCGGATCTGAACACAACTGAGCAGTTGTGATGGTGCTCTCCACCGCCATCATCAAAACACCAAATCAGGGAATATTTTATGAAGGAATGGTGTTCCATCCCTCCAGTAGAGTTCCAGAGATTTGTAGAACCATAGCCAAGGAGCACTGAAACCAATCTGGCAGCTTGTGTTGGCTCAATACCTTTCTGTTGGTTTTTCCTTTAATTGTCACCCATCTGTAAGTTTTATTATCTATTTCTAATCCCCAGTCTGTAGTAACATAAAAATGTTACTGAGTGCTGTAGAGAAATGATCAGTTCTTCTTCTTCAGGAGTTGGCAGGGCTTCATGATGTTGTTCAAGGACTGGTCAGCATGAAGGATGATTCTGTGATCTCAGATTTAAGGACAGTCTCTCTAACTGTCTTTAACATGTTTTGTTTGGTGTGTAATCCCCTTTTTCCGGACTGCAGAGCAGCTGAAAGGACCGCTGGAGGAATATGTGAACAAGCGCTACCCCGGCCTGGTGAAGATCGTCAGGAACCAGAAGAGAGAGGGACTGATCCGGGCCAGAATCGAGGGCTGGAAGGTGGCCACTGCCGAGGTGACGGGATTTTTTGATGCCCACGTGGAGTTCACACCATCCTGGTGCGTAAGTCTGGAATCTGAATGGGATAATCATTGACACCTACTGTTACTATATAATGCTTGGAATGTAAACAGATCCTCTGAAAAATGAACTTCACTTCTACACTGATGAATATTGTCGGTAATCCAAACCTAATAGCGTAAGACCCACTGAATTACAAATTGTGATTACAGCAATAACAATAATAGACTTTATGTATCACCTTTAAAAGAAAGTTTGGAGGTGCTTTACAGAATCATTGAATGAGAGAACAAAGGAAAGCAGAGGCAGCGCAAAGCGAACACACAAAAAGCAATTTCACACCTGAGAGGTTTTAAGATAAGGAGAGAAGGAGAAGGGTAGAGTCTGTGTAGTAAGGATTAAAAGATGCTGTAGGACATGCACCACGTAAAATAACAAACAAAACATAAAGCGAGTAATAAAGAGGACATTGCTAGGAAGTGGTTTTTAAAAGTACATTTGAGGGAACATTTAAGAGATGAAACTGATTTGGCCGAGACGTAAACACTTGAATTCTACAGCATTTTTGCCACATCCCACTGACACCTTTTTGTAGGTCTTCTATTCGTTTTCCAGCGCCGTGTGTACTTTAGGGTATGTACACAACCCAGTTCACTCAGCATAAATAGACACATGCCCTCCAGAGCTGCACTGAGCTGAATCAAATAGAATTAGTAATAAAGTTGGTACAACTTAAGGGACTTTCTAACCGACTGAAGTGGGGGTGAGAGTGAGGAGATCTTAAGAGAAGCCCTGTGCCGTCCGTGGTTTAGTGTGTGTCTCATGCATATGTGTGCTTGTGCTTTGGTTAGGGCCGAGCCAGTTCTGGCCAGAATAAAAGATGACCACAAGAGGATCATTTTGCCCTCCATCGACAACATCAAGCATGACACGTTCGAGGTGGAGCGCTACGAGAACTCGGGCCATGGCTACAACTGGGAGCTGTGGTGCATGTACATCAATCCACCAAAACAATGGTGGGATGAGGGGGACATGTCTGCTCCCATCAGGCAAGCCAGCTTCACCTATTTAAACACACACTTATATGAAGCATCAAAGGACATAGTATGTAGATATAGGATGTAGATTTTTGTTTGCATTTGCACATACAAATGCACAGGCTTATTTTTTAACAGTTCTTCACAGTTTTCATTGAGAATCCTGTGATTTAAAAACATTTTTTTGAAGACCCAGTTTTGCATATGCATGTGCAAAGCCTCAGTGCCACAGTTCATATTGATCTCTTTTCCTCACTGCAGGACTCCCGCCATGATTGGCTGCTCCTTCGTGGCTAACCGCGATTACTTTGGCGAGCTCGGCCTGCTCGACTCAGGCATGGACGTCTATGGAGGGGAGAACATCGAATTGGGCATCAGGGTTTGTGTGTCACCCAGTTTCCTCTCGTTCCTGTTCCCTCTTTACCCCTGTAGGTTTTAAGTGGAGCAGTGGCCACCGTAGCGTGGCACAGCTGATAAATGAGGCCCCATTAAGAGTCCTGGAGGACCAGTCCTGTGTGTGCAGCTCACAGCAGGGCAATGGAGATAAATAGGTCACATAGAACAGGAAGGGACTGTACATTTTGAGAGACTGGAGAGTTTGTTGTTGTTCTCCAGGGTTATTTTGTTGTTTTTACTAAGATGGAAGAAAGGATGTCTTACTATGACGTTCTTGTGCTTCAGAAAATCTCATATTGTCAGATCATGAACTCATCGTCGGTACTCAAAACTGCTGGTCCTCAGACATTCATGAGGTAAAATTCATGAATTTTCTCTTGGTGTAAGATTTATCACAGGTTTGACTGTAGTGTTTTTATTTTCCAATGTTGGATTAGTCAAGTCTACTATGTTAAACCTGATCCTATACAGTGCCTAAGTTACAGAATTAATACCCAACACAGCAGCTCTACTGTGACTTTTAGGTACCTTTTGGCTCTGTGTTTCAGTTCATGACACGTTTTCAGTATTGATTCAGCCTTAGGAAGCTGTTTCCAGTAGGAAGGTCTGATAAGCCATTTTACCCTACCTGTACAGTGCCAATTGGGAGACAAATTAAAGGGCTAGATGGTGAAAGATCTAAAGAGCAAGACATTTTTCTCTGGAGTTGGTGGAGACCAAACCGGTGCTAAAAGAATGAATACTAGTGATCAGAAAAACAACTCTAAATAAATGCTAATGTTGCTCTGTCCCTGCTTTTAGTCTTAATATCGTGGTGGTTGTGTAGCTGTCAACTTGCATTAGTGTTTTTTTTCTCTCTAGTGGCCAAAAATGCATTAGTACAGCCTTAATTTAATTTCTCGACTCTGTAATACCATCAACCTTGCAGGTGTGGCTGTGTGGGGGTAGTATGGAGGTGCTCCCTTGTTCCAGGGTGGCTCACATTGCACGGATCAAGAAACCCTACCACAGTAACATAGCTTTCCACACACGGCGCAATGCTCTTCGCGTGGCTGAGGTCTGGATGGATGAGTACAAATCCAATGTCTACCTGGCCTGGAACATCCCAATGGAGGTGAGAGAAAATGGGCATTTGCATTAAAGTTTTCTGGATTGCTATTTTAAGAATTCATGTGGAAAAAAGATCTTTGTACAGCAAGGACTTCCCTTTATGACTTTTTGCTCTCATAACAGAACCACGGTATTGATTACGGAGACATCTCTCAGAGGGTTGCCCTGAGGAAGAGTCTGCAGTGTAAGAGCTTTGAGTGGTACCTCGACAACGTTTACCCAGAGATGAGGAGGTACAACAACACGCTGTTCTATGGCGAGGTGAGCCAGCAGTCAAACTGACATGAAGGGAGTGAGAAGCCGGAAAAAGAAGCTTGTACATCCAAGGTTTGGTACATTTGCACTACTGAATGAAACCACTGCAAACAGATGAGTGAGAGATGGGTGAGACAAATAAACCCTGAGGGGTTCATGGAAAATCTCTCAACCCCGAAACAAAAGACTGCTAGAAAGCACTCCCTCCACTCTGTATTTTAGAACCAGATCTGTATCTTGGGGGTAGTATGGAGTATATATCTATACAGTCATGCTGATTCACTGATGGAGGCCATGGTTTTTTGGGAATATCTAAATACTGTTTGAGAATATTAGGACTTAATAAAAAGATGAACAAAGATTGTGCAAACTGAAACCGAGTGTGATTTTCATTGACGCTTTTTGATTTCAGATTCGTAACTCTAAGGTGAGCCATCTGTGTATGGATCAGGGCATGAAGGAGAACCACACGGCCACCCTGCATCCATGTCATGGATGGGGTCCTCAGGTACAACACAGTCACGACACACCCAACAAAATGGCCACAGAGTGCATCTCTCACCACCGTCTCTGCTTCTTTCTCCAAAACACAAACAACTCGTTAGTGTGTTTCACCAGTGACATGATTTACAGCTGTGTTTCTCACACAGCCTGAGCTGAAACCCTCGCAGGAGAAAGTTCTGCTGTCAGGATAAAAATGTTGACATGTTGCACTTTTTGTGCTGAAGTCCTGAGTCAGCCGGTGTCAGTTCCCCAGCCATTCGGCCCACGGGGCATCTCTTTTTAGCTCGGAGTGGTAAACAGGTGCTTCAGGGAGGCAGGTCAGGCTCCAGAAGTAAAATGCTAAAAGTCGTCAGGACTAAATGTAACTTAAATTCTATTAGTGAGTACAACAAAATATCACCCTTTTGACACAAGACGCATTTCAGGTTAATTTTTAAGTTTCCGAATATTATATATATCAGTGCAGCTTTTTCTCACTCACACATTAGAGTCTACAGTTGGGATGGGATTTTAAGCACAAAATATTCCTACAACACCTCGCTCATGCACTGCAAACACAAGGTACATTTCTGTACAGGTGCAACACTCCTCACTGGGCCCATACAAGGAGAGACTCAGCAACACTGGGAGGCCATGGCAGTTTAAGGTCAATCTTGATGTTGCTAACTTTTTACTCACGCTTTGTGTTTGTGTGATACATTTATGAACACTTATCCGATGAATCGTTGCCACTAGCATGCCATCAGAGTCTCATTAGACCTATAGCCGCTGAATGCTAAAAACATAATCACTGTTTTATCTTTGTTGAAATTACAAAGTGCTTTGTTCTTCTTCTAATGGATTTCCAGCAGGCAGTATGCTACAAGGCCTAATGCTGCCGTCCACATTAACTCGTCTGCTGATTGTATTTTAGAGTTTTTAGGTAAAAGCCAGTAGAGTGTAAATAACTTAGAATTGTATATCCATTAAATTGGAAATCCTTTTCAGAAGAATACAAAGTCTTAAAAGAGAAAGAAGAAAGTCCAAAATCTCTCTAAATAGCTGTCGTTTTTCACTGTTGTATTTACCTGTATTTTAGAATATGGACAGAATTTTGGAAGAAAATTTTGGATATCAGAAAGTAAAAGAAAAAGAATGATCAAAGTTGGTGCAAGGAAGGCTTTTGAGCAGAGGGGGAAGAATCTGGCTCACAATTTACAAGCAGGTTTTGTCATGTTGGTCTTGAGTTTTATTTTGTCACTTCCTGTGTTTCCATACCAGACAACGCTGGAATTCCATTTGGACTACCTAATCTTTGGGATCTAAATGGGCTGGGTCATTGTTTAAAAAACACTGTATTTTAGACTGATAAGACAATTGTGTTTTACAGGAAAATACAGTATACCACATGGTCCTCTCAGTACAGACATGTTATGCCTCATTTTGGGACAACATGTTCCTTCTGTTCAAAGCAGGCAAGAGACAGCTTGCAGAATAAAGCGAAGTTCCTGCCTGACTCACAAGCTTAATGATTCTGAGGACAAATCGGCTAAAAAACTGGAGGTGCAATCTTCAGCAAATTGCAGCTAGAGTAATAACTTTTAGAGTGAACAACAAATGTGAACAAACTGTCATTTTTATGAGACTGAGAAAAAGGAACATCATTTCAATATTTGTGTATTTCTTTACTTTAATTTTGTTATTGTAAAGGTATTTTAGGTTAGTTACATCATATTTAGTCACATTAGTTCACTAAAATACTTGAGTAACATGAATACTACACAGTGCATCATGTTTCAGACTTTCAGACCTTCAGACTGTTGAATGTGTGCTGTCTCTGTCTCTTCCCTCAGCTGGGACGTTATACCAAAGAGGGTCAGCTGTTCCTGGGCCCTCTGGGCAGCACTGGGGAGGACACTCGCTGTGTGGTGGACGATCAGATCAGCAGCTTTCCTCAACTCCTCAACTGTGACAAAGTGACCAATGTGAAGCAGAAGACGTGGCATTTCTCTCAGGTACGGAATAGAAGGAGAACAGTTTTCTTTGTGTGTTTGTTAAAAAGAAAAGCAGAACTGTGTTGTTTTGTGTGTGCTAAAACAATGTAACCTGATGTCAACAATAGAGACAAGCACAGGTGAGAGTGAGTGTGTAATTTGTGGGTTTAAATAGGATCACACCTTTACCCTGCTAGGCTGTTTTAAGTAGATTTAGGAAATTTACTGGAGGAAATATTGTGCTTAATAGATCTTCATGTGGCACCAGTTGTCAAACTAATTTGTCATCTGTTTACAATGTAATTACTCTAAACTAATGAGCCCATTTTCAAGGACAGGTACCCTTGTCTTGGCATTTATTTTCAGGTTCTTAACTGTAGACAAAAACCTTTTGCAAGTAATTTTTCCATCAGTCCTTCAGTTCCACCTGAGAAACTTTAAAAGCTAAAGAGTCAAAGCTTTTAGTTGTATTTATTCTTGGAGAAGAGGGCTCACACAGATAACACAGCAGACCTTCTGCCATATCGATCCTGTGTCACAGCATGAAAAGCAGACCAGAGTCTAGTAGAGGGAGGTTTTTATTTCCTACAGGGGTCTTATTTATGGCAATAGTGTTACTGATTACTAATGTGACATTTATTTAATTACATTAACATGTTAGAAACATATTGGTTCAAGTGTTAAGTGGTCAACAGGTTATTTTGTTCATTTTTAAGGATTATAACACTATAATAACTACATTACCTGAGAAGAGTACATGAAGAACATCTGTCCACATTTGGCCTGGCTCCTGTCACAGTCATACGTGTTACACGTTTACCGTCTGTAAAACACTCTGTCTCCCTTCCTGCCCTGCAGAATGAATCGATCATAAATCGAGCCACGGGACGCTGTCTGGAGGTGGTGCCGGCTAACGTTTACTTTGGCCACCTGCTGGTCCTGCAGCCCTGCTCCGGGCAGAGGTGGACAATCAAGAACACCATGAAGCAGTAGTCGCCTGGCCTATTTCACTGGGACCAATGACACCGAAGGCCATTTTCAAGAGCTGTCGCCTGACCTCAGCTCGGCCAAGCCACAACTGATGAAGCAGAGGCTCCACGCCTTTTCAAGAAAGGTGGTTTTAAAAGAGATGTGAGCTGTGAACTTCTCAGCGATACGAGTTTTGTGAAAATGGTTGTTTTTTTTTTTTTTTACAAACTTGACGTTCAAAATGATGCAAGTTTCGCATGAGGACTGTTTCTCTCTCCGTCTGAATTTGTCAAACTTTTCAGTGTGATGTTGCCATAATTCCTGTGTGTGTGCCACTTCTCTACAGTGTTGTTTAAGGATGGAGATTTGATCAGCCAAAACTGTGTTCTGTTTTATGTGAGGAAAAAAAATAAGGCGTCTATCTTCATCATCAAAATGTCTCTGATTATTTCATTCTGTATTATGATATTATGTCTTTCAAGATGTATAGAAGAATAAAACAGCTGAAATTACATTTTCAGTAATATGCACTGACCATGATACATTGGTAGTTTGTGTTAGGCTTCATCAGTTGTTCTCAACTTTTTACCTTAAGAAACTTGAAAATGAAGGAGTGCCAACTCATAACAGGCATAAATTTAACAGTGAATTAAACATCAAAGCCCACAAAGGGATTTTTATTTTCTTCTTAAAAAAGTCTAGACCCTGTAAATATTTATAATTTGAAGAAAAAAGCATTAGCAAAATATTATTTGGTGTACTGGGGCCTGTTTTGTTGCCGTCATTGTAAATCATCTCAACAAAAATCTCATTGTCGAGGGCTATTGGGCTAAATCATGATTTCATATGTTGTGGATGCATTTGTCTTTTACTGTTATTTTTACTTAAAAAGCATTCTGTAGCACCAAATGCAGAACATCTTGTAGCATGATTGTAAGTACTGTATGCACATGGGGACGACGTTTAGTTGAGCTGAGGCAATTTATTCTGTTACTTGCTGAGTGCCATAACTACTGCAGACAGCCAAAACTAATGAAGCACTTTTTTTGGACACAGAGATAGAGCTGCAGACTATGAGAGGAAGATTGACGTCAGGAATGGAAAAAAAAAATGCACAAGTATATAGACTGTGGAGGCTGGAGGCCTTTAAGGCCAGTATTGTTAATGTATTGAGATGTATATGATGTCATATATCCAATTAATTCAATGTTATCAGTTGGATTTTTGCTCCTGAGATTGTCTTCCAATAAACAGCTGGTTTCCTGGTTTTTCCATGGTTACTCTTTCTGAAGATAGGTTTGTAGTTTTTGAAATTGTGATGAATTATATACAATATGATTTTGTTTGGTTTTGAGTTTTATGCACTTTGATTTTTATTTGTACCCAGTAAGTAGATCCTTCTTGTGTACAGCTGTTATTTTAGTTTTATAGATACTAACTTTAACATATATATATGTTATTAAGTTCTTATAGCAACATTCATATTTTTTGCTGACAAACTTGATGTGAAAGTACTTTATTTCTGTTTTCTGGATGTCAGATAAGCTCTGGAAAGTAAGAGCCACCACGCTGCTGAACTGTAGCTTAATCACATATCTTTTATAAAAGTGGTACACCAAGATATTACACAGCATCGCCTGAGGCAGCCGGTTGGCCCAACAATAAAAATGCTATCCTATAAATGGAAAGTTATGGGTTCGGTCCTGTAGCAGCCATGTGTCCTGCGTAAAGTGTCCTTGACCTAGACGGTGAACTCCTACTGCTTACCCTCGCTAAGCTGGATGAAGCATCGGCTAAATGCTTAAGATGTAAATGAAACAGGAGGAGCCTGCTGGGAGCACAAGGGCCTGTTTCTAGCAGAGAGCTGCAGAGGGTGGTGTGGCTCTGGGGGACAGAGCCTGCATGCTAACACAACGCTGAATGTTGATCACACTCTTTAACAGCAGGCCTGCTCATCACTGCCTGGCATGAAATAGGATTAGTATAAATTGGTTAAAATCCAGCTAAATGTGAGTCAACAGTTACTGTAAAGAACACCAAGGACAGTCTGATCAAATTAAGTTTATACAGACTGCTTGTTGTGTTACTCGGGTATAAGGTGGATTCTATAGGGACAGAAAAAAACTTCTTAACCTTACATTGGAGGTAAAATCTTTGGTTTGGTTAAATATTTGGTGACTGTACTGTGCATGAGTGAAATCATTTTAAATCACATAATCAGTTACAGTTGCCATATTGAGAGTCAGTGTCCCAACCAGCAGTGCTGTGTATCTCTCTGTGAGCAGCTGTTATGGTTTAATCACAGGTCAGAGAAATCAGTCTCATCACAAATGATCATGTCATCATTTGTGCCATATGGCACAGTGTGTGTGGTTACCTGACTGAAGGTCAGTGTCTCTGCAGCAGACCTGTCACCTCTGCTGGCTCTCAGCTTGTATGCCTCTCTGGATGAAGAGTTGCAATTACCTGTGTAAAATGGTGATACAGATATTATTATTGAACAGGAAGTGATACTTGATGGTTACAGCACAACTTAAGCTATAATATGAACATGTTAAAGTTTTATATAACGCACAGCAGCTGGTGTAGGTTATTTTTACTGTAGAAAATTATGTCTTTTGTTTACGTAATTCACATGCATGTTATAGCTTGCTGTTAACATATGGCTGATTTTACAGAACACTGGCTTTGGTGTCCATAGCTTCATCATATCAGTGCCTAATGCTACCCCCTTGTGGTCTTAATGTGGTCACAAACAGATAATATATGCATAAATGTAGCAGAGAGGTAAAAAACAACAACAAAAAAACAACAACAACAAAACAAACAAACAAACAGAATTTACAAAATTCTTATCCTGAGTGACTCAGTGCACCTGCAGACAAGTTGTTGCACATTTTGCTCAAGGACATGTCATCGAGTCCGCTGACACGCATCGACAGCCACATCAGTAACATTGTTGATCGAACCTGCAACCTCCAAATGCCAGACAGTCTGTCTTTGACCTACAGATGCATTTCTTCCTTCATTGATCTGCCAGTGCTTTCATGATGACACCTGCTCTGTCTCCCTCTCCACCTCTTCAGCCTCAGATCATCTCTCCCCCTGGACAGTGCTTTTATTATATAACGCTCCACAACAGCAGCTGTATTTATCAAAGCTGTAAGGATTACACCTTAGAGTGGCCATGAAGAGAAAAGCTTGAGTTGAAAAGTTGTGAATGAATCACCTGACATCTGTTCCACTGTTGAATTTTGTCAGCAATATTACTCTGCAAAAGCCTAGCTATATAATTCAAGGAGTCCATCCTTGTAAATTCAGCGATTAAGAGGTCTATTCATTCATGTTAGCTTTTGAAGGTTTGTTGCATAGCATTGTTTTTTTGTTGGCTTTAAAGTTAGACTGCCCTGCAACAAAAATGTACAGTATGAAGGTTTAGTCCCTGTGACTGAGTGTGCTAATGATTAACTGGATAATAAGTCCAGTGTAAAATAAAACATAAAGCAGGTTTAAAAAACACAGTTTTATTGCATCAATGCTCAATCCTTTGACTTTTGTACAGATTTCTGTATTTACAATTTCATAATTATTATGTCTCTAATAAATAGTACAACTGAAAGTCTTTCTCTAGTCTACATGTTTAAATATTGCACATGCAAAGTATGTATAGTATGTGCTTGTCTAATAGATATGCTTATTAGCTTTGTACAAAGTTACATAACAAAAAAAGTGGGATCCAACCACCATGCTACTGAAGAGACACTGTGCGGTCCCCCCTCCAAAGTAAAACTACTTCAGCAATCGAGACATGCAACCGTTCTGCAGGGGTGGGGACAGTTTGATTGCAGTAAACCTGTAACCACAGTAACTGAAACTAAAATCCCCCAAAAACATTACCAAGTGAAAGTAAAATTTGAAAGTTCTTCCCAAAGAACAAATAAATGAAACACTTCCACAGTTAACCACTACATGACAGCAGTGACTAGCTGTGAATTTGGTAGTAGATTTCCACCAATACTGCAAGATTAATACATAAAAAAATGAACAAAACTGAATCTTAATCAGTGTGACTTTTCCAGATAAAAAAAAGGTTAAAACCAGTGTGACCTACAAGGTTTTGAAGACTGTTGAAGACTGACAGTCTCCAAAATGTAATATTGACAAATCATCTGTGAATGAAACCTTTTACAGGTTCAGAAGGACTTTTTCTGCCATAGGCAAGAAATCTATTCCTATGAATAGACTGTGTTTAAATATGTGTTCGAATACAAGTGCTGCTCTACCCGCAGTGTTGGTAGACCAAAGTCAAACTATACATTGTACATAAAAATTCTCATATTTTAACATTTAATATCAACAATTTTTCAGACATTGTGAATATACTGTAATGCTGTGAGAGACCTGCCTGACATCACATTCCCATAGTGTTCAGAGAGTGAGAAATAACACACACACTGTGATGGGACAAAAGCATGAACAATGTGATCTCACTTCACCTCTAGATGGCACTCTTGCACAAACCTACGGACATCCTTGTCCTTGGCATTGGAATGCGTGACAGGTACAGCGCAAAAACAATGACAGGAACAAACCGAATCCTACATGATAGACATATTTCTGCCAAAAAATGCCCGTTTGATCTTGTGTTTCCATGTGGGAACAGGGAAAAGCGTCTATATTGTATTGTCTGGTTCACCTCTGTGGAGTTCTATGGCTTTGGCAAGAGGGTTGAGAGGAAGCAGAAAGGGCCTTCACCGCCTGCGCCTGACGTGTTTGTGATGAAGCAGCCGCCTCTCTGTCAGCCGAGCTCCCTCCCTGCACCTCTGAACCCAAGTGAGCAGAGAGCACCAACATTCATGCACATACAGAGATACTGTACACCTTCAACAGACACTTGAGACACTTCAGACATGGGTTACGGTATTTACAGAAGACACCGACTTGATTGCATGCACTTGATAATATGGGTGTTTCTGACCCTCGGCTGGGTTAACATGTTGAGATGAGGAGTCAGTGCAGGAGTTCAGAGCCGACCTCCGTGGGAATACAGCCTGCCAAGACCAGTCTTTAAATTATTCAGTGCTGTGAGAAGGTTTACACCCCCTCCAAAGATTTAACAGAAAATGTTTTAAAATGAAATGATTTGATTTCTTTATCTGTGGTATATACAGTGATTTCTATCACAAAACAGGGAGGAACTTTCAAAAATAAATAAATGAAATGTGGTGGGTGATAAAATAAGTCACATCAGTCACTGTAAGACACATATTTGGTAAAACCTTCACATCTTATGTCGCTAAAGATCTCATATTCACTACAGTTCAGCTTCAGCTACAGTTTTTCAACATAACTTAAAGAATTTCTGTGTATAATCTCATCATTTATACAAAAAGAACAATCCCAGCTCTAACGACCTGTGGCCTTTTATAGAAGTGACAACTGACAGGATGGATTTTTGTTGGCGTTTTTGAGTAAAAAGTGACGACAATTATTAAAAAATGATCAACTTAGCTGATAAACCAACTGATTATTTCAGTTCTATGACCAACAAAAGATGATATGGGATTATGTGCATGTGTTATGAGGTATTGTCATTTGCACAGCCTTTATTCCATATACAGATGGGTGGCAATTTAAAGGTAAAACCATCATACAGTGTCTTAGGAAAGAGGAGGAATCGCCAGTACAGCTTCAATGCTCCTTGGCATTGATTCAGCAAGTCTTTTGAACTCTACTGGAGGGATGGAACACCATTTTTCCACAAGATATTCCCTCATTTGGTGTTTTGATGATGGTGGTGGAGAGTGCTGTCAAACATATCGGTCCAAAATCACCCACAGGTGTTCAACTGGGTTGAGATGTAGCAACTATAAGGGCCACAGCATATGATTTAAATCATTTTCATACTCATCAGACCACTCAGTGATCCCTCATGTCCTATGTATGGAGATATTGTCATCCTATTTCTCAACTCATTTTTCAGGGTTTTTTTTGTCACCCATTTGTATATATTTGAAATTAAAAGTTAATGATGCACCGATCAAAAACAAATGTATTTAATTTTCTTGATGTTAATCTGTTTTTGAGTGCAGAACTTTGTGCAGGAATCTGAAGGGGATCTAAGCTTTTCACAACACTAAGGAATAATTAATTAACTCTGTTCATGGTGATTTGAACAACGAAGAAAAAAAATCCACCCTGAAACACATATTCACTGTTTCAAAATCCTCCGTTGGTGCTGATGTACCTTCCATTTCCTATGTCAGCTTGGTTGTTTGGTGTATTTTTCTCATGGACGGCCCAATAGATTTCCAACTAGAGCTGAGTTCGAGAGCAGAAAAATGTTAAATGTTCATATGTATATATATATATATATATATATATATATATATATGTGTGTGTGTGTGTGTGTGTGTGTGTGTAGGTTTTGGTGTCAGTATCTCAGGAGTAGAGAGCAAAAGCTTCATTTAATAATGGCGCCAGCAGACGTGCAAGTAGGAATCTGTCAAGCAGCCAGAGTGCATCACAGCTACAAGACATACTGCATTTAGAATAAAAGGTGCAATTCAGGTTTTGTAGACTGGAAAACCTCTTGCTATTTTGCTCATACATTTTGCCCTCGCTCTTTCCACCTACACATTAACACACAGCTGAATGCGATGAGTTCACACACCTGTTCTCTGGGGGCTGTCCAAAGTCATTTTGGGAAATGCAGGAAATCACCAACTGAGGCAAAAGTAGATGAGACAGACTGAGAGAAAGTGGGTGGACCAAAAAGTTGAATAGTCACCTTGCAAAATAAGTCCTGCAGTGCAGTGAGCATCATATATAGATGATATATAACAGTGAGCGAGCATTGGAGGGTGGATTTTTTTTTCCCTTTAATAAGACACAGAAACCTCCTCTTTGCACTTCGAACAGTGTTCACCCAACATTATCCAAGAGAGAGAGAGGATCCAAAACCAAACCTTCAGAGCCACTGTATTCACTCACAAATATCACAAGGCCAATACACAAGCCTGGAGTTGCCATTTAACATTTTACTTCCTTGACTGCTTGGTTTGTAGGGCTGATGAACTGATGCCAGCAGCTAATACCAGCCCCCAGACGCAGTAGTTGAAAATAGAAAGTTGGAAAGCTCAAGTATCGTAGCACCACGAGAGCTCCAGGAGCTGTGGCCTGACGCTTACAGTTCCTTCCGCTTGAGTGGCGGCGAGCTCTGCCATCATCCTTCCAGGAACTATAATAAGAGGGCAATTGTTCCCTTCCTCTCATTCCCTATCGGGGGCCCAGACTACAGCCCTGCAAGCTCATCAGACTCCTGGTGGGTGACAGATCTGCAGACACACACGTCACATCTTGCTGGAAAAGCAAGCAGCTCTGAACTTCTGCACTCAACTGTTTTTTTTTTTAAACATTTTTTTATTGCATCAGGGAAACAGAGACGACAGAGTATTATGTGTAATGTCAGCCCTTGAGTGTCCCTGTCAGAGTAAAGGGGGAGGAGTCCTGCATGACTCCTCATGCTGGCTTCACGGTTTCATTGGACGTTGGGCGGAGAGGCGCCGCCTGTTCGAAAAAAAAACGAAAGATAACTCTAAAAAATGGATTTTGTCGATGATTATTTTGAGTGTTAACTCCTTGTAGTTCTTTTCCTATCAGCAGAGATACGACCTCACCCACTGGCATGCACATGCAGGCTGGCTTGTTCCCTGCTCACAGTGAGCACAGCTACTCCATGCCGTTCCTCAGCATTTGATTGGCTGCGATGAGCATGACGCTGATGATGAACGCCATGGCAAAGGCGCAGATGAGGCTCTTCCTCACACACGTCTGACGGTTCTTCTTTGAGGGGTGAACTGAAAGGGAAAAAAGAAAAACACAAATAAGAAAAAGATTCCTCAAGTGCCAATTTAAAAGATGGCACAACTTCTTTTTCTGACATGTCTTTGAATTTATCATTTTTGCCCAGAGAAAGAATATAACAAGGACAAACACAGGGTGCACTTGGAGTGGTTTATTTATATTGTGGAGTATTTACTCCTTTAGTTCACTGGTTAACTTCTCTCCACTAGGGCAGAATTATGCCAAATACTTGGACATCTAATCTCTGGGAAGCCGAGTGTGTTTCAGAGCTAAGGAAATAACTTGAGGTGTGATCTCACATCAGTGTTGCTGGGCAGAATTGACAGCTCTGCTCAGGACCCCAGCTGAATGAACAGCAGGTTGCTGGGAAGTGACCAGCAGAGAGGGACACTGAGGTGAACGCCACAATTCACAGGACCAGACTAACCTCACAGCCAACAGCCAAAAATCTGAATGAAACACACAGCTGCTGGTCTGGCAGCTTTACAGCCCAGTATAGGAGTGTATAAGCTATGAAATATTACACATTAGAATGGACAGTTTAAATTCAGATATTGTAATTTACTAACCACTAATATTACAGATTAAGTTCAGTTTACCCGTTATAAATAGCACTACTCATCATATGAAAACAATCATATCTGCATCTCTATAGTTTGAAAACATAACTCTGAAGATGTCTTAGACTCTAAACTGTACAGAGAGGGTGTGTCACAAACTGGAGGTGTGAGGTTTGAAAGAAGTGAGCAAGTAAGATCTAATGGAAGACACTACTTAGGTGCATTATGGGAAATGTTGGATCAAGTTTCTTTAGAGCTTGACCCATACTGTAGACGAAAAAAATGGATATCTCAGCCTCTGCTGCTATAGTTTCTTTTTTCAACATAAAAAAATGCTGGATATGTTCATCAGATATTAACAGTTACATACAGTACATAATGATATATGCTTGGTTGTTAGTTCATTAAGGTAAACCTCGCTAAAACTAATGCACCTGAATACAACAGTTCTGCAATAAATCCTGCTTTCAGGAAGATTTATGATGTTAAGTTTTTGTTGAAAATGTTTCATAGTGCAGTTGGTGCAGCTTTATGATTATTTTGGAGGTTGCAGTTTGTGTTGCTGTTGAATAGCTTACACTGAGAAGTAAGTTTTTACTATCGCTACATAGCCAACGTTAGCATTAACAGCTGGTTACTTACAAGTTTAGAAGAAATGTTATGAGTTCAGCATCAAACTTCTTCCCTTTACTCACCAAGAGCTGTCTCTAGTGGTGGAAAGTGACGCCAAAGTTAACTCTTGTTTTATTTCTATCACTTCTTTTCTTCTACTGAAGGTAGCATGCCCCATCCTGTCCCATCTTGTAACACCACTTTGTGACAGTGAGTCACTGTAGTGTCCAGTCTACTCCCAGTCCAACATGAGAGGATGAAGTAGTGCTGCCCAGAGGGCATATTCTAACCTCTTGTCTTTTAAATTAATAAGCTATATGTAGCGATAGCAAAACTTACACACATCACCTTTAATGAGGGGAGACAAAATATTAGAAAAGTGCCATTATGTAAAATGCTGGTGAAGCAGTGAGGACTGCCAGCATCATGCTTCCTGAGCTACACTTAAATACTTGACAGCAACTCTTTGTCTTCATAATACCTCCTTTAAAGACAAAAAACCTGGGAGTGCAAATGAATGACTGCTGAACTTAAGGACATTGTATACAAATCCAATCCTGACACACACATTCACATAACAGCAGTCCGTGCTATGAATGAGATTATTTTCTGGTTCAATCAACCTCTGGCGCCGACTGGTAACTCAGCAGCAGGCTGAGAGTGGCTGAGATGATTTTACCGGGCCACGGTAATTAGAGGAGCTGGGCCAATGACCCACAGCCACACTGCTCTCACTCACTCTATTTTTAACTCTTAACTCAGGAGGCACTGAAGTCATCAAAAATACAGTTCCAAAGAAAATGCAATGTAGAAAGTAGGACAGAAATTGCTACAATTTTTTTGGCTGAGGTGTAAGTTGGCAATCTCCAGTTGAAAAATACTATTCCAGACTCTCATCTAATATAAAACATGACATGACATGATTTGTAGCCAAATGGATTATCTAAGAATGAACTTTCAGCCAATTACCAGGGTTATGTAACTCAGCACTCAATCAAATTTTATTTTATTTATTTATTTTTTTTAACCAGTATAGTTTTACTAATAATACATTTCTTCTTCAGGAACACTCTCACATTCACACCTTGAAGCTGCCTAGTGCAACCACAGTTTCATCTGTTGGCCATTTGTACCAGAGCAGTGGAAATTAAGAGGCTGGTAGAAAGTCACTCTCCTGCAAGTCTGGGAACTGAACCAGTGACTTCCTGGTTACGGCTCTCAGTGTCCACCACTGCTGTCACATAACACAAAACTCTATCCCCCACCTATCCCCCATTATCTAAGGAATAGGATCATATCCTTTACTCTAGCAAAGTGTCTTATTATCTTAAAAGACACAATTATTTCTTGAGCAAAGGATTTTATTTTATTGACTTTTAATTTAATTCGATTAATTTTTGTTGCATGTCTAATGAATGTTCAAGTATCTACAGTTGTATAAGTTGTGGTGAGTCGATGAGTGTCGATGGAAAGACCATGTGTTTAGCCGCTGGCTGGGCAGCAAGGATGGGAAGAGAGTTGTGGTCTAGACATTAGTTCTCAGTCCAGTCGCCTGAACCTGCTGTCAGCCTCATAAAACACCTCCTCAGCCGCCTAAAGTAACTACACCACTGCCAAACATCCACAAAGGATTTGCTTCAGTGAACCACTGTGGTCATAAAGGTAATGAAGTGTATGTTGGTTTCCAGGCTCTGACTTATGACTGTCGACATTCACATGTGCTTCAAATGCATTCGTCTCTCTGTGTGTATTCAGTGGAGACACTTATGCTAACAATCATGCTGTACCTAATTGTCTATTTTATGATAATCATCTCTGGTACCAGGTGCTCACTGGTGTGACATTTAATTCCATATTGCAATTATAGAGGACAGCCTGTCAATCAAAGAGTGTATAGATGACACGGTGACTTTGTATTTCATATTGAAATATGTTAAAAAGTCAACAATTAGAACTTCAAATGTTGTAGGTTCACAACACAAACATGGACAATATGAACACATTGGTAAAGTGAAAGCCCATAAATCTGTCCACCTGTACAGCAGCAGTGACATTCATGGATCACAGTTGATTTCCACGCTTGCGTCTGGCTGCCAGGCACACCCTGGACAGCTGTTTTTCTGCTCTCTTTACGCTATTGGTGCAATTTGTTCAGCAATGAATCAGTGCCTGGTGAACTTCTATGGATCAGTGGTTACATTCTTTATTCCATTGTTTTTCAGCTCCACACATATATTGATTCCAGAGCGAGGTGAAGCCAGAGGGAAATCAAGTGCCTCTTATACTACCTCATATATCAGAAAGCTGAAGCAATAACTACCAGAGTCGCATGATGAATTGTACTTAGTATGAATCGTACTGTGACACAATGTATTGATTTCACCATGACTGAGCACATTTTGGTGTCCCTCTGTGGCAGGTGGTACTCATGGACCTTGGGGCAAACAGATGTGATTGCTGTGTATGATCCTGCGGTGGCCGGTCTTCATCATAAACCCAATAGGAACATCATGTTGTCATCACTTCACACCAGTTTAAAGACTGTGATAAAGTGCTGGCGCAATCTGTGTCCATTCACTGACACCAGTGTCGGCCCAGTAAATTCCCACTAGGACAGGCCATATCCACAGGCAGGTGGTGTTTGGAAAAAACCTGACTTTAGGGGCTAAAAAGAAAAATCTCAATGCAATGGAATTTCACACTTACAGTATCATTAAACACTGTTGGTGAAAAGAGTCTCACTGCATAACAAAGTATGTTGGGACCATAGACTGTACGGTTGGGACCCTGCTTGACCATGTTGCCTTCAGGACATGTAGGAATTGGTAACATTATGACTCAGCATTTCCTACATATCGAATTCATCTGAACACTGTCAGGACAAAGTGGATGTCAGTGAGAAAGCTGTATTTTTTTGATTTAAGAGCACAAAGGACATCTGTCAAGGTACGCATGATGAATAACCTCACATAATACAACTTAACTTTCATATTTCTTCAGTATGATATTTCTACCCACACACTGCTCTGAACACAGCATTAGTCAGCTCTGAAAATGCCACAAGAGGAGGGCCGGAAGTAGACCAAGATTAACACTTTCAATTTTTGAGAAAAAACAACAACACACATTTGGTCCTCACATTAGTCTCCATAATAACCAATCTGTTTTGACTTTGCAAAGACACTGAAGCTTTCCAATCAAGGTTCACTGGCAGACAAAGAAAGAAACTAGACAGAGAATGAACAGCAGGATGTGCATAGACTAGTTAAGGGGGCAATAAGAGGTAAATCAATCAGGGTAACAGTGTTTATTTGAACACATCTTTTGGCTGTTGTTTAACAGCAACAAGCATCTGCTCAGTTACAGCCGAAAAGGTGCTTGTTAATTAACACAGTGCCCTGCACATATGTCGGTAATACGGGACTACATGGACAGCATACTGAGTGCTGTGACACTAAGCTGTGAGTAAGTTTCATTTCTCAACTGAACATTTTTCATGTAAATTCAGTTGCTTTTTAGTCTGGTTATTTGATCAGAATTTCTTTCTGTCGAGACCGAAAACAGAAAAGACTCAAAAAGCTGGCTCAGTGAATCAGAATCCAAACCAGGTGCCTGGATTCAGTACAAAAACAAAAACACTTTGAATTGGTTTGAAATAGAGTGTTTGAAAGGAACAATTACATTTCCTCTTTTGTGCTGAGAGAGTGAAAAGGAGCTAGAATACCCTCTGCTGCTGCTCTGACATCCATAAATCTTGAATGCCTAGTTTTGCAGAGCGAGATCATGTATATTTCATCTGCGCCACTTCAGAGCAGGTGACCAGCTGACGTTCGTCCCCACAAACGCCCTGTATCAATAAATCAGCAGGTGTGCGGTGACTCTGTTGGCTGTAGATCTTGATGAGAAAGCTCAAATTCCTCCTGACAGCATGGATTACTTTCTCTCTCACTACACACATACTACAGTCTGTATGTCTACAACACACACACACTTGCATAAGTGCCTGTGTGTGACGTTGGCTCAGGCACTTTCGCTCACCTCCTTCAAACTCTGTCTGACAGTTCCCAGAGTTTTCCTTCAGGCTCTCTTCCTCATTGATGATGATGTTCTCAATGTCCTTCATGGTCAGGTGGTCGCGGAAGGCGTAGAACAGGATGTGTTTCAGTTCCTCCAGGGTGATCCTCTGCATGTCGAACTGCAGGAGGAGGGAGATTAGATGAGGCAATTTTCAAAAAAAAAAAAAAAAAAAGAGAGACAATTTTCCTTTCACATAAATAAACTGTGTGCACTGCTGCAGTATGCCTGGCAGGAAAGCATATGAACCAAACAAGCACTAACTCATATGTACGAGACACAACTCTTCAACAATTTAAGTACTAGTGTGCAGGCTTCACTAAAATAATACAAATAAAAATTATATCACACTGTCACTCATTGAGATTTTGCTGCCCGCAACTTACAATAAATAATGCACATTATAAGTACAGAAATGCATAAATCATCATGCATGTTCTAGCAATTCTTTACTGTGCACATCCCAGTACCTCTGACAGACATCACACTAATGCATTCACTTTAATCAGAGCATTGCACAAAGTTGATGCTTTGATTAAATTAAAGATGCTGGAGTTACAGCCTGAAAGTGATTGATTTATTGTTCAGGTTGAGCATTTTACACAGTTCAGTCCAAAACAAGGCACGCTCTCTCTCTCTCTCTCTCTCTCTCTCTCTCTCTCTCTCTCTCTCTCTCTCTCTCTCTCTCTCTCTCACACACACACACACACACATACACATAGACAGACATGTTTACAACTTGTAAACCAAAGAGGTTTGAAGGTCTCACTGAGGGTGAAGTTTTTGTTTGAAAAGTTTGGAGGAACTTTCAGCCTCTGGCTTGACTTGAGGAAAAGATTTCTAGTCGATGATCAGATGTGACGTCATTTTTTCTACATGAAGATCCTAAAAGCAGCAATACAATTAAGCAGATGTGATACAAACTGAACTGAGAATTAATTTACAAAAAGCAGTAAGAAGTTCAGAAGTAGTTAGAGGAAGCAAATTCATCTGAATCTCTGCATCAACATACCCTCTTATGCTGTATTTATTAAATCAAACACAACTCATTCTATCAGATTATTGATAAAATGCTGTTGGCTGTACACACCAGATGACTAGCTAATTAACACTTGTTATTTGCCTTCTATGATGGTTTACAGTGATTTCACAGAATTAGCAAATGAGGGCATTTATATCTCTTCCCTGTCTTAAGCTGTAGGTGTGACAGAAACCTTTCTAACAGATTTAATGTGATGGAAATAAGGGGTAAGAAGCCATCGTCAGAGCTGACATCACACAGTGGGGGAAGGGAAGGGGAGAGAAACGGACTGGCAATTTGTGACGTCTCCATCTCTGACTGAACTACAAAGCAGCAGAGTGGCTCAGTGGTTAGCACCATCACCACTGACGCAGAATACTCTGGCCTTACGCACAACAATGACTGAGCCTGACCAGTGATGTCTATAAAGCTGTGCCAGGCAGAGGGTCCAAACCTAACTGGAAAAAAGATCACCCATATCATTAAACCAAAAAATATGATATGCAATGCCTGACTTTCCTGGGTTAGGGTCTGAGTCATAAACTGCCAACCAAAATAACCAAAATAACAAGTGAAAAAATACTGTGTGTTTTATAGACATACAGTGGTCATACCAACACAGTTACTGACGACAATATATAGCAACATATAGCATTAGCTCCTCCCATGTGCATAGCAACTGATGCTAAATCTCAAAAGCTCAAACTGCAATCACTCTAATGGCCTGACACTAGTGTTAAGGACAGTCTGGGGCATGATGCCTTAGCCAATCAATCCTGTTACCAAAAAAAAAAAAAAAAAAGTTCGTTTTTTCCCTTTGACCTTGTATTTATTTTGGACCACAGGATAAAGCCTCTTCCAAATTTTAAAACAGAGTCAGTGAATCAAATCTGTGACATTAAGACAGATCTCTCAATGCTGCTTCAATGAGGATGATAAAAAAATGACAGGCCAAGGTAAATAAACTTGTAGCGGACAAACAGTACCTGTGTGAATCTAACAGTGGATATAGACTCATTTACTATCAGTTACTGTGTGAAAAGAAAAAAAAAAATCTTCAACACATTTTGATCAATTTGCAAATCCCTAATCCTAGCGTGGACTTCCAAGCAGTCCCACTAGACTGATAATTACATAAATCAGTGCATAAATCACACTTGGACATAAATCACACTCACCATGAATACCATTCGTTATCTCTCCACCTCAGAGTACGCTAATAAGCACTCACACCAGTCACACCTCAAATGTTAATCAGCCTCCATAAAGATTAATTATCAAAGCTAATTAAAAGCTGAGGGTCAATGTTATATATTTTGTTTGCAGAGTCATTAATAAAAGGAGAAAGCAAATGTAAACGTAACAGAGTCATAAATCACATATGTTATAGTGAAATGTGAATGAAGAGCAGAGGAAATGTTTATTTCATATGTTGGTTGTATAAACAAGTACCTCTCTTCCTGTGAGACGTTTGTGAATCATTTCTGTGCATGCTATCTAAGAATGGAATTAATTACATCCAACATTTATCAACTGTTAGAGGAAAATGATATCATCATTTTACATCACCCAGCCCTAACTACAAGTATTAGTGCTATAACTGCTACTACAAATACTAGTACTGTGACTGTTACTACTTTAATTGCAGTCACTACATTCATCTATTTACTCTCATTTAAATGATCAAATTGTATTATTTCTCTGTAATGCACTTTGGGGGAAAATGTAATCAAATGCTGCTACATCTTCTACATACAGTGATCTTTTTGAAGAGTAGAGAAAAAGAACATGCAGTACTGTATCAAGGTTGAGGTTATCAAAAGATAAACTATAAATTAATCGGCCATATTATTGAGAAGTCTTGCATTAGTGACTCCACTAACGCCCAAAGGTACTAAAACACACTTCATAAAATTCTTCAACTACAGTATGGGGAGTTTTGATTGATAGTCGATCACTGTAAATCCAGAGACCTTCCTGTCCCTGTTAATCATCAAACATGGAGTATTCAAACATTATGAAAGCATCACAAGCTTATATCACAAGATGTCTTATAGTGAAAGACCCAGCATTCAGTTGAAGGTGTTCTGATGCTAAATAGCTGCAGTACACACAAATTCTCGAGCTATCTCAAAAGGTCTTTGTGTGTGCAACTTGCAACATGAAACAGTTTTGGGTTTTTGTATCAGAAACAGACAACATGTCCTACAGACGACAGAGCTCTGTTTATTTCCCCTCTCATCTCCCTCTAGGGAATAGAGAAAGAATGAAACGCTAAGTTGTCCTAAAGAGACCGATCCACCTGGAGCAATCCTGCAGTGTCTGCCATTTAAAGTTAAAGCCAGCTCCTGTGTCACTTCTCCCCGGGGGAGACAGGTCGGCGGCCTAATTGTGTTTACCCGACCTTCGCGCAACCTTGCTGCCTCCTAACGACACCATCGCCGGCAGACATCAAGAGACTACCAGAGCTTCATTTGACAAGGAAAAGAGGGACGAGCTAGAGGATAGATTCATTCACTGAGCACTCCAGTGGCAGATAAGAAAAAGCCATTTTATTTTGTCTTCCCACATCCCACCGACTTGCTCAGACTATATTCACATTCAAGCATGGAGTGACCTTTATGAGAGAATATGGGGAAAAGAAAAGAATGACGCCCCTGGACCTAAAGTGACTCCTGCACTTTAGTCGGACACCCAGTGTTGTGTGACCTACAGTTTTATACTGAACCCCATGCATAAGGAGGAAACCTTCAGTGGTTTTCTTTGTCACACAAGTCTTCACAGAGAACCCTGGAAATGTTGGAAATGTCACATACTGTTAAGACCTGCTGTGGTTAAAGCTCAGAAGGAGCCTTGTAGTGAAATGGCACTGAGCCCCTGACAGTGATGTAAGTGATAATGGAGAATTGCAAGGTCATTAAAATCTCTTTTCTGTGAAATGACTTCCTCATTAATCTACTTAGAAAGCGGTTTCCCCAACATCAACAAGATACAGAGGAGTCCAACTCTAGTCTATGGTATGATGCCACTGGTCAGATTTTAATGAAACTGCTCAGTATATAGGAACTTCATGGCTGAACAATTTGATTAGAAAGACAAAGTGATTGTTACTGCTTGGTTTTTAATGGCAAAGACCGGGCTAGTTTTGGTTTCTGTTGTGAAACCTAACACTGCATTGGCATAATTTACAGCTTATTAACAGAAGGCACCATAAGTGACTGGTCAAGAATACAAATGCCCATTGAGACACACTGCTTTTTTCAATGAGACCAGAGTATAGAGGAAGGATTATGTTAAAAACATGTTATCAGCTATAATGATCTCTTCACCAAGTGAATAACATTAATCAAAATTCATTAAAAACTATAATTATCATAAGCCTTTATGAGGTAAGCGTAGACTCATTGAGGTTGATTTTCTCACCCTGGCAGGAACACCGTCCTTGGATTAAACCGTGAACTTTTTTCGATTTTGTACAATCGATTGCGTGCCTGTTCTTCACACTGCAAAGTGGATTTGGGGTCGAAGATGAGGAAGGGTAGTCAGTGAAGAGAAAGCTCTGTTCTTTTCTACACTTGTAAATGAGGCGTGTTCAGCTGCTCACACACAGAGGCGGTGAGAAGGTGCCAAGAGCCAGCATCAATCCATCTGCTGAGTTCAGCCCTTTGCAGTACAGCCAAAACATACAGTTACAGATAATGCTCTGCACACACTGTAGAATCCAATTATATGCATTTGCTAATCTAAATTTTGACGCTATGACCTGGCGAGTAATTTGTTTTTAATGGCAGAAATATTCATACATTTCAAAGATGGTGCAGCTGGACATCAGCTCATCCTAGAGGGTCATTGGATTTAAATGCAGAATAATGTGGTGCAGCCACGGGCACACAGCTACAGACATTTTATGACCTCTGCACTTTTCAACAAGTCCTAATACTCTGTTAAATATACTGTGTCTTTAAATCAGACACTTCTCTCACTGCCAGTGTCTTATGTTAATTTTGGAAATGTGTTAAGTGGTGTTAGGTATCTGACTGCATCCTGACAGTAACACAAACTAATAACATAATAATGATGATATATAATGTGTGGATGTTGTTGCTGTGCAGTGTTTGAATGGAAAGAAAGCCCAACTCTAAAGTAGAGGAGAGGATTTTGTACAAGCTTGACACAAAGGGAGGCTACAAGTATGTTACAGACAGAAATCTTATATTTTCACAAGGTAAACAAAGGTTTGTAAAATAACAACACAAACCCCCAAACTCATAATGAACAAAGAAACCTGGCAAGACCTCAGAAGCTGTTAGAAAAGTGTCAAATCCTGGGAGATCAGCTGGTCGTCTACCACAAAAACATATTACTGTAAATCTCAAGACTACACAGCGTTGACAAGAAATCACCCTGGCAATACTGAGATGAGACTGAGATGTGTACAATACTTGTACATACAGTTAAGTCTTTATGATTGATCTGCATGAAAAAAATGGTGTGGTGGTAAAAAAATAAATAATGTTGAAGAAAAAAATCTTATCTAAGCAACTTGATTTGACATCCAAGAGAAGATGACGGCTCTCTTCCCTCCGAACAAAATTGCATCCTCTTGCACTTTGGGAAGTTGCAGCTGTCAATTTAAAAATCTCAACATTTCCTTTAGGCTGTGCACAGACCTTGCTTGCATCATCATCCAGTTGGGAAAGAGGAAAAATAAAACAGTGTCACTGTTATATAGATATATATATGGTGAGCAGTCGTGGACAGCAGGAGACACAGAGGGCTGATGAGGCAGAGGGGGAATGAGGGAGACTAAATTAATTCTAAGTGCGATTTTACTTGGAGGTTTAACATTCGATTGCAGCTCA